>JAMWET010005878.1:690000-695000 GCA_024036415.1 Prochilodus magdalenae
GGTGCTGGATTTAGACTGTTGCATTTAGGATATTATTGTTACCTTTGCAGTGATAATTTGCGGTGAAATTGTAAATATGATGATGGACTCTTAAACCACTGTGAAATAATATGCTTTTTATTATTATACGGCAAATTCAATAAAATGTCCGTGACTCCAGTATCCAGTGACAGGTGACAGCGCTTTTGTCCTCCTTCGGTAGTCAGTGGCTAAATGGCAACATTAGCATACTCTAAACAAACTAAATCCTGTAGGAAGGTGAGCAACACCAGCCTGTATTCCTGAGAGACTATCCTGTTCCTTTACTAGAAAGTCTCAGAGTATCGCACTGCTAATGCTAATATGACATAGCAAAATGTTCAGAATGCTGCAGTCTACACATCAACCAGACCTGGCCATGAATGATGCAGAGTTTAAGCTCGATGGGAGCTAGAAGTTCTAGGCTGCGTGGCTGGAATAACACATTTTTATGACCTCCCAGGTGCATTTAACGGAGTACAGCATCACCTGTCCGCATACCAGATGATGGCCTTGAAGATAAACACATTTCTTATTGAGTGGAGCTTCAACTCATTTGACAAACAGACCACACGTTTCAGCTTGTGATTCATCTAACACCAGAGATGATCCATATAAAACACATTTAATTTCAGCCTGCACACCAGTGATCATTAGTAGAACCAACCCCTGTGCCTACTTTAAAGACGTCCTGAAGATCAAGAAAGATAACTGTCACATCCTTGTCTGTCTGTCTGTCTGTCTGTCTGTCTGTCTGTCTGTCTGTCTGTCTGTCTGTCTGTCAGCTTAAGAAATTCAACCTGCCACAGACCCTGATGATCCAGTTCTACACAGCGATCATCAAGTCCATTCTCACAGCCTCCATAGCTATCTGGTTTGATTCCTCCACCTCACAAGAAAGAACCAAACTCCAGCGCATCATCAGGACAGCAGAGCGGATCATTGGATGTAACCTGCCATCACTTCAGCAGATCTACACCAGCAGGGTGAGGAAGCGTGCTGGCAAAGTTACATCTGACCCCTCACATCCTGGACACCTCCTCTTCCAGACACTCCCCTCTGGTAGAAGACTGCGGTCCATCAAAACTAGCACAACACGTCATGCTAACAGCTTTTTCCCCAGAGCTGTAGCGCTCCTCAACCACAGTGGACACCTCCCACTGTAAACCTCAAAACATACACTGAACTGTACCAAACCGGACTGAACAGCTATCTGCACTCTGCCTATTTGCACTATGACTATTTGCACACCTGTACAGATGTTCTCTTTCTGTAAATATTCAGGTCATCTGTAACTTTCTATATATAATATTTTATAACTAAATCTGTTTCACATCTCTCAGCTTCCTCAGCTCTTTATTACCTTTAGTACTTTTTACTTTTTTAATTTATCCCCTACCCTATTTATTGTTTAGTGTAATTTTCCTTTAGTTTAATACTGTAAATAATCTGTGTTCTGTGTTTTTGTTACTTGTTTTTGTTACTTGTCATACATGTTGCTCTCACCAAGACAAATTCCTTGTATGTGTAACATACTTGGTGAAATAAAGAGATTCTGATTCTGATTCTGGTCATGTCCATCAACGCCCCCTTTGGTTGCTTCAAGTTATTGCACTACTCTTCCTGCTGCACACTGGCTCCACCCTCTCCCACACCTGATGCTGATCTGAACTCATTTGGACATCCATTAATTGCCTTGCTTGTTGCGAAGTCTCTGTATTCCTTCATGAGTGCTAAGTGGTTGATGTAGCTCAGCGAACACTACTACCTGCCAGGGAGCCATCACCACATTTGGGAGACAGGGGTTTGAATCCCGGTCTGGGTGACTATGCTGTGCTAGACCAATAACAGTCTTTTGGCCAGACTCTTAACACTACACTGGCCCACCTGTAATATGATTACCTTGTAGGTCGCTCTGGATAAGAGCATCAGCTAAATGCCATAAATGTAAATAAATAATTAGGTATTCTACTAAACCCAGGGCCAGGAGGAAAATGGTTATTAAGGGTTTCAGGGTTGTATGTCTATTTTATTGTTAGTGCTTTAAACTGAAACATCTCCCATTCGAGACCATCACGGCAGCACTGTATTAGATTAGAGATGTTCACATCAGATGTAGTAATGAGCCGTCCGGATACTTGTAGCCACATATTGTGAGTCACAATGTTAAATAATCCACATGTCCTGCAAATATTAAAATAAAACTCTTACACTGCACTTTGTCATTGGTTTTATACAGGATGGTGTAGTTTTGGATGAATCCATGCAGCTTCTCCAAAGGAAGAGATTCCCACTTCAGCATCACACGGTCACCTGCTATTTCCATCACTTCCAGTCTTGGGCCAATAGAGGGCACTAAGAAACAGAGAAATGAAAATCTCACAGGCTGTGGTTTAAATCTCCTGTAAGTGCTGGTTTGTGGTTTCTCTATCAATTCCTGCCTAGACGTTCATATTAAAAATAGGTTTTATCATTTCAAAGAATCTTTCTGGCAGCTTTTATTCATTAAATCAATTAACAGTGGTTTTTGTTATTAAATAATAAAGATGGAGGTAAATCATTTAGAGTGTTTTGACAAGTTATGCCCAAAGGCTTTACGCAAAACCATGTTATCTTATAGTGCTCAGAGAGGGAGCTTTTAGGGACATCAAAAGAGAATTCCTGAATCGTTTAGTCATTTAGAGTGGTTGATATAAAATCTGCTGTTTACAGAAACGTAATGAGTGAATGTAGTGATTGTAACTACAACGTCTAAAGAGTTTAATACCTCTAAAAGCCTCACAAACAAAGCCACTACACTGAATGGTATAAAACATACGCAAGCCGAGTGACATTATTATGACCACTTCCTGCTTGTGGAAGAACTCAAGCTGGTGCTGGCAGTATTATGGTCTGGGGTATTTTTTCGTGGCATTCTCTGGACCCACTTGTTTATGTAGAAGGCACTCTCAACCCAACTGTGTACGGATCCATCCTTGCAGATCACGTACACCCATACATGCTGACTGTCTTCCCTGGGGGGGGGCTGGGATCTTCCAAGAAAACGAGAAAATGTCTCACAGATAGAAATGTCTGAGATCTGTGGGACGATGTTGCTCACTCTATGGATCCTGCCCCACACACCCTCCAGCAGCTGTGAGATGTACTGCAGTCAGTATGACTCCAGATACCTGTGACAACCTACCAGGACCTTATTCAGTCACTCCCAGCTTGTCTAGCTGCTGTCTGTGCTGCACATGGCGGTTACTCTGGAAACTAGCTGGTGGTCATAATAATGTGACTCTGTTATGTGCTTGTTCATGTCCATTCATGATGTAGGGGTACACTGACAGAGCTGTAAGCTAAAAGGAAACCCTTCTTTCAGGTTTCATTCTCCACCATCAGCTACTGTATCTGCAACAGGTAATAAATATGACACATTTCACACAGAAAATATGCTAAACCTTGACTTATAATAGAGCCCAATAGGCACATTCATAAACACCTTGACTTTGGATTCTTTTGTAAGGGTGCTCTACATTAGATCATATGCTACAGATTTTAATGAACTTAAATGGATGAGCAGTTAAATGAAAAAAAAATAAGATTACCACTTTAGAATAATAAAGTGTTTATAAATGAATTTAAATTAGTTTATTAAAGGTTACTAGATGGGTTATAAACAACTTATAACATTAATAAGCAGTTATATCACCTTAATAAAAAGGTGAGCTGTTCCATATGATAAATATAAATGTGTTAAAGCTGAGAGATTGTATTGCTGACTGATGGAAAAGGCTAAATAAGATTAGTAAAAATTAAATTTGGGCTTTAACAGTACAAATGAAGGTGGATTTACTGTTAGACTAACAACAGGTCACTGCTGCCCCTCTTATTCATGTGTTATAACTGCTTATTAAGATAAATGTAATGTTTATGTTATGTCCTAATTGTTAATGATTATTAAACACACTTTAATTATTCGTAAATGCTTTAGAACGCTTTAGAATCTCATTCTAAAGTGTTACCATGTTAAGAAGCCTGAAGCTCTTCTCTTTTCAGTGCCTATATTTAATAAGCTGTTAGGTAATGCCATCTAGCACAATTTTAGTGCAGCAGAAATTACAAAGAGCAATTTCATAATCTCACACTTCTCAAACACCCTCTGATATATCCTGTGTTGTGTAAAATCTGTTTTCATGATATCTGACCTCCTTGTCTAGTAAACGCAATGGCGAATCTTTCCGCTGTAACTGCCTTTCTGTAAACGACCTGAACAGACACATTATAGGGGATCTCAGGAAGCACTCCATCTGCAAAACACAGACACACACCAACACATATATCAGAAGCTGTTCCAAGAAACTGACATATTTTAATAAAGAAATTTCATTTTGCCACGTCATGCTGTGATCATATGGTGGCTGTATTGCTAGACTACATATTTTAGTATACCTTCAATATTAAAGTCACACTAATGATGATATACAATCTTTTTATATTTCTGATGAAAGTGTTATGTCTGCCGGATTAGGTGACTACCTTAACACATAAAAAAAACCCCCCAAAAACTCTGTGATTAGTCACGATAACACATATATAGAGAGTTATTAAAGGTCTCATTTGCATCAACACTGCAAAGGCAACAGTGACAACTGACAAACTCAAACCCAGCATGTCTATATCATTGCTGTATATTGGTGGGTGTGGGTGCCAAGGTGTTGCTACTACCATCTCTCTCATGACTGATAGCAGGTTGCTATGTGGTTGCAATGGTGTTCCAGGTGGTTGCTAGTGTATTGCTAGTGTACATGTATCAAGGTGACATACAAACTTTTGCACAGTCCGTTTTTGTACACTCCACAAACCTTACCTGTGAGAATAAAGCTCCTTGAAGACTCATTCAAGATTTTCCAATAAATCCCACCAGCTGTGTTGTCTGGTATGGCAAACCACTGTACCACAAAGCTGGCCCCTGATTGCTCCAGTGCTGCTGTCCAGTT
>JAMWET010005878.1:700000-1034670 GCA_024036415.1 Prochilodus magdalenae
CATGAGTCCAGAATGTGAGAACAAAAGGTGTGAATGATGATTAATAGGTGTTAGACTAAAGAAATGAGGGGATTTCAGGCATGTTCCTCCCGCAGACTTCAGTTATTACACAACGCCACTTATAAGTTACTCGATTTTCAGTAAATATTGATGATTAGATTAGATAAACGATAATTCACTTCCATGAGGAAAACATCAAAGAAACAAAACTGAAGAGTTCAGACAAGGCTCCCAACCGTTCAAGACGTGGTAGACCACCAACACTTTTCTTATCAGTTAAACAGTAGGTGGAACTTTCATCTCAAAATCAGGCTCCACTCCACTTTCAGATCTGAGAAAATCAACAAGAGTTTCTATTGACGCTTCCACTGTGAGAAGACAACTCAACACTATGAGAAAAAAGAGATACTAAGATCAAACAAAGAAATTCCAGCAACGACTGTCCACCCCAGCGTCTAGACCTCAGCATCACTGCAGCAGAAAATGCAACCAAGTTCTAAGACTGAACTTTGGAGGTGTTAGAAAATATTCCAGCAGATATCTGTGAAAAACTGAAAGCAAGACCACCCCCGTCCCCCAAAAGATATGGACATGATGGCAAAGAGTGGACACACTTAATAACTATATGTTTTTTTCCAACATTGAAATAAAGAGTGGTCTTTGACTTTTCCACAGCCCTGTGGGAGTGTCCAAACTTTTGACTGTATGCGTGTTATGTTACACATTAACAAATGATATTTGACAGCACCAGTGTAGTAGCTGACACTGTTTATGCCTTTGTTTAATCGGCATGATTCATAATCATAATTCATCTTAAGGCATTATTAACACAACCACTACAACCACGCGCTAATTAGACCAGTTAAAACACTCCCAGTGTCCTTTCAGCTCCTGTTCAGTTCTCACCACGGACTGAATGCCTAGCAGCCACAACTCATACAGAAGCTGCAACATGGTGTCTCCATGTGTCCATGTATTATGACAGAGCAACTAGACCACAGCATTGACACATCCAGCTTTGTCTGGCTTGTAGAAAAGAAAAAAAGATGAAGTGGTCTTGAGGTAGCAACAGGTTTCGTGTGATGGCAAGAATCTCTAAGAAATGTGTGGCCAAAATACGAAAGCACACACTCAGGAAACCCAAAATGACAGTTCCTTAGGCAATCATTTGTCTTAGCAAATCCGTCATGCCGCCAGGTTCCCCCGTATCGGGTGGTAGTTGCCTGATTTGAATGGCTGAGGCTTATGCGCCTCCTCCATGGCATTTAGTTCAATAACCTGCTCTGCCCATACAGGCCTACAATGAGAGACACCTGAGTTGATCTGTCAAATTGATTACACATCCTCTTTCAGGTTTACACAAGATAATTCCAGGACATGACCTGAACAGCTCAGAGAAGTTTCTGTTTGCATGTATGGTGTTCTTAGCCTCAGAACATGGTGCAAAATACAGGGGATCCGGGACCTAGTCTCACACACGTTGACAGAGGGTCTGGTAGTTTGTCCGTGAACTTGGCTGCCCTATCAGGATTCTCCCAGTCGCATTCTGATCTGCACTTCCAATGTATACGCACCTCGTGTACCATTTTGCACGGGTCTGACGTGAAGGTTTGTTGTTCTAGATAAGTTTAGTTGAGTGAACAACAGACACCCATTGTATACTTATGCGTTTCCTGAGGGCCTGTTTATTTTCGTGACGACTCTGTTTTCAAGATTTCCACCCTCTGTCATGCCAAATAGCCGGATTATAATTAATCCTTTTCCGTGTCAACCAAATTTCCTTTTCCTGTAGCAGTTGGCAGTTCTTAATCATGTTACGTGATGAAAGGTACTTGACTCTCCATAGACAGCCTGGCAATGAAAGACTAGGGCATCCCCTATTTAAACTCTCAGCTTCTCTCTAAATGTCTGAAAATCAATGTTCTGGGATATCACTGAGGTCCGTCTTTGGATTTCTTCACTACCTATGGATGCAGCAATAATCTAAGTCATGGTGGCGCTGTACCAGCTGATATTCATAGCCTTGCAACTGTTACTATGGCCAGAATACCTCTGGAAAGCAATTTACTGTGAACTATATGTAAACTTGAACATTTTTCCAGATTCCAGAAAGCCTGGTGGTAAAAGTGAACCTCACTCATATCTCAAACCGACCACAAACGAGGAGATGCGTGGGATCTTGAATGTGTGGAAGACCACATAACCAAACTAGAAAAGAGCATTTCCAAAAGACAAATTGTTATACCTAACTAGCATCAGTGCTGCTATGGTGAGCGAGCAACCAGCCCACTCCCAAACTGAGGAAGTATTTTGCACACTGCCTCAGAAGTACCACTTATTTGCATTCAGGTGGTTATGAGGTGCTCTACTGGTTAAACACAAACTTTGTGCATTTCAGTGTGCAGATGAGTGACTCTAATGGCTTACCACAAAAAAAGAATTGCTTGCTGCAAGACAAACGATGCCAAAACCACTGTGACCCTTTTGTTTGATAACCAACTGTACAGAGAAACAGACGGACTACAGTCTAGTCCATCTATGTATTTGGTAAGTGGAGCTGATATATGCATTGAGTATACAAACAAGGTATGTGTACATAATGGCATCAGTGTCTATATTATAATATCATGATAATACATTTAAAAATACAAATCCCAAACTGAAATGTGTTTAATTATATTATGAGCATTACTGGTAAAATATCATTGTATACATTAATGCATTTTTTTGCCTTAGAACTAGACCTGGACTGGAGAACCTAGGACTGGAGAACTAGGGCAGAAAGATGAATTAATTTTATATTTAAATTCCAATTTAAAAGTGTAATATTTAAATCACAAGAGCTGAAATCTTAATAATAGCCCATTTTATTAAAGATTGTGTTTTAGGTGGAGAACAATTACCCAATATTAGAGGTTATATAGTACCTACATGTGAGCAAGACCAATCTAAAGCAGCCAAACAACTATATGCCCCGACATCACACTCATGACTAACCGGTAGCCTGGCCAGCAGGAAGCCTCAAGCCAGAAAAAGGGAATTTTCTATTCTTATTGACCAAAATAATAGGCCTCGATCCAAATTTGATATTCTCCTCAAATGGGTAAGCCCTACATAAAACATGAACAACTTTACCAGGAGCTGTGCAGCTGTTTCAACACAAAACACAACAGGCAACACTAGTACCTATTCTTTATAGACTTAAGTGGCCAGGTGTTGTCACAATATCAACATTTTGACTTATATTACTTATATTTGACTTATACAGTGAACATATATGGAATATGTTTGCCACATTGGTAATTGGCTAAAGATAAAACCAGTTATCATCACCCTTAACTTCCTCGTCCAAGTCTAATGGTGAGAAAAAGCTAAGTGATAAAATAAATCAGACGTAATGATGTAATGTAAAAGTCTGTCAGCGACATACTCAGCCTGCGTAGGTTTGTCATATTTAGAGGCGGGGCTTGTTGTGACCGTGAGTTTGACATGACTTTCAGTATTTTATGAGCAATAACACTTTGCTTTGTGCCTCTGCTTTTCTACAAGTTGTAGACCGGCGACAATGTAAGCTCTCAAAGGTGTAGGTTCAAACACGAGAGTCAAACACGAGAGTCCCCCTCAAATTCACTGGTTTCAACACTACATGCCTCTTGGTAGTGGTCTTGTATTACCTTCCAAAGCAAAGTGATGCGTCTCTCTCCTTTCTCATCTACTGGCTGGATGTGTCTCCATAGCTCTGGTGCAGCTGATGGGGCTGAGGAACACAGACACATTTATTAATGATAGTAACAAAACCATCATTCTTTAATATATTCCTTATTTCTCCTTTGGTGGCACATCATTTTGTAAACTTTCATTTGCTTCCATACTTGTGGTACGAGTGCATAAAGAGATATTTTAAATATAAACACACAGAGAGTGCACTTGTGCTTTTGGCTATGTGAACAGCATTCAGTCATACCCATTGTTTATTCACAGGAAATTATGAACAGGCTTTTGAGAAATTTAAATCTAAACATAACACAGCAACCAGCCTAGCAACACCTCAGCATCCACCTGGGATATCATAGCAACAGCCTAACAGCACATTAGCATGCACCTGGGATACCATAACAAACAGCCTAGGAACATCTTAGAAACCACCTGGGCTACCATTACAAAGGGCCTAGCAATATCTTAGCAACCTCTTGGGATATCATAGCAACACCCTAACGTCACAATACCACCTGAAATAGCATAGCAAACGGGCTACCCACACCACAGCATCCACCTGGGATACCGTAGCAACTGGCATAGCAACATCTTAGCAACCACTTGGTATACTTTAGATAGATAGATAGATAGATAGATAGATAGATAGATAGATAGATAGATAGATAGATAGATAGATAGATAGATAGATAGATAGATAGATAGAGATACAGATATAACTGAAACCTTGCAGAGATAATAAGGCAGTGCAATACTAAAAAATAAACATTTTATGACCCAGCAACATTTTAGTAACCACCTGGAATACCATATTAATACCATATTAAGAGCCTAGCAAAACCTTAGCAACCACCTGCAATACCACAGCAAATGGAAAATGCCTAGCAAAACCTTAGAAACCACCTGGGATACCACAGCAAATGGAAAATGCCTAGTATTTCCCTCATATCCACTCATCTCTTCCTCCATCGTTCCACCCCTTTTCCAGCCCCTCCTCACCAGCCTCCGCCGTGGTGGCTTCTTGAAACGCACTCCAGGAGCTCCAGTGCTTGGGGGCTCTGCTGCTCTGTGCTCTGATCCTCACATAGTGCTTGGTGCCTGGATACAACCCACACAGCTCCATCTGCCTGTTGCGCAGGGCAGTTCTGGCTGTCCAGGACCGGGCCTGAAATTCACCAACAGTAAGACTCTTGAAAACTGTCTGATTGTTTTTAAATTCTTTGTTAATGCTTTTAGACAACAGAATAAATACACATAGTAAACTGGAACGCCACATACTGTTACAGCACATCACGCATAAATAAACAGAGCAAAATAAAGAGAGAAAAACAAAGAAAACGGGTCTCGTTTAAACGCCTGAGTAAAAAACAAAGACCCCGGGCATGACAACATTTGACCTTTCATCACATTTCTCAGCTGCCTACTAAAGAGGTTTCATTATAGTGTTTTGATTATAGATGCAGAACTCTGCCAGTGTGCCAGCGCCACACCTTGCAGCCAGGAATTCTTCCCATTCTTAAGCCCTTACTTTTATAATTGCAGTGCAGGCAGTGTCTTTTATTGTCGGTGAACCCTGAAGAGTCTTTCAAATGGCGAGCAATGTTTTTATTTAGGTTAGAATTTTTGCATCCACGCCCCCATGAATCACTTTTCTACATTTATTTGCGTTGTGAACCCCAGAATCTCTCACAATCTCAAAAAACCCCAAAAACTTCATCTTAGTACATACATCGGCCCCACAAAACAAAACAATCATCAGCAGAGGCATCACTAAGCATTATTGCCTAGAGAACTGTGGGCTACAGAAGTAGGCACAAAGCACCGACCTGTACAACCCTCTCTCTAAATTGTATACGGATATAAGAAGGGTAAGAAACAACATGAGATGATTTAGAAGGTAACCAGTAAAACCACTTGTTCCTGTTGTACACCAGCAAAATCACCTTTAAAATATGTAGCAGGATTAAAAAGGATTAGAACGTCAAAGTGAGATAGCTAGAACACTCACCAGTTTGAAGTGGAAGTCTCAAGCCAATAGCTGATGGATTGATATGTACATACTTGATATTTCCACTGTATATATCCTGGGGTCTTATGAAGCAGAATTGGCTTAGCCAGCTGAATTTAAACTTCTAAACGTCTATTTAAACAATCTAAACAAGGATTTAGTATATCCAGGACCAACCAAGTCATTAACTGCATCTTACACATTAAGTTAACCATGAGTATTTTTATGAGGTCATAACACTTCTCCAAATGAGTAACTGGCTGTATATGTAAAGCCATAAAACGAGTTAACCATGATTATATGTGTTAGCTCATACACCTTTATAACCTGAGTTAACCATGATTATATGTGTTAGCTCATACACCTTTATAACATGAGTTAACCACACTCTAAGGAATGAAATGGTTGGTGTGGCTCAGCGGTTAACACCACTACCCACCAGGGAGACAGTCTCGGTAGTAAATGCTGAACTACACCAATAAAAGTCCTTGGGCAAGACTCCTAACACTGCCCTAGCCTACCTGTAAAACGAATAACCTTGTAAGTCGCTCTGAATAAGAGCGTCAGCTAAATGTCTAAAATGTAAAGAAATCATTTTTTGTTGGCTTTACTTAACAAATGTTTGTAAGTGAGTGAAACTGAGCCGTTTCTGTTGTTTAATGAAATGAAGTGAGCTGTAGATTTAATTCAGAAGTGTTTGTTTGTCAGTGTAATCTTGTTGAGTAAAACGCAATATCTTTCCTATTGGCTCCTGGCATCATCTATTTGCACACTGGTTAGTTTTAATTCATCATCTTTGTGCTGTCTTTACCCCTGTCTTTCCATTGTCAGTGTTTCTTTCTTATAGAGCAGAGTACCATCAACCAAGCTACATTGCTGTTGGCTGTAAGTGCAAGTTTACACACTACTGCTTGAGTAGAGTGTAGTTCTATGACAGCTCAGTAGCACAATAGTAACTTAAATAAATGATGTACATCTAACTTAAATCTAACTTGATCTACTTTAATTAGTAGACATAACCACATTAGTTGTATATGAGTAATACATAAAAATGATCAGCCCAGTTATTTAAAACTCGTGTCATTTTTTTGAATTCACTCAGTACATATTACTCAAAAGAACATTTAAAAGCTACTTAACACTGCTGCAAGGAACCGCTTACCATGACATTTTTAATTAAATCCAACATTAAATTTTTGGTTAAGACTTGAAAATAATCTGGCCAGTTCAATTGAACATACCTTAGAATTACTTACTTGAATTTGTTTTCCTCAATTAAGTAACATGGGTTGGCACCAGTTGACATAACATTTTAAGTAAATCCTACATTTTATTTTTAGAGTGCAGGGTTATTTGTTAGGTCATAAACCTTAATAAAATCAGTCAAATGGGGGTTTTTTAAGTAATAAAAGTTTATAAATTAGCTATCCGTGGTTATATTTGTTAGGTAATAAACTTTTATAAAATGAGTTAACCACGATTATATTTGTTAGGTAATGAACTTTTATAAAATGAGTTAACCACGATTATATTTGTTAGGTTATATTGTCAAAATCGTTATCTTACTATATTTGTTTGATTGTAAATCTTTATAAAATTATTTGACCACACCTGTATTTGTTAGGCTGTAAACCTTAGTAAATATGTTAACAGTGGCAATATATGTTAAGACATAAACCTTACAAAAATAGTTAATAGTGGCTATATTAGGTAGGTTGTAAACCTTGGTAAAACAAGTTACCTCTGGCTATATTTCTTAGGTCAGAAATCTTCATAAAGCTATCTGGCTATGTTTGCTAGATTGTAAATCTTTGTTTGTATCTGTGTAAATCTGTGTTTATATTTCACAGGTCATAAATCTTTGTAAAATGAGTTATCTGTGTTTATATTTCACAGGTCATAAATCTTTGTAAAGTGAGTTAACTGTGGTTAGATTTATTAGGTTGAAAACTTTGTACGAGCTAACTGTGGTTTTGTTTGTTAGATCAAAACCAAAAAAGTTAAAAAGTGTAAACCTTTATAAAAGGAGTTAATTGTGTCTTTATTTGTTAGGTAGTAAGTGACCTGTGGCTAGTTTTGTTAGGTAGACCTCTGAACCTTTGCTTGCCAGGAAAAAGTGGTTCTTTGCTAGGAAGAAGTGTTCACTGTACCTGTGCATGTACATGTATAGTGTATATGTGCTAAGACAGCTGGCTGATATGTGTATTCACACCTGGTGAGGCGTGCTGTACTCTATCTGTAGAACGCTGAGGTCCTTCTCATATAGCGGGTAGCTGTCCTCAACCCATTCCAGCTTCAGACAGTGGGCTTTCCTTGGTATTATGGCAAGGCTTGTGATCCGTGGAGGGTACATCTTTACTGCTCAAAATGAAAGTGATAAAAGATAGGATTAGTGGTTATAGAAGACAAATAACCTTTTACTGCTTCAAGATTATTATTTTGGGAAGCATGAGTGCCACAACATGCATGTCAGTATAGCCAGAGGGGGAAAGTGAAGAATGCCCTAACATGTTTCCTTCAAATAAACTGAGGTTAGGATGTCGAATAAGGTTCAGTGCCATGTATCACATCTGCGTACACACTTAAAAATTAAACCACCAACAGCATTCTTCAGAGAAATACCCACTTTTATAAAAATGTATTTAAATGCTGTTTTGTATTGTAGCAGTTCATCAATGCTATTTGCTATCAAGAAGGCTGCAACAGTGTCGTCTGGTTAATCTCAGCATGGCTGTCATTGTGAGGATGTGTGAATTGTTTTTGAAGCAGGGGATCTTTCTCCTCCCCTTTTAAGCTGCATTGCTCATAGCAGCTCAACACAGGTCTACTAATGCATTTCGGCTTTTGTGGCAGTTCCAGGTGCAAACCGAATGCATTCCACCCATGCATTATAAAGGAAGTAGCAAATGCCTAAATCTGTAGTGGTAAATTTCCTTCTCATTCTTATGCAAATGCATCTGCGGAAGGGCCATGTAAAAGTGCCAGAACACTGCACTAAAAGTTGATAGAGATATCGGGAGTGTCAATACAGATTACACTACACTTAAAACACATTTACTAAAGTTAATCAGAAATAAATTAGCTTTAGGGTCTCAGAAGATGAGTTGTTAGGAGACTACCTGTAATTATGGGAGTAGATACTCTGGTTGAATAGAGGCTCGAACCTCAAACCAATCTTGAAAGAATGTTTTCCATCATTGAAACGTATGGAATTAGAATTAAAGGCATGCATCAGCTTTTGAATGTAATTTTATTAAAGTGTATATTAAAAGTGAGTTATGTAGCTAATTCTGGGGTCTAATGTCATTCAGTTTCATTTCAGATGTCTACTTTTCAGATCAGTTTGTACTAGTTTATGGTTCAGTTCTGGATTAAATTTAACCCCATAAGAAACGGCATATGTTTTATTGATCTGTGGAGCGAGTCCTAACTCTGACGTTGCAATAAGGCACATTTTGAACTCCTAGGTGTATCTGGCCTGGAGTCACAACATTTCTGACAGACAGCAAACAGTGATTTAGTTAACTGGCTGACAGAATTACAGTGAAAATGATATGACGTTATTAAATAAATTCAATAGGTCTAAGAGCCACATCACAGAAATGTTCTTCAGGCAAGCAAATGTGTTTTTTCTGTGGGATTGCTCCAATAAACCCTTTAGGCATGTGAAGTTATTGCGAAGGGGTTATAACTTACCTTCATTAATCCCAATGAGGCAGTGACGATCTGATCTGGCGGCTCCAGATGGAGAAGATGCCAGCACATCCACACAGAAGCAGTGAGACACTGACCCAATCCTCACCGAACAATGAGTGTGTGTTGTGTTGCAGGAACCCATGGAAATGTAATTTGTGAAATTCAAGCAATGCGTCCTGTAAAGACATGAAAATTAATTACTTTACTGTTTTTTACAGTAGCTATAAAATGCAAAATCTGTGAGTTTGTGTTCGGTTCTTCAGTTTTTATAGTTCAATTTATACTTAGGGTTTTTTTTTTTTCAGTTTGGTCACACACTTCTTTTGAGTTGTTAACGTTGATGGATGCTGGAACTTTCAGTGGAAATGTTTTACTGAGGTAGTTATACATACGTTCAGTGTCAACAAAGCTGCAGAATGCAAGACCATCTGTGTGGGGAGGTATGAATTGTTTTGAGCAATAGGTTCTAGGCCCTCCCCCTGCACCCCACTTTGCACACTAGCATCTCAACACACAGCCAACAGCTAATCTACAAAACAGTTAGAAGGAAACACATTCCATTTGATCATATTCATTCACAATATTTAAGTCCATTTAAATTTCCATTCTGCTGTTGGAATGGATACATGGGGCACTGCAGAGAGAGATCCAGGAATGTCATTTGAACAGGAAATACAGAGTAGTAAATAAAGAGCGAGCCAACTTAGAGTGTGTGTGTCTTCAAACTGAGCGAATGCCAATTTGTGATTTCTCTGCTCAAACATAGCTGGCACAACTCAGAAGGTAATAACCAGGTATAGTGTGTGTGTTAAAAAATAGTGCAGTTATATGCACTGCAGTAAATCTAATTTTGTCACTAGTTTGTGACAAAAGTTCACGATACAGGGCATGTAACCAGAAATGGATCATCAGATTATGGGTAATTCTGCTTCGTAGATTTCTGGTTTGCAACTGGCCTAAAAACTCACAGGAGCAGATGTGGTGTAAACATAACGCAAACCTCAAACGTCATGCTGATGCTTTACCAGAAAATATGAAAATGCATCCTCTAGCTGCATGTGGATTGGTGTAGCTCAGCAGATAACACCGCTACCCACCAGGGAACCACCACCACATGTGGGAGATTGGGGTTCGAATCCTGGTCTGGGTGACTACGCTGTGCTACACCATTAAGAGTCCTTGGGCAAGACTCCCAACACTACACTGGCCTACCTGTAATACGATTAACCCTGTACATCGCTCTGGATAAGAGCGTCAGCTAAATGCCGTAAATGATGAAGAATATGTAAATCTTTCATTTTGTCTAGCATGCTGTTGGTTTTATGTCATTCCTAAAGTGTATTGTTGGTGTATCACTGTTGTTGTGCTAAACAGTGCTTGCTTATTTCTGGTAGTGTAAAAGAAATGAGAGTAAGGTGTATACATGCTCTGAAAAACCCAATTATTGAGCTAAATCTGATGTCATGGTCTTAATCCGACTTATGAAATCACAGTATGCTGTTAACATGACCACTTAATAATCAGATAACTGCAGAAATATAATTACCAGTCACTAGCCCTCCAGGAGTTCAAGACCCCTGCACCTACACTTCAGTTCTTCACTCTCAGAACTACACAGCTTGGGTATTGCTTTCACTGCACTTGGTGATTACTTTATAGCAGGTGTAGAATAACACAACTAAGTGGTCAAAATTTAGAAGTGACTTTAAGAAACTGTTTAACTTCCTGAACCCCAAGCCTGTTATAAAGTAATCCTACTCTTTAGGAGCCATTGTATATTATTCTGTAGCTACTACAATTCTAATATGTAAGATATGTAGATATGAGGCTTTAACAGGATGAAATAGCTTCTTGAAATTCAACTGCAATGTGAACCACCCTAGATTCACTATCCAGTTGTTAACCTCAAGCCTTATTATTCAGCATCTGCTGTGAATTATTTGGTCACATTTATGAATCGTATATGTAATCCATATATTTATGAGATTGGGCCCTCATGCAGGCACTTCCAGTTTAAAGGGTGAAAACAGGTTAGAAGTTTAGAAGCTGGGGTCAGGGCACAGGGTCAGCCATGACACAGCACCTCTGGAGCGGAGAGGGTTACGTGGTTTGCTCAAGGCCCCAACACTGGCTACTACTTAGCAGACCCGGGTATTGAACCCTGTGATTATTTACCTAGAGCTCCTACTGCCTCTGTTAAAACTGATCCAACACTACCTTGCACTACATTAACAGTACACAGTTCAACGTGAAGTAACCTTCTGAATGAAGACTAACATGCAAGTTATATAGTGAGGAGTGAGGGTACATACAGGCCCCTGGAGTGCAAAATATAAAATAAAAGTTCAGTGTGTGTTTTTTAACTGTCACAACTACCCTCAATTCAAAACAATATGTAGTGCAGTAGAACTGTGCGTGGCACACTCCCTCCCTGCATGCCAGCCCACGCATGTTTGTAGTCACATGGACACTAACCACTAAGAGGTGTTCCTCACACCTTATGCTCAGGCATTAACAAGCCTATATGCACTTTAATGGCTCTCTCTGTGCTATAACTTTTGCCAGTGCCAAATCTTTTGATGTGGTCGGAACCTTGCCTTGCAGAGCCTTCCTGTTTGACTAGTTTCAACTCAGCTCGTGCAGATCCTGATGCATTTTATGTACGTTGAGAGTAAAACTGTTCACCCTACACCAACTACATCCTGTTACACGAAAGCATGATTCCTTTAGTTAGACTCTAGTTGATTCATATAGCTTATACCTCTCATGGTGAGGATCTCCTTCAGTCTTCTTTGACCACTATAGAATGATCTTGTCAGGAGAACGGATCTCACTGCTCTGGCAGATCACTTTATTTCTTTCAAAACCACCTGATGGAGAAGATTACTTCACTTGATTACATCGCTTTGCAGAAGAAGACCAAAAAAGTCTTATGACGTTCCTTAAACTGTCTCCTCATGAAAGAGATTTTGATTAACCTGAAGGTGCTTTATGCGTCAGAATATGAATTTTTGCTGGGTACTCCTTGATATACACGTTTGAAGAGGAGTGTCACTATTATATCATCACTATTCAGACACTGGGCTGCACATAAAGTGAAACCGGGTGGTTTAATGGGAGATGGTTCACTGTAAAGAAACTTATCAATATGGATTTCCTCACAGTGGCCCAGATCTGCCCATGGGTCCAAACTTCTATTATTTAAGAACAGCTCTGCATTGAAACACATGCAATAATGCAATAATAGCACATGTATAGTATGCCTTAAGATGCTATAAGCCTGGAACTGTACACTATATAATAATAATCCATTAAAAAGAAAGGTGTATCAGATCATACATCATGATCTTTTCATATACTCTACTGGGAATGGATTTAAATATGATTGGGGAAGGGATTAAATATGACATCTGTCTATTCTTTTCTACTATATATATATATATATATATATATATATATATATATATATATATATATATATATATATATATATATATATATATATATATATATATAAGGTTTAGATTAAAGCATTCCAAAATTGACTAAAATTATCTGAAGATATTATATGAAGAAATAACCGTTTTAGCAGTAATACAGAGTCACTGTTGTGTCAAGTAGAGTCCAGCATGAGAGGATGAAGTAGCACTGCCTAAACAACGTATTCTAACCTCTTATCTATCATGCTGAAGATCTTTAATAACAGGTAGCCTATGAAAGAAAGACAAAACGCAATGATGGCTGGAACTCTTGGCAAGCAATCATTATAAATGACTGCCACTTGCTTTAAGCAAAATACCATGTTCAAGTTAATCTATGTTGCTTTCCAGAGTCGCTGGTGGTGAGTAAAGGAATGAAGCTGTATGCTAAACTTGCAACATTGCTTTGATGTAAGGAGCTAATGTTAATGCTCACATTGAGGAGACTGTGCTTTTCCTTGTTTCTTATGATAGGGGAGGACAATAACTTTCTTGTGGTATGTTGGTCCTTATTTGTTTGAAGTATGAATCCAACAGCATTGTCGCATCATCTTACAAATTTCCCCTTGAACATACAAGGAGAAATATAAAATGTAAAATCTTCTATAACAGGCCACAATTTAGATTAACATTTTCCACAGTATGCTACATTTAACAAATAAACATTAAACATTGAAATGTGATACATTTTCACTTTGAGAATCAGCAAAACATGTCATTTGACCAGAGGTGCCTAAACTCATACAAGTGTGATTTTTGTTATTTAAAAGGTGTTGAAAAAAGGTTTGTTCAGTAAATTGGTAATGTGTGTTAAGTGTATAATTTTGCACCACCCAGCAAAGAGCATAACCTCCACATATACGTTCTTACATAACAGTCTGGTAATGTGGAGGTTAGAGACCCTATTAAGCTGTTCCTTTTCTCACTTTCTTTTAGTGTATTGTAGCTTCTTGCACATGTAAACGGTCCAAGCTACACGAATTCCAGATGTCACCTTGTAACACAGTCCTCATTAGCCAACTGTAGGGATGGGACTTTCAACTGCGCTCGTGGTTGACCAATCAGAATAGGGTGAGTGAGTGATTTATTAAAGAACACTGGGACATACCACCACATGCACAAGTTTGCTATTGCTGATGTTTGCTCATATTAGCGGTGCACCCTTATGCTACTTGTCTACGCTGAAGTGGAAGAGTCTAATTGCACTTTTGGTACTCTTTCTGGTCCCCTTTCTTTCTCATTTATGACTGTAGTTGACTATTACAGGATTCTGATATTGTTTGTACATTCAAGAGCAAACTAACAAAAAAACAAAACGCGCTTTTTCAAGCAGACAATCCAGCTAATAAAAAGGCAAGCCTTCTCACATTCTGCCTATTCACGTTATGCATCTGAATATCAAATAATGTTGCTAAACCGGAATGCTGCTGTCATGAAACAAACCACCTAAAGAGTCTTATCTACTGGTGAAATCTTTGCCCACAAGAGGAACTCTAACCGTACACATCATTCTTAATCCACAACAGGTAGAACAAATGAGATTGGCTGGAATCCTCCATTTACTGCAGGATTAGAACATGTCTACTAGTTGATTGTGGTTTTGTAAAGCTCCACCCCAGCTTCAGGATCGGCAGCCTGTCTGGCCTCTTCTAAAAAAGCATGTGCATTTAGAGGAACTGCTTCTCTATTCTATTTCAGATCAGATAAAGCTGCACCTGGCCACGGCTTGTTGCAATGCCATGTCTTACAGACTCCCTGAGAAGTATCAGAGTACTGTTTCATCTTAGATCAGGAGTGCCCAGTTTGTTTTTGTTCCTTCAGGGTGCCGAAGTGAAGTTTGTGTCAGAAAGACAAAATAATATAGGAAATAAGTGAAACGAGGCAGGTATTTTATAACACTCTGACATGTTTTCTAAAATAAATAATAAAAATGAATTAAATAATACAGTATATATGTAACATATGGAATCCACAAATGGTAAAATATGCTTATATACAGTACATTTTATATTACTATAGCATCAAAACATTTTTAATGATATAAAATATTCTGGTCAAAGCCAAGATTATCAGAGTTTACAGGCCAGACTTGAGCCAGTCCTTCCTTCGATCACTAACAACTTGGGGCAGTATGATGTTGCCAATGTGCTGTTATCAGGCTACATAAGATCTTGATAGGTTTTCTTGATGGATTTTCTGAGTATTTCATAAGTGATATCAGTACTTACAGAATACTGAACAACTGCATGCATTATAAAAACCAAAACGGCTTAAACAGCAATAATTAGTTTACAGTACAATAAAGGCCTTTACCCTTTACAATCCCAGAATTATTAGGTCCTAAGGCTTATCATTCAGCAACTACCAGGACTACAATGCAAACTGGTTGGATTATTCCTAGGTTACAGGAGTGTGTAGTAACACCTTAAGCCATGCAGTCGCCTCTGTTGTTGTTGTTATCAAAATGACATCCCAGTAATTTGAGACACATGTAACACAAACATCAAGGGTGACATGAATATCGTCGCTGTCCAAAGAAAAACAAGTATCTCCAAAACGGCAACTTTACAGGAGAGATCAAAAATCTCATTTAACTTTAATGTAAGTCTATGGAACCAGACGTCTTTCCAAACAGTTTTGGGTCATTTCTGTTGGTCTATTCATCATGAGATTCTCACTCAGTGTAAACAGCAGCTGGTGTGTTCAAATGGTGCATAAAAGTAAAAATGGACAAAAAGTGGAGATACATGTTTTTCATTGGACAGCGACGATATCCAAAGGCAGCTCAAACCGAGCTGCAATGTGGAGTTATGTGTGAGTTAAGTGTTTAAAGTAGCTGAAAGTCGCTGGACTTCAGCATCCGGGCCCTCCATTTCTCCTTCTAGCACCTTCTCCAGGACCTATTTCAAATCAAATCTCAACTTCCTGACACTCACTATCACCTTACCAAACGGATCATTCTAGAGGGTTACATAATTTAACGTTTGATCAACGAAGTGATTATTCAATAAGTGGAAAATATATGATATAAATATATAACCGTTTAAAAAATATTCAGTCACAGTTTCAGTCACATTTATGTAGAAATTTACAAAATGATAAATAGTGCACAAACCTTCAAGCAACACTGTGTCAAAATATAGAAGTGATCACTGGCATACGCATAAGCAATAACCATTTGTTATGAGCACAGCAGATTCACAAGAAGTTTATGCTTTCTATGATTTTATAGAAGGAATGGACTGGCCTCTACATGTGTAGGCAGCTAAGGGAGCAAGAAAGAGAAAAATATATATAGCAGTATGTTAGTGACCCACTGCATTCTCAGTGTGTGGCTGTTGGCCAATCATGCTATGTATGATTATATATTACATTATAGAGTATAATAATAACAGCTGGGAAAGCTGAACTGGGAAGGCTACATGAAGAGATGGAGGAAATGCATTCTCAGCACTGAGAGTGTTAGAGTGTACTGTAGTGGTACACGTGTATTAGACATAGTAGTGTTAATCACACTCATATTTATCTTTGATCTTTATGTTGTCTGCATGTCCACAGCTCATGTAAATCACTTGACATTTGCTGGTGTTTTGCATCAATGGCTTTTTGTGTGTTTGTCTGTATGTGGTGTGAACAACATAGCAAATAATTACACGTCATGTGTTTTGTTTATTTGTCCTGCGTATGGTGTGTAACAGCATAAACTGGACTGTAACAAGTACTTGTGTGTGTGTGTGTGTGTGTGTGTGTTTGGCTGTGTGTGTGTGTGTGTTTGGCTGTGTGTGTGTGTGTGTGTGTGTGTGTGTATGTATGTGTGTGTTTGGCTGTGTGTGTGTGTGTGTGTGTGTGTGTGTGTGTGTGTGTTTGGCTGTGTGTGTGTGTGTGTTTGGCTGTGTGTGTGTGTGTGTTTGGCTGTTTGTGTGTGTGTGTGTGTGTGTATGTATGTGTGTGTTTGGCTGTGTGTGTGTGTGTGTGTATATGTATGTGTGTGTTTGGCTGTGTGTGTGTGTGTGTGTATGTGTGTGTGTGTGTGTGTGTATGTATGTGTGTGTTTGGCTGTGTGTGTGTGTGTGTATGTTTGGCTGTGTATGTGTGTGTGTTTGTTTGGCTGTGTGTGTGTGTGTGTGTGTGTGTGTGTGTGTGTTTGGCTGTGTGTGTGTGTTTGGCTGTGTGTTTGGCTGTGTGTGTGTGTGTGTGTGTGTGTGTGTGTGTGTGTGTGTGTGTGTGTTTGGCTGTGTGTTTGGCTGTGTGTGTGTGTGTGTGTGTGTGTGTGTTTGGCTGTGTGTGAAAATGCAGTTTAAAGTGACTTAATGTTGAATTCCGGTTGAGGCGAAAAAAAAAAAGCAAAACCTTTAGCTTTAGGTCATGTAGATTGGTTTACCTGTGGGAAACCACACCATCCTATGTTTCCATGCCTGTCACTATTAGTGTGTCATAACCTTATTCAACTTACAAAATACAAAAAAACCTTTAAATGGCCTTATAAATCTCACTAATTGATTGTGTATGTGTAAGGTAATAATGTACTGGTATATAATGTAAATGTAAATATTTCTGCTCAGCTACTGAAATGTAAAACAACTGGTAAGAGCAATAATCAATATGTCACATTCTGTTAACTCATTACTTTAAAGCTTCAAATGCTGCTTGTACACATACATGTGTGTATCTGGAGTGCCTACCAGCCCACAAACCCTGAAGTAAGACAGCCCAGCCAGTTTTATGTGGAATCTGGCTTCCCACGTTAAACCTCAGAGCCTGGCTCACCTCAGATCATCTTTTTTTTTTTTAAATGCCAGCTAGAATAAAAGGAATGGGGCTACCAGTAAAGTTTTCTCTCCTGATACTGACAATCCATTTTCCTGGTTTCTGTATCAGTATGTAAACTAAGTTAGCCATACTGCTATTTGCTGGCACACTGAAATGTTTAGCTGTAGGGCTATCGATGATGAATTGACAAAAAACACAGCAATAGTATGGATAGTGAAAGTGATTTGGCTGGCTGCAATCTTAGCCAGAAGTACGTCAACACCATTTGTTCATAGTCTGTTAGTGGAGTATTAGCTTCTATTACCTGTAAGCTACAATAGCGTGGTACAAGAGCAAAGCTAAAGAAGACTTCAGGCACCAGATGCATCTTGGCTGTTGACTGTTGGCTAAAGGATTAGCTGAATATTCTTTTCCTTAACTATCATGGGGGTTCAGCTCTAGAGCAGTTCATTTGGTTTAAAGAAGGCATATGAATGGGTTTAATGCATACACATCAAACAGAAGGAGTCTTACATGTTGACTGACAGCTTGTAGCTGGTGCCCTCTGAACTGACGGCTGACCAGTAACAGGTGATGTTTGCATGTTCCAAAAGTTCGCAGTGTGTAACAGAGGGTTCTGGAGAGGAGGCTGAAAAGGAAAAAAAAGAAGGAAATTTATTCATATGGTGTGACCAGACTTAACCATAGACTTAGAGCATGTACAATGGCCAGGCAGTCATTCATACACTGCATTCAGCTTATCAACTGAAGTTTCCAAGACGCTGCTCTTTACTTTTTGAATCTTTCTGATGCAGACTAAAATACTAAAGATCCAAAATCAAATGAGTGACCAATTGCAAAGCAGCACAGATGCTGTCACAAAGGCAACCTAAGAAAGCTAAACACAAACAGACATTTGTAATCAAAAGTTACTGGCAAAGATGTGAGTAGGTGAAAAGCAACTTGTGCCCACTCGCCTCTGCTCATATTTATCACAATGCATATGCTTATATAATCACAATTACATATATCCTACAGCAGTTTAGTATAGCCACATCAGCTTGTTCAGTAGAAACATGTCAAGGCTGGGAAATACAAATAAAGAGCGTCCAAAGGTCGAGCATTTTTAAACACTGAGTGCGTTTACATGTACTTGATAATCCAAAGACCTTCCAAAAACAGATTTAGACAGTGATTCATTTAACGCAGTTACATGCACTCGGGTAACTGGATACTGGGGGAACTTTGGGGAATCTATAGGAGGCTAGCAGTAATCGGATTTCTGCTTTGTAATTGGCCAACAAACTGGCAGAATAAGACTGGACATAAGCTTAAAGTAAAATTTAAACAGCATGCCGTGCTTTCTAAAACATCCAGTTGCTTCAGATGCCGCAAAATCTATTTTTGGATCCAAATTCTTCTTGAGATCCCAAAATCGAACAACAATGACGAAACCTGTAAATCTTTTCATGACCACTTCCCTTTTTTTAGTGAGGCACCATTGAGGGTTAAAAAGGGCCTAAATTCTTTAAACAATGCTGAATTCTCACTCTGTTGCTTTGCTTGTGATGACAAAGGGATTTGTTTATAAGTTATAATTATTAAAGAAGAAGAATTAAGTTTGATGCTAGTTGGCTGGAATGTTAGAAAGCTAGCTAGGTAATCTAGCTCATGTTAGCACCCACTGGTAAACTGGTCCATTGTGGATTGTACGGTGTTTCCGGCTATGAACCCACAGCTTTGTGTTTTAGTTGTTAGCCCTTTTCCTGTGCTGCCCAGCTAGGACCAGGATAGATAGCAAGCTTTGCATTCTTTCGTTTAACGATGGTAACTCTCCTTTTTAACTTTTAATTTTCTTATCACAAAGAAACTGGTGGAATGATAACTTTTTTCAAACAACAAGAGCCTCAGCCAGCCCAGTAGAGGCTTGGATCGTCAGTCACGTCATCCTTCATTTCGTCCAGTATGTAGTTGGCATCTCAATTATGTAGTTGGTTTCAGCAAACAAAACTGTGTGAGTGAGAAAACTGAAAGAAATCAGAATAAAGGTACACATGTCGTAAAAAGCCCAAATTTTAGCTAATATTCAGCTTTCTTTATCACATTTCTTGACTTAATAATAATAACCTAATAAAAATCAGAGTATGCTGTTTTTATGACCACTTGAATAATCGGATGACTGCCAAAATCCGATTATGATGGGAATGCTGCGGGCATGTAAACATTCTCACGGTTAGAACTGGACAGAGATTGGCTTCCAAGCAATAACAGGGCTAATGTGCCAGAGATGTATAAATCTATTTTGTGGAATGCAATTATAAGTAGAGTCATTAACTCTCCCGTTTAATTATTTCTCAGTCATAGCTCATTAAAATAAGGACTCCTGTCAAAAGGGCAGATTCCTTTTATTGATACCACATTCGGTGTACATAGGTGTACCAGGATCCATATGGTAGAAAAATGTAAATGTCTGCACATGTTTTAGTATGTGCTAAATATATGCAATTATTTTATATATATATATATATATATATAATTTAATATTATTATATATGCTGTTTGCAAACACATGTAGACTAAATATATGTAATTTCTATTTTTAATAATTACATTAATGTTAGAAATATTACAAATTGCAAATTGGAAAAATTGGAAGATATCTAGGGATAGGGATATATTGTAGACCTGATTTAAAATGTCATAAAAGTTATTTATGATGTTTTTATTTTTTTCTGACAACAACACAGGAAGGAAATCTAAAGAACAAACTCAAAGCTGTCAATACGGACTGTACATTGCATTTTAATGTAAATCTACTCATTTAGTCAAAGAAGTTCACCAACTCCTGCTGCCAGTTCCTGCGAGTTAGTATGAGTGAACACAAGCGTAAGCATGAAGAAGAGGAATTAACGAATATAGCCTATGGGCTGCATTACACAATAATCAGCGGAGCATGGCATTCAGTATGAGCACTTTGTGTTCACTTTATTTTATAGGTTATTAAACAACCTGTCTGTTCAAGACCTCCATCAGTCTACCAACGCACCAAACGCAGGACACTTCAGCACAAAGCACAACACCTCTCATTCTTACCTGAGCCCAGGATCATGCAGGTCCCACATATCCAGGAGACGAATCTGCCCATGTTCAGTGTCTTCTCCCCCATCACTTTTCTCCAGCTTGGCTCACCCGGGAGGTCTACAGAGCCATCAAGGCTGGAGTGGTCTGTATATGAGAATGGAGAAGTTCACATCTTCTGTGTGTGTCAGTGTTGCTGTTTGAGTTCACTGTTTGTCTGCTGATGTCTTGGTCACTTATCACTTGGAGAGGAGACTTTAATGTCAGTGGAACTCACCTTTGTGGCTAATGGAGAGCTAAACATTTAGAACAAGTGGGTTCTCCCAGGGTTCCTCTTTGCTGTCACGCTGAACTTCTGCAGAACCTCCTTCAGGACCAATGCAAAAATCAATCTGAAAAAAGTCATGTGTCAAGTGCTACACCATGCTACACGCACATGCTCCTGCACTCTGTTTGGTATGTAGTGCAGCTCGTACTCC
This sequence comes from Prochilodus magdalenae, assembly GCA_024036415.1. Taxonomy (NCBI): domain Eukaryota; kingdom Metazoa; phylum Chordata; class Actinopteri; order Characiformes; family Prochilodontidae; genus Prochilodus; species Prochilodus magdalenae. The sequence goes on from JAMWET010005878.1 coordinate 721,204, forward strand.
TGTTTTTGCTCTTCTCTCTACTCCTCCTCCTCCCCCGCCTCCTACTTCACCCACTTCACAACATTCGGCACGTGAAGCTGTGCTCGGAGCCTATAGGCTGCGCGGGGACTTTCGTTTCCTCGCCGTGTAGCTGGCTAGCCTCCTGTTCAGGCGTGTTTCCTGCGCTGAACACGACGTTGAAATCTTCCGGGGTCTTTTCTTGTTACCTGAAGGCTTGTTTAACACTAAAACCAGAACTCGTGTCTTGTCTAGCCCACCGGCACCCTTCGCTGTTCGTCTGTGTTCCGCTTGAGGACCTAGAACAGCAGGGCAGGGTGTAAACTAAGTTAGGCAGAGAGCGCGTATGCTGGGCTGCTTCCCTCAGCCTCAGTCTGACCGGTTCCACGGGGAGTCAAAGCTACTGAGAGAATTAAACGAGAATACAGTTGGTTCCTCTGTGACTAAATACTAGATGAGGGTGTGGGATGTGGTGGAGGGGATTTCTGCCTAAGTCAGTAGTGGAAAGTCATTCAGAGTGGTCTGGGTTCAGGATGGCAAAAAAAAAAAATGTCACACACTAATATGCCGTTGGACCGCCTTTATCTTTAATCAAGACACGCCTGTGGCATCGTTTCCACAAGCCTCTGCAATGTCAAACATTTATTTCTCTCCAGAGTTGCATTCATTTCCCCCCAAAAATCTTATACTGATGATGGGAGAGTTGGACCACTGTGCCAAGTCTTCTCCAGCTTTCCAGCACATCCCAAAGATTCTCAATGGGGTTCAGGTCCGGTGGTGGCCAATCCATGTGTGAAAATGATGTCTCATGCTCCCTGAACCACTCTTTCACAATCTGAGCCTGATGATCCTGGAATTGTCATCTTGGAATATGCCCGTGCCATCAGGGAAGAAAAAAATCCATTGATGGAATAACCAGGCCGTTCAGTACGTAGTGTTGTTTTTCTACAATTTGATTTACCAAACGTTTAGGTGATCGCCAATCACGATCATTCAAGATTTTCCTCCACCCACATTCCTTCCTGGAAGATGATGTTTCCTTCCACTTGTTAATAATGCATTGGACTGTTCTTAACCCGATTTTAGCAGTCTCAGCAATCTCCTTAGATGTTTCCTCTGCTTGATGCATGCCAATAATTTGACCCCTCTGAAACAGATTAACTTTTCAACCACAAGATGTGTCTTTCCACATGGTTGTTTAACAAATAAGAAGGTACTCACTGTATCAGTTAGGGTTAAATAACTTGTTGCCAGCTGAAACATAATCACCCATGCAGTAATTAACTAAGTAACTAACTAAACAAGTAGGCTCTTACCTATTTGCTTAGTTAGATCTAGGTGATGACCTTTTTTTTGGCCGGGCAGTGTATATCGATACCTCTGATAAAAAAAAAAGTAAATAAGCAATAAAAAATAAGTATTACTTTAACAGGATGGATGTGTATCATATCTCTCAATGAAAAAAAAAAATACTGCTGTAAAAGGAACTACTTTTCTGAGTTTTGGCATATCCAGCTTGCTGTTTGACAGCAAACAAAACTGAAACACATGACTCATTTAAAACATGTGAAATATGAATTATTTTAAATACGTGAAATGCGACCGTGCAAAAGCATGCATTGTCTTTTCTGCACTGGTCAGGTCTGGTGCTGGTTTAGCTCTTCACCAAGCATGGTCATACTGGTTGACCAGCATTCCAACATCTAGGATAAAACATACAGTGATTTTGCTGATGACCAGCCATGCTAGCCTGGGCATAGTTCACAAGTGTTTGGAGGATGAGGTGCTGCACCTTAATTTCTCCTGCACCTGCTTTTGAAATCCACATCACCAGTGTAGATATATAGTTACTGTACCGTACGTCATTACTACAGCAACCCAGCCAGATAGGTTGGTGATGTCTGGACACACAGATCTGATCGTTTCACTTGTCTCAAATCGTCTCAAAATATCTGATTTATGGCCTACAGATAGAGTATAGCCAAGGTGTCTGTGATAGAGTTTTGGAGCCATTATAACAGTTTTCATTTAGTTGTTCTACAGTTCTGTGTAATTAAATGGCTGTAGGTGAAGTTATCCAGAGTGGTTTTGTGTGAAATGGTTTGCTGTAGAGAACACAGCAGTGGTGGTGGGAACCAGAGATTTGAGGAGTTTCCTCTAAAGTCTACCTCACAGAAAGCTATTACACAAAAGGGTTAAGAACACATTGTCCTGTCTGATGACTGACACATTGTTTTGCAATAGTGTTGGGAAGGGGTGGGGCAACAGCGAAAGGCTATAGCCTATGCACAATGTTAGCCTGACGAAAAAGTAGCAGATTTCATGTATAAAATTAGGTAAACAAAGTGCGGAGTTACCATATTTTAATAATGTCTAAAATAAAACACAATAAAACAATATTATTTACATTAAATAGTTACAGTGGTGTGAAAAAGTGTGTGCCCCCTTCATGATTTCTTATTTTTTTGCGTGGTTGTCACTTTTAAGATCATCAGACAAATTTAAATATTAGTCAGTGACAACACAAGTAAAGACAAAATGCAGTTTTTAAATGAAGCTTTTTATATTATTACAAGAGAAAAAAAAATCCAAGCCTACATGGCCCTGTGAAAAAGTGTTTGCCCCCTAAACCTAATAACTGGTTGGGCCACCCATAGCAGCAACACCTGCAATCAAGCGTTTGCGGTAACTTGCAATAAGTCTTTTACAGCGCTGTGGAAGAATTTTGTTGCCCGCTAATCTTTGCAGATTTGTTGTAATTCAGCCACATTGGAGGGTTTTCAAGCATGAACTGCCCTTTTAAGGTCATGCCACATCATCTCAATAGGACTGACTAGGCCACTCCAAAGTCTTCACTTTGTTTTTTTTTTCAGAGGTAGACTTGATGTTGTGTTTTGGATCATTGTCCTGCTGCAGAATCCAAGTTCATTTGAGCTTGAGGTCATGAACAGATGGCTGGACATTCTCCTTCAGGATCTTTTGGTAGCCAATAAAATTCATGGTTCCATTTATCACAGCAAGTCTTCCAGGTCCTGAAGTAGCAAAACAGCCCAGACCATCACACTACCACCACCATAGTTTACTGTAGGTATGATGTTCTTTTTCTGAAATGCGGTGTTACTTTTATGCCAGATGAAATGGGACACACCTTCCAAAAACTTCAACTTTTGTCTCGTCAGTCAACAGAGTACTTTTCCTAAAAGTCTTGGGGATCATGAAGATGTTTTCTGGCAAAATTGAGATGAGCCTTAATGTTTTTTTTGCTCAGCAGTGGTTTTCGTTTTGGCACTCTGCCATGCAGGCCATTTTTGCCCAGTCTCTTTCTAATGGTGGAATCATGTAGGCAGACCTTAACTGAGGCAAGTGAGGCCTGCAGTTCTTTGGATGTTGTTGTGGGGTCTTTTGTGACCTCTTGGATGAGTTGTCGTTGCAATTTTGAGTTGTCGCTGCGGGTAATTTTGGTTGTCCGGCCACTCCTGGGAAGGTTCACCACTGTTCCACGTTTTCGCCATTTGTGGATAATGGCTCTCACCGTGGTTCGCTGCTGTCCCAAAACTTTAGAAATGGTGTTATAACCTTTTCCAGACTGATAGATCTCAATTATTTTTTTCTCATTTGTTCCTGAATTTCTTGGGATCTTGGCATGATGTCTAGCTTTTGAGTATCTTTTAGTCTACTTCACTTTGTCATGCAGATCCTATTTAAGCGATTTGCTGATTGAGAACAGGTGTGGCAGTAATCAGGCCTAGGTGTGGCTAGAGAAATTGAACACAGGTTTGATAAACAACAGTTAAGTTATGTTTTAACTGGGGAGCAAAAACACTTTTTTACACAGGGCCATGTAGGTTTGGATTTTTTTCTCTCCTAATAATAAAAACCTTCATTTGAAAACTGCATTTTACGTTTACTTGTCTTGATTTTGACTAATATTTTAATTAGTTTGATGATCTGAAACATTTAAGAGTGACAAACATGCAAAAAAATAAGAAATCATGAAGGGGCATGATTTCCTTTTCACACCACTGTAGATAATAATCTCATGTTGATACTCCCTCAGAACATGACACTTGCAGATCTACATGCCTCTGAATATCATATGTTCAAATTTTAAAACAATATTTATATTTTGAAAAGAGTCTTTCTAGGGCTTTTTAATTTAAATACACATCTATGGTACAGTGCACTGAAAGGGTATGAATTCAGATGTGACATATGACCTGATTATTGGCATACTGGATATGCGGTGGTGAGGAGAGTATTTAAAGATGACGTTGGCACACAGTGTGGCATTTCAGCTTTAACAGCTTGTGGTCGCAGATTCAAGGAACTGAATCTGAACTACAACCAACAAGTACAGAACATCTTGTGGGTTCTTTCTCCTGTCGCAAGACCTCTAGGAAAATGTTCACTACTAAAACCCACTAATGCAGAGCCCAACATTACCGCGAAACAGGAAAAAAAGCCTTTTACAAGACAGAAATAAATGTAGTCTCAGACGAGTGAACACTTTAAGGACATCGTCATTGACAGCATATCGTCACTGTCCAGAGAAAAATAAGTATAGACAAAAACCTCATTTAATTATAATGTAAGTCAATAGAACCGGGCTTATTTCCAAGTAAATGGGCCATTCATCTTGAAATTTACACACAGTGTAAACAGCAGCTGCTGCATTCAAATTGATGCATAAGAGTAAAAATCGACAAAACAAGTGACTCAAAGCTAGGCCAATGTCAAGTCTTATTTTGCTTCTATTTAAGTCACTTCTTTAGTTAGCTGTCGAACATGATTTGTTATCAGGAGTGCCTGGCTGTTGTTATAATGGTTATAATGTTATAATGGCATAAATGACAGGACTGATTTGACTCACTATCACCTTTTGAGGAGCAAAGTGGTATTACAACAACAGCTTGGCTAGCATGCTCACTTCAGTAGAACCATCTCCACAACATAATACATAAACATTTTTGACATGCAATCAAAACTATTATTTTTTCACATTCTGTTGACAATTTAAAATAATTTTGGAGTATTTAAACAAACAATATTACAAATGTTACACTGGATCCAAGACATTTAGAGGAACATATGGAGTTTGAAATTATCTTTTTAACCACGGGGCAAAATCAGCTTAGATTCAGAGTTTCCAAGGGTAGAGATATATTCGTGTAGTGATATGCTTTTCTATGGCTGACCGGCTTCATCATGACTGTAACTGTTCACATACCTGTGTGCTAAGCATGTTACTGGAGACTTCCTCTACAGGGCAGACCATTCTGTCCAGCATTTTACACCTTGCATGGACATAACAGTCACGGATTTGTTTCCATATCTACTTTCAGAATAATGCAGACCTCTCACCAGCTGTTCTGACAAGCATATTTGTCACTGAGGAAGGGCAAGGACACATCATACAGATGCAGGTAATTTCAGACTTCCTTTAAAACGTTCAGCCATTTGATGCTGCTGACTACCAGCACTGTTAGCATCCTCACCGGTGCTGCACCACCATGCGTATGGCAGCCATCATAGGTATGCAAACGCATAGTTAGCAGCTAGGTTATCTTCACCCCAGTATGGGCATGATGCAGACTACATACCTTATTGGTCTAATCCAACATGGCAGAATGAATTTAACTAGCTGAGGTACGACAAACAGTAAAGATAAGCAACAAGTATCTACTGTAGGTTAGCTGCCAAAGTAACCATTAACCCTATATGCTACAGATGCACATCTTTTGATCAAATTTATTGAATGTAGAGTTCAGAAGCAGGAATCGGGTTGTGCTAAAGTTACTTAGTTTCAGTCATCAGCTTGACGTTAGTGCCCCTTCTGGTATGATTTTGCCCTTTGGACAAGTGAAATGTGGCTTTACTTGTTTGTAGGATAGCTATTCAAAAAGTTTAATATCAAACCCTATAATGCCAGTCTGACATCATGGCTTTAGAGGCCGGGTCTTGGAGGTAAAGACCATGGGCTTATGCATGCTGTTTCAGGGAGGTTCTATGTGTTCATCACTTGAATAAGTTTGTAAAGCACTTTCTTTACTTGCTCGACTACATAATTCAGAGGACCCCATTATTGCTAGATTGAATCTTTGAATGGGGACAAAGTGAACACTCCTGAGGTTGGTGATGTGTCAAAGGACTGAACTCACAGTAAGCTCTTTAAATGCTAAGGGGTTATGAAGAGCCCATGCTCATCCGAGATCGCAACAATATTTTAAACGTAATCATAAGCAGAGTTTAAGTGATCAGATTGATGCAGTGGAGGTTTAAGGCAGCTCTTTCCTCATTAAGTTCCAATTCCCACACACCTCATGAGCACCAGGTCATTAAACACCGAGGTAGCATTACACTCTAATTATGCAATAGAAAGTAATTCACTTACTCCAGCCTCACTGCAGGCTTAGTTAGGGATCACATATAAAGCCAACGACCATAACATGTTTGATGTTTAAAGACCTGCTGCCAGCCAAGTCTACAGTCAAACGTTCTAACATTACATGGTAATGTGTATAATAAAGTCAGAGCAGAGGTTAGAAAAATAACGAGCTGCCCAAAGCCAATATAAACATAACCCTATGCCAGAACACAGCTTTGTTACATTTCTGGCATTTAGCTGACACTCTTATCCAGAGCGACTTACAAGGTTAATCACATTACAGGCCAATGTAGTGTTAGGAGTCTTGCCCAAGGACTCCTATTGGTATAGTCACCCAGACCAGGATTCGAACCCCAGTCTCCCACGTGTGGTAGCGGCTACTTGGCGGGTAGTGGTGTTATCCACTGAGCTACACCAACCACACCTTGTTAGACCTCTGTAAAACTGTGATATACACCCATCATCAAAAGTAGCACCCAGAAGGAGGTGACAGATTGCAATGGTAGAAAGGAAGATAAAGCTTACCAGTAAGAATAAATGATGATTCATTTACACTGATATGGCCGATATCTATTGAGCTACACATACAGAAGTAGTGTCAGTATGGCGTCAGGCTGCTACGCTTGCTAATGCAACATGCCAGACGTCTCGGCTTGAAGGGTACTAGTGGTGTCCTGCGATAATCCATCCAATGCATTTCCTGTTGACTTTGTGGTACGGGTGGAGGTGCAGGGACACAAGGCCTTTTGGATATGTAATGCGTGACAACAAACGGTCCATCTTGGTGCTGACCACGGTGCCCCCACACTCATCACTGAAGATGCTGCTGCATTCTGAGTCACTCCATAATGTAGTCCTGCATCATGCAGCCATCTGCCAAAAGGATGACTCCTGGAGGACATCACTGCTTGCTGAATGTCCGCAATCGTGGCTGATGTGTTATTCAAATACAGCGATAAGACTTGTGCTTGCTTACGTCACATGTGCAGATAGTGTGAAACTTGAATCATTCGCCTGTCTCACAATGTTAAACCTACCCACCAACACTGAATTGTGAGATGTCTACAGATTCCTACCAACGCTAAACAGTTTGTAAGTGTCTGAGTGGATCCAAGGGAATGTTTCCCATAAGCACCTGCATCGGGTTACTTCCTTTCACATGCTCTTAGGTAGATCAGCTAGACCAAACAAGCACCACTTCAATACCCAGAGCACCGCTGACTGATATGCCCTGAGACGATGGGAGTTATAAGCATGAATCATATTTTCTAATAAAGCTCACGACACAACAATGAGGTAATGGTTCAGTCTGGGCATTAGCTTCCATCATTTATTGATTCTGGCTAACATAAACATCTCAGAGTACAGTCCCAAAAATAAAAATACTCTGAGATGTTTATGTTGGCCTCTGCTAGTCAGTAATTTATGGAAGTTGATGACCGGCCCAAACCATTACCTAAAATACGTCCTTTGTAGCAGTACCATTGAAAGATGAACTACTGGTTCTGTATAGGACCTTTTCAGAGGATGGTTCTCTAGATTAGGAGTGGGCTACACCTCCTAAAGGGGATCATGTCAGTACTCTAAAGGGTTCTACTGCTTTTTTTCTAGTTTTCTGTCTATAGATCAGCGTTCAGTGCTGTTTAGAAAGTGGAGATTTTCACTGTAAGTGTCCTAAACTACTTTAAAGTGGTGAGTCCATCACCCCAGTACTTTGAAGACATGGTTACAATTACGAATGGATCCATTTTTGTAAATGAGATGTGTCAAGCACGATTGTAATGTTTGAGGAACTCCCATATCATTAGCAGCTCTGTTTAAGGATACACAAACTTTATCGGCCAAGACTGTACTCAGTGGCAGGTACGTGCACTTGGTACCAGATGGTATCAGTTGTGGACCCGGTACTATCAGTGGACCACAAGATAGAGTCATGCTGTCCTTAAAGACACTGTGCTCTTCTTTTAAAGCTCAACTCAATACCCTGGTCTTTACTGCATCCTGTTCCCCCTTTCTCCTGGTGTTTGTATTTGTTTTGTTATTTATTTCTTTGACATTGTGTTGCAAAATGTGCTATTAACGTAGACATGATGATGATGATGATGATGATGATTATTATTAATAAATAATTAATTAGCTGATATTATTACTATATAATAATACATTGTTTTACATCTAATAATATATTGTAATAAACAATTTTTCTTTTACATGCTGTCACATAATTCAGAATATTTCTGGGTTTTTCATTTTGTCATAGCAGCACAACTCGACAGATTTTACGGCATGTTTTCTCACTGCAAACTGCTTACACATTTTCACAGCCCTCCATCTCTAACCACAAGATTCAAAATAATCTCGAGGTCAAAGATTAAGATAAAGATTGAAATGCAAAAGTAAGGAAATAAGCTACAGAGCTCTGACTGCAACAGAACAAGCAGTACTGACTTTCTTTGTGATGTTGTCATGGTAAGATAATATAAGCTTTCTGTTCTGACTGACTTTAGTCATACATTCTTGAAAGTCATTTTTTATTAATGGCATTTAGCTGACGCTCTTATCCAGAGCGACTTACAGGGTTAATCATATTACAAGTAGGCCAATGTAGTGTTAAGAGTCTCGCCCAGGGACTCTTATTGGTGTAGCACAGTGTAGTCACCCAGACCGGGATTCAAACCCCAGGGTTATCCACTGAGCTACACCAACCAGCAGTGTGGTGTACATGTTGTAGCGCCTGCAGTTAGTAATTTTTATGTAAACACACAAAAAAAAATAAAGCCATTGAATCAATTATTAATTCAGTAAATTATGAATTTTAAATTATTTATAATCTGTATTTTCTTTTAAAAAGTTTAAAGAAGGGGTGCAACGATTTAATAGTAAGTATCAGTACCAATCCGATACTGGAGAAAATAGTTGGATTATATATCGCAGGGAAGAAAAGTATAATTATATAATAATCTGATGTGATCCATCATCCTAAATGCTTGACTAAACCTTTGCACAGAGTTGCACTTGAAATTCAATTGTGAATATTTGATGGTGTTAAAAACTGATGGTTAAAGTTCTAGGTGTGAAAAGGCTAAAAGGAAGTAAAAAGAAACAGCAGTGCTGCAAAACCAAACCATGTTGTTTTGAATGTATTTCTTCCTTTTGAGGAGGAGAATATTTGAATGATAATTGAAGCAAAGTGCAGCCAGAAGCTGTTACCAGCTTAGTGGTTTAGGAGAGGTAAAAGGCCATACCAGACCGGTATCATTATCAGCAGATAATTAATGTTGTGGTGCAAGTACTGGACACCAAAAAGTGGAAACAATGTGCCCTAAATCTATAAAATACAAAAACAGCATAGGCCACTGTAGCTGTTCACCTGCAAAACCAGCATATGTACATTCGTCTTGGATGTTGCTTTTCAAGATTCAAGTATTTATTGTCATATGCACAGAGAAACAAGCAGTTCCACTGTATAATTCAATTCTTACTCTGCATTAGCTCCTTCGAGTGCCAACAATTACAATATACAGTGTCTCACAAAAGTGAGTACACCCCTCACAGTTTTGTAAATATTTTATTATACAACACTGAAGATTTGATACAATGTAAAGTAGTCAGTGTACAGCTTATATACAGCTTATAACAGTTTAAATTAGCTGTGCCCTCAGCGCACAGCCATTACTGTCTAAACCACTGGCAACGGAAGTGAGTACACCCCTAAGTGAAAATGGCCAAATTGTGCCCAAAGTGTCAATATAATATTTGTGTGGCCACCATTATTTTCCAGAACTGCCCTATCTCTCTTAAGCATGGAGATTAATAGGACTTTACAGGTTGCCATTACGGAGCTAGTGGGTGTGAGTGGCCTTGTGCTCTCCGACCTTCCGTTTAAGGATGCCCCACAGATGCTCAATAGAGTTTAGGTCTAGAGACATGCTTGGTCAGTGCAGCACCTTTACCCTCAGTTTCTTTAGCAAGGCAGTGGGCGTCTTGGAGGCGTGTTTGGGGTATTTATCATGTGGGAATATGCCCTGCAGCCCAGGTTCCCTGAATGAACTGTAGCTCCCCACAGCCGGCAACACTCATGCAGCACCAAACCATGACACTCCCACCATCATGCTTGACTGTAGGCAAGACACACTTGTCTTTGTACTCCTCACCTGGTTGCTACCACACACACTTGACATCATCTCAACCAAATAAGTTTATTTTGGTCTCATCAGACCACAGGACATGGTTCCAGCTTGTCTTTAGCTTTGCGAGCTTTCCTGTACATCATCTTTAGAAGAGGCTTCCCTCTGGAATGACAGCCATGCAGACCAATTTGATACAGTGTGTGGCGTGTGGTCTGAGCACTGACAGCCTTTAACCTCTGCAGCAATGCTGGCAGCACTCCTACGTCTGTTTTCAAAAGACAGCCTCTGGATATGACGCTGAGCTCATGCACCCAACTTCTTTGGTGGACCACGTCGAGGCCTGTTCTGAGTGGACCTGTCCTGTTAAACCGCTGTATGGTCCTGGCCACCGTGCTGCAGCTCAGTTTCAGAGTGTTGGCAATCTTCTATAGCCTGGAGCATCTTTATGTAGATCACCACTCCTTTCAGATCCTCAGAGAGTTCTTTGCCATGAGGTGCCATGTTGAACTTCCAGTGACCAGCATGAGAGAGTGTGAGACGGACAACACCAAATTTAATACATCTGCTCCATTCATGCCTGAGACCTTGTGACACTAACGAGTCACATGACACCGGGGAAGGAAAATGGCTAATTGGACACATGTATTATTAGGTATATATGTATTATACACATAGTGTACATAATGCAGTATAATAATAACGGTCCTTATATAGAAGTGATACATTGAATCACCAGGACATGTATAAAATGTGCAGCCTGTGCAGTTAAGCAGCCTGTAATGTTCTGGTGGTCATCTTGTAGGAGAGAGGACCAAGCATGAACTGGTCAGACGCTTGTGGCAGAGGAACAAGAATGGATGTGGTATGCTGGTAAACCTAGATCTAGAGCTGAACACTGCCAGAAGGTAGGACATAAGGAGCAGGACTGTCCTGTCCCATCTGGAATGCAGCTGGGTACAAGCTTGAGTGTTTCTGCTTTGATATGGACTGTCTTAATTGAAGTGGCTAAATGAAATATAACTCTTGATGTTATCCTATAAAGAGCCTTCTCAAAACATGTGCTGGTTTACCTAATCTGTGGTCGAGGCAAAATGTTAATTATGGTGAGGTTGCTAGCCAAGTTTTTTGGAATGCTTGTGGTAACAGTGCGGCACTGACACGTTCTACGTCTGTAAATACTTTAAAGGAATACTTCGCCGAAGCTAGCTGGCAATGACAATCCAGTCTGACAATCATGCTGTGCAACTTGCTTTCAGTTCTTATAGAAATCTACAGGGATATTTTCCACACCTCTGAAATTCAGCCTTAGGAGTTGGTGTAGGCTTTTTCTGCTTCACATGGTCAAAATAGTCCTGATAACGTTCAGCGTGGGACATTCAAAGTCTGGCCTTTGTGGTGGTCAGTTCATTGTTCTGAGAACAGCAGCAGATCCTTTCCTTGATGTGCATTTTCTTTTTCTCAGTTTTCTATGTACAGTAGGATGGACAATAACACATGGACGTTTTCAGATGTGGAGCAAGGCTGGAGCTTGAATTTCTCCTCTCTTTTAAAGAGGAAAGGTTGAAGTGCGGTTTATCTGATGTGGACAGTGCCTCCATTTTCTCTGTATTGTTTAATCTTTTTTTGAGACCCAGTTTTAGAAACTCATGCTTTTTTTTCCCTTTGCTTTTAACCAATATTCTCAGAAACATATCTCTCTTTCTCTCTCTCTCTCTCTCTCTCTCTCTCTCTCTCTCTCTCTCACACACACACACACACACACACTCGCATCATCAAAAGATTAGTTACCCAGGAAGTGTCTGATTGCAATGCTATTGGCTATCATGGAGCGCTGCCCACCAAAAGTCTAAAGTCGTGGCTATTGGGTCACTCAGTCAGGTACAGCGATAAGGCCTGTCCCTAGTCACAGGCATGGCCGAGCAGGAACCTTGAATCATTCACATCTCACTATCTCAACCCTACCCACCAGATAATTCCTGTTGATTCTTTCTGGGAGAAACTTTTTGTGCAAGTACTGTTTTGATGATGAGTGTATAGATTTGAGTATAGGTTTGAGTAGACATGTAAAAACTATTATATACGGAATATTACAGAATAAATATGCACGGCTGTAGTAACAATTTGTTCGAGGTTGTAGTAACAACAGCAACAACAACTACAAAAAAATGCTGTTAGCTTCTTAATATGTCAATATCGGCAAGAACATCTTAGGCACCACCACCACTGTCACACCCTGTCCTGTCCTTGTTTGTCTGTCTTATCTGGCTTTCTGTTTCTGTCTTGTCACGTCCATGTGCTGTTTGTCACTAAGTTCAATGTGCTTCTGTTTGTTTCGGTCTATTGCTCCTCCTGTCTCCACCCTCTTGTCCGGGCGCTCACCTGCTTCTGGCTCTGCCCCTTCCCAGATGTCTCTCGTTAGCCCTTGTGGTTATACTCCATGTTGTGCTTTTTGTTCTTGCTTGGCGTTTGTTCACCTGCCGGTGTTCTGTTTCCATACCAGTCCTTTTCTCTCCTTGTCCGTTGGTTTTATCTCCTTGTTGGTTGTTTTTGTAATCCGGTTCATTATTTCTCAGTTTGCTAGTTTTTTCTTTGTTTTTTTTGTCTTTGTTACTCTTCATTAAAAAAACTTGCATTTGCATCCCGTCTCCACGTCCTGTCCCCATGTAACAACCACACTGAACTTAAGAGCTTAAATCACATCCTTAAGTGTGCTGATGATAGTACGGTGGTGGGCTTTATCAGCAACAATGACAAATCAGCATACGGGAAGGATGTGGAACGACTTGCAGACTTGTGTAGAAACAGCAATCTATCTATCTCACAATGTTGATCAGATGAAAGAGATAATTGTTGACTCCAGGAGGACTTGCAGGGATCACTCCTCACTGCACATCAATGGTTCATCTGTGTAGATGATCAAAAGCTTCAAGTTCCATGGTAAGCACATCACTGACAACCTCACTTGGACCCTTAACAGCAAGCATCTATTCAAAAAGGCCCAGCAGCGATTTTACTTCCTGCATAAGATAAAGACAGCGGATCTCTTCTGCTTCATTGTCACTACATTCTAGAGGGGCACATTGGAGAGCGTCCTGATAAGCTGTCTTATTGCGGTGTTGACACCCCAAATTGGCACCCCCTACCAGAAATGGCGCGTCTGCAAGTCTGCCAGCATTGTGGATGATCCCTCCCATCCCTGTCAGGAGCTCTTTACACTCCTGTCATCTAGCCAAATGTATCTGAGCATCCATTCTTCTCCTGCTTCACAAACAAATCAGACATTTTATCCTTTGTCTCATAAAACACTGAACGCTACTTATGTTCGTACTCAAAGCTGATCACTGTAGACTTTTACCAGCAGTTACTGATGAAGGTTTTTACTGTGATAAACAGTGGTCACTGGTTTCACTAGTTTTATTCCCACTTTGTGTTTCTCAGTACTGTCATATGATTCTAAAAGACATTGATTATTCTCTATACTAAATATTCTCTATAATCTTATTACTATATTGTCATATTGCTTTTTGGGGAGGATGGGTTCCCAAATAGGGTTTCTCTCAGGGTTTCTTCCTCTTGCTCGGAGTCGCTGTTCCCCCTGCCTTGGACATTGTGGGCTTGGATCTGGATACTTTGTAAAGCTGCTTTGAGACAACATCTGTTGTAGGAGTCACTGTATAAACATATAAATAAATCTGAACAGACTCAGCATAGCAAAGGGGGAAGCACAACAATGTTAGTATAATGTGAATGTAAAATAGAAAATCTCCTAGTGATCATCATTAGTCATCATTAGTATATGACAGAAAATGAAAAAGGTCATAAAAAGGCCGTAGTATAGAAAGTGCGGTGACTGAGCGTCTTTGTCCTTTTCAGCAGTCTTTGGCAGCTCTGCACCAATGGCATACACTAAAGGAACTACACATCTCGAGTGTAATAATTGTCTTGTCTTGTATATTATTATTAACTCCAATTATGTATTTAATTTATTTTTAGAAATGTGTTTATGTTGTTTGTCATTTTAGAAAAGCCAGTAAGGCACTTAAGGCTGCACATTTCACAATAAAGTGATTGTATTACGAGTAAGAGGATTTTACTCTGCTGCGGTTCCTGCCTATTAACACGCTTACCTGCTTGTTGCTTTAAAACTGACAAGATATTTTTACTCCTTTACTTTAAACACCACTTAAATATTCAATATCCATATTTCTGCTACAACTTTTCATTAGTTCAGTGTGTTCCCAGTGATGTCTATAATGTAAACATGTTGAGGGATGCTTTCATCTGACAATCTGTTTGCAGTCGGAGATAATCTTTCAAAGCCTGATTATTTTTTGTCTCATGTTTTAATTACTATGAAAGATCTTCCCCTTGTCCCCCCTGTCACGTAAGGATGTGCATGTGTATTTGGACATACACAGGTGTTTTTGGTTTATCATTGTTAATGCTGCATTGTTAGAGATGAGACCTTGAGATTTTTGCACCTGTGGTAATGATGTGTTGTAGTTTACAGGTGTTGTAGTTGCATTTGTTTTGAGAACCTTGAGATCAGGCCCTGTGAAGTCTTTGTACTCAGGAAAACTTTTTTTTTTTGTTACATAGGGCGGACATCAACAAAAAGAAAGCTGCTCTGACAGATGAATAGCTGAAGATCTGAAAGTTTTGGACACATAACAGAGGACATTGTGCAGATTTAACAGTGAGACAGGAGACAGACCTGCATACCGAGTGGTAAGACAGCTGTGCCACTGTGGAGAGTGAATAAAAAGAAAGAATGAAGAGGTTCATCGTGATCAGACAAAGAGCACTGTCTGTACTGAGATAAAGGATAGTTACCCAAGCTGAAATTAATTCACGTTTCTACGTGAAATTTCACGACTCCACAATCAGAAGAGCAGTGAGTTCACGATTCTAGTAATGCCATACAGTAAATGGGAGCCTGGAAGGAGACACACTTGTCTTAGCCAGGGGACATATATGTGATATGGGAAGTTACAGCCTGAAGGTCTACGTTTTAAGGTCTATGTGAATTAAAGGGAGGAGGAAAATCGAGCACAGTTCCAACAAAAAAGAGGCTGCACACTGTTTTCTAGTAAGCTCCACTTAAACTGTATTGTTGCCCTGTATAAAAGATGCACCACTGCAAATATGAGTTAACAGAACATTTGATTAAACTAAAAGTTAAAATGAAAAAACGATTAAGCATGTTGCCTGATATTTTTATTTATGGTTTAGCAGTGCAGCAGGTTGTCGGCCCAGCAGTAACACTGACATGGAAGTGGAGTGTTATGCATGTTATGCTGGTATGAGTGAATCAAACACTATAAACACTGCGTACACAGAGCTAAAGTGGGTGATCGGGAAAGTCCTGGTAGTGTTCTGGCATTGGAATGCTCAAACAAATGACAAATGCCACAGAAGAGATTAAACCAGCAGCCTCCACCTCAAGCAGTACACCCCTGGTTTGTTGGATGCATGGATGTAGCAGTTACATTCAGGTGCCTGTATGTGCACTAGTGTGTAACTGCTGCGCTATTTTAGATGGAGCAAAAGCTCTACAAAGTTCATTACTTAACTTACATAGCTAGTAATAGTTTTTTTTTAATCTCTAGTCAGCCTCATTGGTTACCCCAGGGTAGAATATTAATAAGCCATGATAAATACCACATTATTTAAAGCTACAAGCTATTTTCCTGTTGAGATTAAAATAATTGAAGGCAAATATGGCTGCTATGTGTCACCTTGCAAAGCCTGAAACAATGAGGTCTGGCCCAATGTTTAGGTCTCAGGTGTTCTTTCTGATGAAGACAGGAAGATAAGAAGATAAGATCTCTTTGAATACTCTTTCAACATGCCCACGATCTTCAAATTTATCCCATCAAGGAAGGAGTCATAACTCATGAGCACAGCTCACGTTGCAAAAACCTCTTAAGCACATTGTGTACATGTTTCAATAGAGAGGTCCCCAATCCTCCGCCCCCCATATCATACAGTGTCACTTATTTAAATTGTTGGTAAAACCAAGGTCAAGTCTAATAACTTACATCAAAAAAGTCACACCAGAATAAATCTGAATAAAAGGGTGGGTAGTGAAGGGAAGATGGAAAACAATTGGTACATATTATCCCCCAGGCTCAATTCCAATCTAACTACAGTCAAGCTCAAACTCATTACACTCTTTCACTGGACACACAGCCCACTGGGTACGATACTGTATAGTTGTGCTGTGTCCCATGTTCACAAACTTGCAGTGAAACACTAATTATTTTAATCTGGAATTAAAACAAGTTACATTATTTAAAAGCTACAACACATGTAGCATGATAAAACAGTTCATCCCTGTTTCATCTCGTCCTGCACCTGCGTGCTGGAGGCAGGGCCAGCTCCTGTAGCCTGGGAGATGCAGTAGCAGCACGGGCCGCTGGACTCACTTTGTAGGGGTCGAATCCGTCAGCCAGAGGCTTCCGGAGCCGTGGCGTGGCCAGCACCTGCAGCCGCTCACTGGCTACAGCCTCCAGAACGGACTTTGGCACAGGCCATGATATAGGCCTGTCTGGACAGTACTGTGGGTGGTCCTGTTTAGGGGCTAAGAACAGGATGCAGGGATGGCGTGAGAAAGACACAGGGGGAGAGAGAGAAACAGTGAAGAGGGTAAAAAAAACATGAATATGTCAATCTACAAATGCATGAATCTTTTGTACAGGCCACACCTCATTTTTTTGCTCAATATGTCACGTTCAGTGGCAAGGTAGTGCAGTGGGTAGCACTGTTGCCTGGGCTGAATTCCCAGGCAGGGCATCCAGTGTCCCTTTTATGTGCAGTTTGCATGTACTCCTTGTGTCTGTGTGGGTTTCCTCTAGGTGCTCTGGTTTCTTCACAGTCCAAGGACATGCTGCCAGGTGAACTGAAGATGCTAAATTGTGCCCCTGTGTGTGAGTGTAAATGTGTATGTCTGTGTGTCTGCCCTGCTATGGACTGATGGCCTGTCCAGGCTCTTTTCTTTACTTCAGCCAATGAGCACAGAAGGATCAAAACTCAAAAGACAAATGAATGAATTTCAAATTCAGCAAACTGTGCATGCAGCTCAAATCTCATAGACCCATATTTTATTGGCAATAGAATAAAGAACACATATCAGATGTTAAAAGTGAGATATTTTACCAATTTATGAAAATAATGATCTTATTTACAACTTGATTGCAGCAATGCAATGCAAAAAAGTTAAGTGGTACTAGTAAAACAGCTGGAGGAGCAATTTGCAGTGAAATAACTGGGTATAAAAAAGCATTTTACAGAGTCAGAGATAGGCAGGGGTTCACCAATCAATAAAAACTGGATCTAAAATTTGTGGAATAATGTCAGAAAAATGTTCCTCAACATAAAATTACAATATACATAATATCAGCAAAAGATTCTGAGAATCTGGAGAAATCCTAGTGCACAAGGGACAAACCCGACAATCAATACTATATGCTCGTGATGTTCGGGTCCTCTGGCGGACCCAAAAGGAAGATGGACATTCCAGCTTATCATCAGCACACAGTTTAAAAGCCTGAGTCTCTGCATATCTATGGTGTGGGCAGCTAACACATCTGAAAAGTCACTATCAATGCTGAACAGTATATACATATTTTAGAACAATATATGCTTCTGTCTAAACACTGTCTCTTTCAGGGAAGGCCTTGCATATTTCAGCGAGACAAAGCCAAACTACATACTGCATCCATCACAACAGCATGGGTTTGCTGAAGAAGAGTCCGGGTGCTGAACTGGCCTGCCTGCAGTTCAGAACTTTCACCAACAGAAAACTTCTGGGGCATCATGAAGTGAAAAAAAAGACCAAAGACCCCAAAAATCCTACATCAGACTAGAATGGGACAACATTCCTCCTCCAAAATCTCCAGCAATTGGTCTCCTTACCTCCCAGGCATTTACAGACTGCTGTTAACAGAAGAGGGGATGCTACATACATGGCCCTGTTCCTATCCGATATGTGTTCTGTGCTCTATTGTGAGTATAAAAAAGGAACCTATGATATTTGCAAATCATTGCATTTGGTTTTTCTTTACATTTATTTACATTTTACACAGTGTCCCAGCTTTTGTGTTATGTTAACTATTACTTATTTGAGCTGGATTAGTTTTACCAAAGATTGTCTGGTAATGTAATTTGTGTGTGTTTTGATTGGCCGATTCATACAGAATAAATCACATCTGTATTTTGAATTACTATAATCAGGTAAAATATTTTTCCCCTGCTTTCTCCCCAATTACCAGAGTATCTAGTACAAAAAAACCCTTCATATAGACGGCCATTGTGAAATAAAATGAGCAGCACAACCGCAGCTTTCTTCATATCAAATAATCATACAGCTGCCACAATGAAAGAGCTTTTGAACATAATAAAGGTACCTGTAGTAATGGTTCACCTGCACAGACTAAAATCCAGTTAACTTCTGGTTTTGAACATTATACATATTTTTATCAAAACCATTCTCAGGAGGACAATAATCAATTTTATTGAATTACCATTATTAAAATGAATAGCTAAACTTAAAGGATCCTCCAAAACAGGTCAAATTGAAAAATTCTATTAGAAATTATAACCTTTTACATACAGTACTCTGGCTGCCGCTGCCCCTCCCTTTTTGCCAGTGTCTCCTGCAATTAACTTGTTAACTTTGACAGCCTTCTTTTTTATTGTTGAGTTTACGATCAGAGTCAGATCTAAGAACGATAAGATCAAAGGTGATGAAGTAAATTCAACACTGATACAAGCAGATCTACAGAACAACATGTGTCTAACGTCAGCTAAAACTTACTGGCCAGGAGCTCTGTGCGAGGGGAAGGCCTGGCTAAAGATGGAACTGACACTGAGATTTCAGAGCTGTTGCATAACCGAGTCATTGCCGTATGTAACTTCCTTGAGCGAGCCAACTGGCAAATCCGGGTGCTCGCCTTGGCTGTTTTAACTGCCACACTTAACTGAGAAAAAAAGAAGAGAGAGAGAGTGAGAGAGAGAGAGAGAAAGAGAGAGAGAGAGAGAGAGAGAGAGAGAGAGAGAGAGAGAGAGTCAAAGAGACCGACAGCATGTGTGGTATGAAATGTGGGTGTGTCATGGACACTGATAGACTGATTGTGCAAGAACAAAAAATAGTGGCTGCCATTGTGTAACTGTTACTTCTGTATGTAACAATGAGGTCAAATTAATAAACAACACATCTGATGCAAAGCACCAAATATTATTAGAAGACCAGTTCTAACTTTAACCCTGCTAGATTCAATTCCCCAGTCTTAAACCTACTTAAATCACACACATCATTAATTTAATAGTTAATATCAAATTAATTGCATTTAGTACTTTTATGCACATAAGTCATCTTTCATTTTCTACATGGACTTAATATTCACAGTGTTCCCTTACATTATAAAGAATGTCCCACAGCCTGTTTGATGTTTTGTCATTGTTCCTGTAACTCCAACCTCATTGTAGGCCAAGAATGTAGAACCAGTTTTGAAAAGGAAGCTTACACCAGCGTACCTCAATAAATGCACTCTTAATCAGGAAATTCTTACACTTCACTTTAGATCTTCACTTGGAATGGTTTAATGAGCAGCTAATGAGTGGCACAGCAGAGTTAAAATCAAAAATTGGAGCTGCTGGACTGTTGAAATTGTCTCAGTAGCTAACCTAATGCTGTGTCCCAAACCACATACTTCTATACTTCACCTGATACATTAATGCCAATTTGGGACGCAGCAGAAGCAATGCATTTAGAAGCAATATATTTACATTCAGCAATTATTTGTTATCACTACAACAAATCAAACTGAAGTAAGCAATGCACTTAGATTGCTTTATTCACTTTAAAAATCAGATTACATTTGTATATTTAAAGAAATTATGGTTTTACTTATATGTGGGCATCCGGGGGGCTTTTCCTCTATATAGCATTATTCTTATTCCAACTACATAACAATCTCATAATCCAAATGACAGTGATATTCTGAGTACTGTTAACAAAGAACTATAAAATGATGACGCATTCTTACAGGTCTACAGAGATAGGTGAGAGGGCAGTACTCACCGTGGGCAGCAGAGGGCGATCAGGCTGCCAACCAGCAGCAGGCATGCGGGGTAGAGCTAGCGCACACACTCTGTCAGTGGGACGAGCCTTTAATGCTGCTGCACTCACCTTCCATTCAGGAGACCTCCTAGAGAGACAGAGACAGCGATGATTAATAAGTGTATCACTATACTGATCATTACTGCTGTAGTATGTAGTATTTATTCAGACCTTCAAGAAAATACACAATAATAACTTGTGGATAACAGACTGAATTACTCATTATCAGAAGAGTAGTTGCACAAATAGCACCTGACTGACCCAACAGCTCAGATTTTGGACATTACATTATTGTATTATTAATATAAACAATTTTTTGATATACTGTATATACATGTAACTGTCTAAAGTAAACATATATTTCCAAACTGGCAACTTTACAATACAGGGCAAAAACATTCTTAACTTTGAATGTAAATTAGTGTAAATAGATTTTATTTCAAGCTACTTGGGAGCATTTCTATTGGTCCATCCATCATGACACATCACACACTGTAAAGGGCAGCTGATTTTCTGATTTATAAGTGTCATTTTAAAAACAATAATACAATAGATACAATAGTACTACAAGCTACAAGTAATGGCATTAGTAAATCAATAACCAGTAAGTTTATGTATGATAATGAGTTTGTTTGTATGTACAATAACTTACATATAAATTACAAATTAAGTTAAATTAAAAAACAAATAACTTCCCAGGAGAAAAAATATATATAGTATAGTATATTTAGTATACTTCCTTCTAATAATGATTATTGTAATGACATTGTGCTATTTTCAAAATATACCAGCTACAAGGTATGCTAAATATATATCATTAGGTATTAAAACACACTTAAATAGAATTAATTCTACTTAACTGTACTATTTTGTAAATATTAGGTACATACATTTCCAGTACATAAACATATACTTACACAATATATATATGGGGAGTGCAAATTAGTAAATAAATTCATTCATTCATTAATATTGTTTTTATTTGCGCGCAGGTAATGGAACTGACCCTAAATCATGAAATGGCTGAGGCTTTAAGAAGAAATGTAAGACCCAAGTTTGTTCCTCAAACTAGCTTGTACGTTATCGAATACCTTCCTCAAGGTAAACAATTACATTAACATTTTTATTTGGATTTAAATAAGCAAAAAGTTCCTTTAATTTTTTTTTTCGTTGTTGTTGTTGTTGGAAAGAAAACAAAATGTGTAGAACTAGGTTAAGAAATTTTCCAATGTAGTAAAACCTGGAGGGGTGAGGGAACCGTCAACTTTGAAAAAGAAATGTGGCCAAAAAACCAAAACTGAACAGCCAGGACAAAAGTTCACATAAACTCTATCAACACTGCTGTGTCTGACCTGCTTCTAGCAGTACAACAGACTGATCCACCACCCACATAATCCCTGCACTGTGGTGGTCCTGTGTCCTACTGACCATTGAAAAAGAGGGTAAAAGACAAGGTATGCAGAGAATCAGATGTACTACAGTCTGTTACTGTAGAACTACATCTATACGGTAAGTGGAGCCGATAGATGGACACACCTGTGGTCATCAAAGTGAGGGCTAAGCTTTTTACTCTCCGCTAGCTTTGACCACCGTGGAGTCAGATCTGTGAAGAAACACAAATCATTGGCATATAAAACAACCTTTAACCACTTTTTATTGATGCAGATTGAGCCAAAGGTCCTGCTTTATGGTACCAAAGGCAGTGGAGGAGCTGCTTGAAGATTCTGCTGGGAGCTCATCCAACCAGTACACTGAGCGTCTGCAAATACAAAAGAAGTCCTCATAGTCAAAGATCCTGAGGGCAGTTTCATTATGAACACATTCTGAACAAACTGTTCAGACAAGTCACCCTGCTCAGGAGACTGACTGCTAAGGCTCCTACAGAGCTTTGAGTGGTGTACAAAGGCCACTTTTACTTTCCCTCACGTTTGACAAAGGATTCATAACTTACACACAACTTATTATATTAAAGTAAAACAAAGCTTTTAAGCACACCTAAGCCGTCATTCTGACATAAAATGGGGGGAAATCTAATAATTTTAATAAGGCTAAAACCTTGCACCCAGCAGCACCTGCCTACCTATCTGACGCAATCGTTTTCTGTGAGGCTCTTTTAGAGGAAGTAAACACGCTGTTCATTCTGACCTGGCATTTTTCTCCAGAGCAAAGCCTTTCACAGCATCTCATCTTATCTCATTTTAATAACGAAGAAACTAAAATCTGTGACATTCTACTTTGATTACAAGCTCATTGGCCAAAAAGCGGTTCAGGATATCTGTGGAGAAAGTTTGCAGGGATCATCTACATTGACCTCTGCTGGTCTGCTGGTAGCCCACCTGTCAGGGAACTTGAGCAGGTTGGGTTTAGGTCGAGCGAGTTGGTCGATGCGGATTGCCATGAAAGAGCAGAGGCCTGCAGGAGGTACAAATGTTCACCGCCTGGCCAGACACCTGAGAGGAACACATGCTACAATAAGCTTTTCAGCTCAGAATAAATAGAGTAAATGACAGAAATAAACCACTGCAGATAAAATAAATGTAAATACTCGTAAACTAGCGTCACGGTAACAGTCCACAGTATAAGGTCGCATATTTTGAAGAGCATTAACTGTGTTACTCTGATATTACGACACGCAACTGACCGTTGTCTGTCAGCAGCTCACCTCGAATAAACACGGGACGTTAGTTAGCCTAAACTGCTAGCTAGACTAACGGGTTACAGGCGGACCGGCTAGACTAGCGAAACCAAGTTATTTAGAAGGAGGAATTTGAACTTCCTCGTGTCTGTTCTTCGCTTTAACTCAGACTCTGTAAACACCGCAGCGTTGTAATCATAAAGCCAGCAGGGGCACGCGGGCACTTTACCATGGCAACAAGTAACATATGTCGCGTTCCAAAAACACTGTATACTGCTCCCTACACCCTATAAAGGGCTCCCTACACCCCATACTCTGCTCCCTACACCCTGTACACTGCTCCCTACACCTTGTACACTGCTCCCTAAACCCTGTACACTGCTTCCTACACCCTGTACCTTGCTCCATATTATCTATACACGGCTCCCTACACCCTGTACACTGTTCCCTAAACCATGTACACTGTTCCATACAACCTATAAACTGCTCCCTACACCCTCTACACTGTTCCCTACATCCTAATAACTAATCCCTACAACCTATACACTGCTCCCTACACCTTGTACACTGCTCCCTAAACCCTGTACGCTGCTCTCTAAACCCTGTACACTGCTTCCTACACCCTGTACCTTGCTCCATATTCCCTATACACTGTTCCCTACACCCTATACACTACTCCCTACACCCTGTACACTGCTCCCTACGCCCTGTACACTGCTCCCTACGCCCTATACACTGCTCCCTACACCCTACACACTACTCCCTACACTCTGTACACTGCTCCCTACTCCATATACACTGCTCCCTACACCCTGTACACCATTCCCTACACCCTATACACTGCTCCTGACACCCTATACATTACTCCCTACAATCAGTACACTGCTCCCTACTCCCTATACACTGCATAGTGTCCCCTACACCCTATACATTACTGCCTATACTCTGTACATTGCTCCCTATACCATATACACTGTTCCCTACACCCTATACACTGCTCCCTACACCCTGTACAGTGAACCCTACACCCTATACACTGCTCCCTATACCCTGTACAATGCTTCCTACACCTACGCCCTATGCACCGTTCTCTACACCGCTGCTCCCTATAATAAAGAGTTACAGGGAACCTCTACAGATTTTTCAAGAAATCAAAATAATGGACTCAAATGGTTGAGATGTAAACAAAAAGAAATTCAGAGTTGTGTGGTGTGAAATCCTTAATTCTAACTAACCGAATCAGAATAGTTTACAGTGGTGGTGAGGGTAAGTAGATGCCTAAGGAGCCAATAAAAGCCTATATGTTGTGTATATATCAATTCATAGGGTACACACAGGGCATGATCAGACAAAATAGTCCTTACAGAAAACTATAATTAGTTAAAACTATTACTAATATTTTCAGATATATGGCCATCTTACCATCATTGGCATTGAATATAAAATCTAAGAAGACATGTATACGTTTAATAAAATGGCTGGTTTTGTCTTGTAGACATTGTGATCCCTGGTTTCCATCACCACCACTGTAATGAAATAAAACAATGAAACCGTCCAAATCACACTACTCAGTTTTTACATCTCAAAGAATTAATTCTTTTGAAATTCCTTTGTAAGGCAGAGCAGCAGCTCAACTTGTCTTCAATCTTCCCAGGTTCACTCTTGTCACCCCATGGTTGCGCTCTCTTGACTAGATTCCAGTGGTTGCCCACTTTAGATTTAAATGAGATTTTTCTTATGCTTGGCCAAAATGCCGAGAATGAACCAGCCCCTACCTGAATTAAGACCAGGGTCAAGAGTCGGTCTGTAGCTTCAGCCCTTGGAGCTTCAAGTACAGCTCGGCTTGACCTGCCATCTCTTAAGATGCATGGAAGACAAGCATCCAGACTCTTCTCTGTACCGGCACCCAGATGGTGGAATAACCCACCTGGCTGTAGGAACAGCAGACTCTCTCACAGTTATCAAATGCAGATTGAAGACCATCTTTTCGTGAAGCCATTAAGTGGCACTAATATACTATACAGTTTATATATTAAGTATACACTAAAATGCATTGTACTGCACCTGGGCTGAGCTTAATGTTTCTTCTCTGTAGGTATTGCTATGTATATACTGGGCTATATTGTTCTGTCTAGGTAACAGCACTGGGCCTTGTTTAGGCAGTATCAGAGATCAAAGGGGAGTTAAACTGTTTGTACTAACTAGGATACATTCTCTGACTGAACACTAAGCACTCAATCAGTCACTCAGGCCTGCTAAATGCCGTAAATGTGTATTAAATCACAGATTAAATGGAAAAGGTGTACAGTCTTTTGCATAGAGTTCAATATTTCATAATTCATGTAGTGCACTGTGTAGCGAGCATAAAACCATCTGAGATACACCCAAGACCTTTGGGTCCTTTGTTCTAAGCCTTCAGTGCATATTGGACAATAGTATCCATGTTGGATTAAAAAAAAGGCGTAACAAATGAGAAGGTAAAGCTGCTTTGATTTTTGTGCTCCAAAGACCTGAATCACTTTCAAGCAGTTTTACCCTTTTTTGTTACTTTTATCACTGTTCTTAAGTCACTCTTTACACTTTGGAGTACCTTGGTGTAGAATTCGGTATAGGAATGGTCATATGGGAATACTCCTCCTTTTCTTCTTCTTCTTTTCATTAGTGGCAGTAATAGTGACAGAGATAATTAAGAAAAAAACATCCTTCTTTCTACACGTTACATCCAAGCACAGACAGGCCCACTGCAACATCAGTGCATACCATCACAGTTACATTTACTGGGCCTGAGAGTGGAGAGATCAAACGTGAAAGCAGGCCAGCTAGTCCTCCCCCTGCCCATCAGCTGTTCTACTCTGTCTGGGCACACATGCCCGCAGAACCCGGACACCGTGGCAGATGGAGCCTGGGGCTGAGCCTGCATAATGATATTACAGGCCAAAGGGCAAATGAGAGGCAGTGCAAACATGCTCAGGGGAAGGTTAGTCAAAGGCAGCAGCACATTGGTGACTGAGCTGAGATAGCAGGACATAATCATACCAGCTGTTCTGCACACTGTCCACACTGGACCATGTGGTTGGTGTGGCCTTGCGAATTGTCTGGAACTCTACATGTCCACCGGTTGGTAGACAACTTTTCTTCTAGAAAAAATACAAGATGTGTATTATCTTGGAGTGATTTTGCACTAAGGGTTAGAACATTGCTGTATTTTGATTTGCAGTTTGATTGCAGCCACACAAAGATTAGTCAAGTCAAGAGGCTTGTATTGTCATTCCATCCATGTACTAGTACAAGTTCCTCCAGGAACAATGTGCAACAACAGAGTACAAAGTGCAAGCGTGCAGACATAAGTGTGTAAACAAAAATTTAAACTAGGAACAATACAATAAATATGATAAAGTAAACAGACATTAGACACAGTAAACAGACTGGACAGTGCAGCTCCGAAACAGCACTCATTTACAGACATGAGGTGGTAGAATAAGGTGCAGAGAGATTTAACGTGCAGTGATCTGTGAGTGATAACATACATCCAGCAGTTACTGAGGTTAAGTAAGCAGGGTAAACACAGTGTTAGCAGCAACGCTCCAGATAGTGCAAGTAAAGCATCAAAGAGGTGTGTGTGTGTAGGTGTGTGTGTGTGTGTGTGTGTGTGTTTCAGTTCACTTCTCAGATCAGTCCTTGTGAGTTTAAAAACCTGATCGCTTGAGGAACATAGCTGTTGCACAGTCTGGCAGTGATGGCATGGATGCTCCAGGACCTTCTACCAGACAGCAGCAGTGAAAAAAGTAGGTGTGAGGGTTGGGTGGGCTCGCCCACAATCCTGGTGGCTTTGCGGATGGAACGTGTGTTGTAGATGTCCATGATGGAGGGGAAAGAGACCCCAATGATCGTCTCAGCTGTCCTCACTATATGCTGTAAGGCTTTGCGGTATGCAGTTCCCAAACCAGGTGATGATGCAGCAGCTCAGGATGCTCTCCACAGAGGTCAGGTACTTTGGTCCGATGGTGATAAACCACAGACTAACTCACTCTAAAGGCAGTGGGTTGAGCTCCATTACTTCAGAGAATACAGAATACAGACTCCACACGGCTCCTGGGCTCCATAGCCCTGTACATGTTTAACATTGAGGCCGGTGGTCTTAGGCTGCTCCAGAGCATGCCATTCTATTGCCAATGCTTTTCTAAGGAGATTATCGTTGTTAGCATTAACTCCAGTGGTGGAAAGCTACGCTAATGTTAGCTCTTAATTAGCTTCTTTTTATTTTTTTATTAGCTTCTTCCTCTTTTTCTTGTCCTGTTGAGGACGGACAGCTGCAGGTATAATAATGGTCTCTTGGCAAGAGTTTACTCTTCCTGTCATTGGCTACCTGTTCTTAAATGATCTAGCCAGGAGCAGAACCTTCAACATGATTGACAAGAAGTTAGAATAAGCTGTCAGGGTAGTGGCACCACTTCATCCACTCACATTGGACTGATTTGACTCAATCAGCAGTGACTCACTTCTTGCCTCTTGACTTGTAAGGTGGTATGACAAGAGAGGATGTGCTGGGGCTAACTGGTTAGCATGTTTACCTCAGTAGATATCTCTGCAACACCATACACAGACATCTCACAAGTTCAGATGTTTCATATATATTGGTTGGATTTAGGACTCCTGAGAAGAAGTCACGGCTGCAGGTATTTTTATGAAATGTCTGAACATGTACGTGTTAATTACATTGTTATTGCCTTTCCATGGCAAGAGCCTGACATCTGGCTTGGCGAGTGAATCGCTTTTCCTCAGAAAAAAAATATATTACGTTAACACAAATATTCTCAACAATGAACAATACATGTGGGCCTTTCCAGTTCAAACTGGGGTCACTGTAAACTACGGCTAAAACACAATGACTTATTCATGCTTAGATATTTAGAAGGATATTATGGTCTGTTTAAACTCAAGAAATTAATTGAAACAGTAAACATTATATTATATATTATATTATATACATTATATTATGTATTAACAACTGTAAACATTATGAAAGCAAGAAAATACTAATAAATAATACAAGTCTTAACTGCATTGTTGTTTTTAAACATTGTTTTATTTTAATTAACCGACATTTTATGTAATGCAGTCCTAAATTGTAAAGTAAACGTGTCCCAATGTCTGAATATCAGTGTGTAACGTTGAGAATGGGCAATACTGAAATTAACCAAACAAACTGATTTTATTATGTTCATTGATTTAAAAATGTGATAAAACTCAGCTCTCTGGTGTCACAAAATCATTTTAAACTTTCAATTTCTAGCCAATTCAGACAGCCTGCAACAGTTTTACTAAGTAAAATGATAATTTCCTTTATTATTTTTATTCATTCAGTCTTTTATTATTCCTACTTTCTTTTAATTCTTATTTTTATTATTTCATTATTATTTTATTTGATCTCTGCTTTGTGTTTTAATTTGTATAAGTTTTTATAATCCTTTTTATTTTGACTTTTTTATTTACAGTTTCAATTTTGCCTTCTTAATTAAATCTTATGTATTTAAAATTCCTTGCTTCTTTTATCTTTTTTTTTTAAATGTACTTGTCAGATTGATTATATTCTGTTCTGTTCTGCTTTTTTAAATAACTAGACTAATTATTTATTTTTTTATTCAATCCCGTTAAGATGTAAATGGTCAGTTGCACTGAAAACGAGGGTCACCCTCAACATGCTACTGAGCAAAAATAAAGGTTGATTGATGGATGATTTTATGTATGTCACAACCAAACAGTCACTACAGGAACATTTGGTCAAGTTTTGGAAGTGTATAAGTAATGTATAAGCAAGTTGATTTTAGTCTAAAGTCCAAGTTAAAAGTAAATATTAAAAATCCATGTACACTCACTGAGGACTTGGATTACACTTCTCTATATCTACACTCACTGTATTGTATCAGCTCCACTTACCATATAGGAGCACTTGTCTGCACACATGTAGTTCTGCTATTACAGACTGTAGACCTGTTTCACTGCTGTATCTGATCCACACATCGCAGTATGTACACACGTCAGTGTCACTGCATTGCTGAGAATGATCCAACACCCAACTAGTACCTACTCTGAGGTGGTCCTGTGGGGGGACCTGACCATGGAAGAACAGGGTGAAAGGTGACTAATAAAGTATGCAGAGAAACAGATGGACTATAGTGTGTAACTGCTGAACTACAAAGGCCTCCTGGTGTAGAAACAAGGCGATGTTCCTCTAGCAGTGCTCACTGAGTCGCCTTCATCATGTTTCTATATATAGCATACAGTACAGTACATATAAGGTACTGTTTACCTGCTTCTCTGAAACAATGTAGGACTTCATGGGAAGAGAAGATTGATGGCTTGGCGGGGTTGAAAGTGGGGTGCTGTTGAGATGCTGCTGTTGCCGTGGCAACTGTGGCCGCTCCCGTGGATATTCTGGAGTCTTCTGTGACCCGTCACTGATGAAATGTTCCAGCTCTTTCTGCTTCACCACTCTCTACAGCTCACACCTGCTCTTACGCAGCACGTCACCAAAGTGAACACACACACACACACACACACACACACACACACACTGTGCTCAGGTATAGACATTTACCTCTCCTTCCCAAACATACTTTAGCATCTATCTACCAAAGTCAGCCAGCATCACAGAGCTGAAACTGTATGATGTTATGCTGGAAACTGGATCTATTTTGACTCAGTCTTCAGCTTTAGTCTCAACAGAGATGTGAGAAAAACACACTGTGGTTGTAGAAGCCCTGGACACATTCACGATCGTACAATACAAGGATATGATGGGCATCAACAATTTATATGAGCGCTTAGAACGCTGTTGCCAAATGTTGACTTTGGGGAGCCTGTCTGGAGGAGAAGAGAGATAGCAGGCACATTTTTCAACAGTTCCACGCACCACTGCAACCATGCAGACCCCTACAACCATAACACAGATATTATACAGCAGGGCAGAGCTGGAAACGACACCGTTAAAATGTAGCCTTGCATCTTTCCCTGCCGTGACATAGCAGGCCACATCACTGAACTGCCCAGATCACAGAAAAATGATAGGACTGTACAGTTTTAGCTGAAAAAATGAATAACAAGTAAAAAAACATTAATATGGTATGAAGTCATTTTTGCAAAAAAGGACTTGCAATTGCATTTACGTGCTTTATAATGTGTATTATGTTTTAGTCATAGATATGCAAACACTCATCTGTAACACTTATCATCAAAAGAGCAGATGCATCCAGATGGAAGCGCTAGGTAGCAGTTCTATTCATAGGGAAGGTTCATAAAGGTTACCTGGGACAATGATATGGGCAATATTTACTGAGCTACACATACAGAAGTAGTGTCATACAGTATGGGGTCAGGCCAGCATGTTTACTAACACAACATGCCAGACGTCTCAGCATTATAGAGGTTCCTAATGGTGTCCTGTAATGATCCATCCCATGCATCTTGAATAAGCTCACACAGTTCCTGCATATTTTGTGGTAGAGGTGGAGACGGATTAACACCAAGCCTTCTCTACATACAGGGCGACTGGAAACAGCTCTTCTTGGTGCTGACCACAGTGCCTCCACACATGGATTTGTTGGTCTTCTCCTCCAACACAAAGCGCGGGATAGAAACTGGTTTTAAGGGCAGTAATCATAACAGTCTGTGTGCATGTAGTCCTGCGTTGTGCAGCTGTCTGCTCGCTACATGTCTGTAATCGTGGTTGACGTGTTACTCTGCACATGTTGCACAATCCGTTGGTTCTCCCACTTCTCCAACTCTGCCAACTGCTCGAATTGCTTTTAAACTCCTCTCTGAGGCATGCTTCACTCGCAAAAGCTACCAACACAACAGCACGAGTCAGAAGGGACAGTGGTCAGGTACAGCGATAAAGCCTGTCCTTGCTGACGCCACATGCGTGGTCGACCGTAAAACTTGAATCATTCACATGTCTCACAATGTCAAAACCTTCCCATGACGTTTCATTCCTGTCTGTTGCATTCCTCTAGGTGCAACTTTTTTTGATGATGAGTGTATTTATTAAGCATCATGTGACCAGTTTTTAAATAAATCCAACATTTCACCGCAAATACAGCTGTGAAAGTTCCACTGAGGTCTCTCATTATAAAACCAGTAGTCATTTCCAGCTACTGCTATGATGGCTATTTGTTCCCCACTGAACTATGGAAATCTGAAGTAAGCAAATAGTCTGTCAGTTATAACAGTAATGTCAGTAACATTCACAGTACAAAACTGGATAAATCAGCGAGCAGCAAACAAAGTAAAGAGCATCATGGAAAGCTACTGTTCCCCCTGAAAACACAACACAACATGATAACATCATAGACTACATTTACAGAATATAGAGAAATGACAGTTGTGTCTGTGTCAAAGACGTCTACATTCGTGTTGCACTGATAATCACTTTAGTTAGCATGCTAACTAACTAGCCCCCGTCCCTGTCCTATCTTGTAATACCACTTTGTACCTTAAGAGTTGACAGTGAGTCACTATAATCAGTTCATTAAGAGTGGATGAAGAAGTAGCGATGCTGTCCTGACTGCCTGACTGCAGGTTATTCGCAGAGGTTATTCTAACCTCTTTACCATCATGTAGAAGATTCTGCTCCTGCTTAGATCATTTAAGGACAGGTAGCTAGTGAAAGGAAGAATAACCACAAAGATGTCTGAAGACCTCTGTAAGCAAACATTAAAACAACCATTGCCACCAGTTCACATAGAGAATCAGCAAACTAAAAAGTGCTATACTGTAAACAGAAGTAAAACAAAAGGATGGGGGAGTGTTTGAATTACTTCCTATCGCTAAAGATGGTGAGCAAAGGGATAAACTTTTAAGTTGTACTGAACTCACAACATCTTCTAGGCTGGTAAGGACTGAAGAAGGAGGAGGAGGGATCCTGCATTGCAAGCCAACAATGAGCAAGCCAAGGGCGAAAGTGGCAATGAAACACTTCTTCAGAACAAGAGGACGAAACCTTAAGGGGGAACCAAGACTCAACACCGGATAGCGAAAATAATAATAATAATAATAATAAAAAGACAAAGAATTTAAAGTTTTGTGCAATATTGAACAGAATAAATGACACCAGTTAGTGTCCTATGACAGTAACAATGAGACAGTAACTGAAAGACTGAATGAAACACTGTGACCAGTAAACTCAGTAAATGTTAACTGTTTGTGTTTCATTATTTTGGACTGTCTTCCTTTGTTCCCAAGCTTAAATAAACATATAAGAATATAAGAAATAAGGAATGTTACTAATTGTTCCTTTAGTCTGTTCATTAACACTGAAGTGATGAAGAGCGATGTTACTGCAGTTATTGGACAACAAGTGGTGTGGATACAAGGCAAAGGCAGAACAAGTGCCAATTGTATGCCAAACTTTGAACAGCCCAATGACATCATTTGTTGATTAATTTGATGTTTCTAAGTGACAACAAGTGAACACGTACCCTACTGATCACAAGCATAAATTGAGTTTTTGCAAATCCATATGGAAAATTCACATTTTCACATTCACAAGTCTTTTTTTATGCACTTTTTATGTTTGGAATACATTTTTGGAATGAAACTATTAACTAAACTATAAAAATACATGCCCACAATTTTTATTATTTGCAGTAATATGTTAACATACTGACTAACATGGAAACATCAAATAAAATACATGCTGTAACATTTGTTCTCTGCAGAGAACAGAGAGAACCTTTAACTTTAAAACCAACACGTCATTTGACCATCGGCCCCCAAATGTTTGCATGCTAATTAATATGCATAGCCTTGGAAATCCAGAGGTCACAGTCTTGATGGGACATTATCCGTCAGATCAGACAATACGCAAACGAGAACCAAATCACTACAAGAAGAATAGCTAATACCGACATGCACTCCCTCCCATTAGGTCCCGTATACCAACACCAACATTCCAGCACATATAGGCTCTGAGGCATGTGGGAATCGTGACCTATTTTTCTGTGCTTATTGTTTGGAGGCCTGAAGGAACTGTCTTTGATTCTGCTTTATGCTGAGAGAGAGAGAGAGAGAGAGAGAGAGAGAGAGAGAGAGAGAGAGAGACAGAGTGAGGGAGAGAGAGACACAGAGAGGGAGAGAGAGAGGGAGAGAGAGGGAGAGGGAGAGAGAGAGAGAGAGAGAGACAGAGAGAGAGAGAGACAGAGATGTTTCCCTGTCTGCTTCATGCTTCACTTCCCCTGTGAGCGTATTTACTCTCTAAGCCCAGGGTCACATTCAGCCACATGGCATTCATCCACTTCGTGTAGCATACAAGAATGATAGAATGCAGACTTTATTTATTTATTTATTTAAAAAAAGATCTATTTATTCCAAAGAAATGAAACATTTAAAAACAACAGTCCACAAAATCATCCAATTAGTCATAACTCAATACTACAGCGTGGTTCTCCAACATCACATTCTGCACCAGAGTAAGCCAGGCCTTGGCATAATGCTAAGCGTGTGCTATGGGTGTAATAGCTTTCCCTTGCAGCTGTGAGGGCTTGTAGGATATGCCATTTCAGAGACGTTGTTATGATTCGATCTGACATGGTTTCTTCTGTATTAACCAGGGGTTTCTTAGGTCAGCCATATCTTCAGGATTGCCTGGCAAATAGAGGTAAAGGGAGGTGAATCGAGCCCTCCCTGTCTTTCTAATACACAGAGATAAGACCTCCGCATGGCTCTGCTTTACTTCACTGTAAACCTGCTCATAAAACATGGTATTTCATTTCTATGCCTTCAAGATATAGTCTTATGAACATTCTCCTTACAACTCGATTCAGGAGCTGGTGCATCAGGTAGGTGGTTAAATAGTACAAAACATCCCAAATTGGCTGTTAGTCAAGTTCTTTTGGGGGCTTAAAACCTAAACTAAATTCACCACCCCTATCTCTACAGAACAAAACAAACCCTAGTAATTTTTATTTGTTCTAAGAAAGAAGGTGAACTTAGCAATCATAGATGTGTAATAAGGATATACAGCATTTGTATATTTATTTTTCCCATCCCCACCTCCCCAAAAAAGTCTCTATTGCTTCTATATACATAGAAATGCAACTACTGCACACAAAACCTACAATCACGAACAGAGAAAAGTGTTAAAAGTGTGCTCCAGAGTTCAGTAGTTTTGAACAAAGCAGTGCAAGGTTAAGTCCTTTACTTCAGCTGCTAAACATGGCTGGCCCCGCGGCATTGCCGCAGTCACCTCCGGTGAAGTGCAGCCCAATGGAAAGGGCAGCTTCCTCTCTCCTTCCAGAGAGAATCGAAGTTGCTGGGGCAGAGAGGAGACAGGCAGCCAAGTGGAAAGAGCTTGGCTCTGGAGAGGCGAGAGTTTTCTCTTCCTGTTTTCACCTCTTTCGCACCAGACTCATGTCTGAGTCACTGCTTTCAGGCTGGTCATTTGCTCCAGGGGAAGAAATTCTACACATTCCTTTGCTGCTGACCAATTTCCTTAAGATACACCAGTGTTTTTCAAACCTAACCTCCATCTGCTGCACCTAAATCGTACCATGGGCAATCATTTGGACACATTTCCAGATATTGTTACAGAACAGAAAACCTACTGACTCCCCATAAAATATAAACAGATTTAAACCTGTAACATTTGACCATACACTACAGATGCTGCAGACAGACATAAAGCTAAAAAACACTGGGGCATTGCTCTTACAGCAGTATACCTTATCTGTAGCCATAACACCTCAAAAAACTTTAACTTGGCAGAAAGGCATTCACATACTACTATATTTAGCAAAGGGATTTGGCCATGCTTCTACTCCTAATTCGAATTATTGACATGTCTAATTCATACTTCGGCAGGACCACTTTTTTACTAAAACATAGATCTGCGTAGTACAGTACAGCTAGTAGATATGTGGAGTAACATGTTGAGTCTTCTAGTAGTGCAAAGCCCTCTTCTACTAGCCTAGCTCATGTTCCATAGATGGGCACGTTTGACTGAACACTGGGGAAAGTGAAAGAAGGTATTATACCAAAATGAAAATTTTTGACTGAAATGCCAAAAAAATTACAATAAATAAAAACAGTTTACATAAAAATCAACGTGAATGATTACAGTATGTATCAGCCTGTATCAAGAAGGATGTGGTCTGTTCAAGTGGAATCGAACCTGTAATTGAAAAGCTTGAGTGTTTATCTGCTCTTGATGAACAATGTGTAATCGTTTGTCCAACGTCCTTCGTACAAATGACAGAGCTAACATATTCAGTGCTGATCTGCTGCCGCACGAACTGTTGAATGTGTCTGAAAACTGGCAGAGGAAAGTAAATCAAGCTGTCAGAAGTCAGCTTTGCATTCTGCAGGTTATTATACTAATTATACTTTCCCCTTTGAATGCTGCGGCAGTTCCATTGTAGTGCCTACGCAACTATATGTAACTTGCAATTTGAGGCGGAACAAAAATTTACAGAAGCAGGTGAGCAAAATGCTGATTTCAGATTTGTGGAAAGCTTCATGTAGTTTTAAATGAGTTTTACAAAAATGTACAATACCGTTAATGCCAGTTCATAATCACTCAAATGCAAAACTACGTGGCAATGGCACTCCAAACCATTCAAATCCATTCAACAGATTCAAACCAAATACTAAAAGATCAGTGGTGCCTATTAATACGAATTCACATAAAAGTACACTTGTTATCAAGTACAAAGCGCTACTGCAAGTTGATCCAAATCAGGCCCTGAGTGTGCATATATATTTTTGTGTGTAAGCAAGCAGGAGTCCAGGCCTGTGTAGGTGTGGGCGCGCATGTGTAGGCTAATGTGTGTCCTCAGAGCGTCTGGACCACCACAGGGAAGAGCAGGGAGAGGTGTTCTGCACCACGGATGGGCAGCTTGTGGGTAGTGTAGTAGTGGATGACTTCTGGAATTGTGTTGAAGGGAGGACTGTTCTCACCAAGGATGTACTTTCCATCACGAGACAGAGAAAACTTCATATGCATGAAGCCATGGCAGCTCCTGCAGAGACAGGGAAAGAAAGACGAGCAAAAAATAAGTCTATATAGAAACATTACAATAGAACATACATACTCACACATACACAAACATACACACACACACATTTATTTATTTTTAATCTGTTAAATACAGGAACTATAGTCAATAATTAGAACCAGTACCTTAGCACCCAGTTCTGGTATGCTGCTAACACATGCATCATCATGCCCTAAAAATGTCAGTGGTGTAGAAATACAACAAAGCTTCAGCAGAGGACAACAGAATCACAGTTTATACTCCAAACAATGATCTAACAGGAAGCAGGATATTCAACATGATTCACAAGAAAATGAGATCATGCCGCCAGACAAGAACTACTATATTATCCTCTCGCGCTAGACTGACAACAGACTTATTTAGTTAGACTTAGATATTCATATTAATTAATAAGGGTTTTGTCTTAAAGCCTTGGCTAATGGCATGTTTTGTATTTCTGATTAAATGCAGACATGAAAGCCAATGCAACAAAAAAAAAGACAAAACAATAAAAAGGAGAGATGGAAGTAAAGAATGCGAACCAGGGTTAGACCACCTGGTCAGATTTCACTACACAATTTCTACTCTTCTGCATAACCGCTGTTGGAATCTGCTGTTGAACAATTTGGTGAAATAATGTCTATTATTTTGTAATTACACGACAAGCATGTGACTGTTTTCTGTGTGCAGTTGTAAGCGTTAATATCAGTTATGATGTGCAGGTGGAAAATAAGCGAAAGCATAAACCCAAAGCAGAGAGCTACGAACTATGTTCACAGGGGAGGTAAAAAAGGAAATGATGAACTGAATGGGAGTGATATTGTGCCTTGTCGCTGAACACTGTCTCTGCTGAGCCAGTCAGTCTTTGTGCAAACACAGAGGAACAGCTGTACAGGATTAGTCTTTCATAGACTACTAGTAGGATGGATAGAGCGGGGTGGGGAGAGTGGACACAAATCATGGGGGAGGAAGAGGAGAAAGCAAGGTCAAAAAGAGGAAAGGAGGGTGGGTGTAGAACAGCAATGGAGGATGCAACACAAAACCTTAGAAATTTGATTCGACAAATAAGTAGGGCATGGCCTAAATAACCACTAATCCATGGTCATTATTACTGTGGTCATTATTTCTTGTGAGGAAATAACAGGGTTTGGTTGGCTGATTGACTTCATCTTGAAATTCAAGTAGGAATAAATGAAACCACTGCTTCCAGCAAGCATAGGGCATGCTGAGACAGTACAAACAATGCCTGCTGTGGTGTTTCCAATAAACTAATGCACACACAATCAGTCTGACTTTGCAGAGATTTGTGCAAGCCATTCTGCAAGCTCAACAGAGTGGTGGATATGACTACATAAAACTGATTATACTTTTGCATGGCAACGTTTCTCCAAATTACCTTAAGAAAAGGAAAGACTATGTATTTCAGTCAGGTCCATTAACATCTTGATGTTTACATTGTTATTATTTTAGCCCTTTAGCATCTTTTTTTTTTAGCATCATTTTTTCTGATTGGCTGGCAACATTGGTGTGTCTGATCCATTTGTACGAGCGCACCACAAACCAACAACATGACGCCACCACAATGTCAGTCATTTCAGATCCCCCACACAAATAATACCTGCTCTGTGGTGGTCCTGATCACAGATGGACACAGTAAAGTGGCGCTGAAATATTATGCAGACAAACACATGGCCTACAGCCTACTTATGCCTACTGCATAAGTTTAGATAAAGGGAAGGTCTAGGGAAGTCTATTTTTGCAATATTAGTCACCTCAAGCTCAGCTTACAAAACAGTTTTTGTTCTACCCACTAAGAAATATGATTCACAGAAAGAACCGCTGTGTAGAATTCCTTGTAGTTAGACAGCATCAAGTTAGAAAGCCTCAAACCCACACCCCTCCACTGGATGGACTCCTAACAAAACCGAAATGGCTGAACCACATGAATGGCCTCAATCACACAGTGCAGAATGCTTTAGAAATGCAATCTGTCACATGCAAATGACACGTTTTGTTGATTTGAAGCACGTTTCTTTAAAGGTAGCCCCTGGAGACAACACACTGCAGATAACTGTTTATTTACTGAGATACATTTTGAAAAACACATAAAACGACCTGTGCAAAACTTACGGCATGTTACTGCCTTATAACTATAAAGTGCACAATATAGAAACTGTTTAACCACCAAAAGTTGTTCTCTGCAGACAATGTATTGATTTGATCAGGAGTGTTCAAACTTGTATACAACTGGACATGGGAGCCGTATGGTAGTAGGAGACACAGTGGCACACATGCACCCTGCATTCTGAAAACAACTCCACCTAAAGAGATGGTAAAAATTCAATTCATAGAATTTCCCCTTTACCCCAAAACTAGTTGATGCTTGTGTCCAAAGCGTGGTTCTCTATTTTTCTAATAGAGGCTTATATAGCTTAGAAATTACTGGCTGCTAATAGCCATCTGTGAGCATTGTACAAACAGCATGTCTAAAGAATCTCACGGTTTCACTTACAAAAACAATTCAATCAAAATATTTTAAACAATTCACTCAAAAACACCACAAAAATACCTGATCTAAACTATGAACCACCAAAGCGCAGATGATCTAATGAGTCATATCTCTACTATCTATGTAGCCAAAGGGGTGCAATTTCTGACAGTCCATCAGGCATACTGGCAGATGAAAGCACTGGAAAATCCTTCACTGCCTACTCACACGGAATAAACCACACCTAACTATGGTGATAAATTTGCCCTCACACGTTTGTCCTCTTTGTGGTACTGCACCAAAATTGGCAGCATCTGTGTATATTGCCTAAGGAGGATGGGAAGCTGGCAAATAACCTGCACAAGAAAAAGTGGGTCATAGAAAAATTTGGAGATATACCTAAGCATATTTTCTCCTGATACAGACTACCTAATAATCTTTTACAGCTGTCTGGAGTCCCATTTTCTCTACTTTTAATTTATTTTTCTTTATTTTATCTCTTTATGCAAGTGCATTATCTTATATCTAGTCCTCAAAAACAACTCCTGATGAATAAATAGCTTGGCTGTTCTGACTGAATATTAAATAAATGAAAGGTGCGCTCCGATTTTGGCATAGTAATGCACATAAAGATAAATATACAGTAGAGCGCAACACACAATAGTACAAATGGTTATACACCAAAAAGTACTTTTTAAATAGAGGGTTTTGGAAGCACAATTTGGCAATGATCATGACTAATGTCAGGATTAGACTACAAGAATTCTGACACGTTTTGTGGCAACTAACTGGAGAGACAATGTAGTGCGGCACATTCAGAGAACAGTGATGTGGCATTTGGGATGCTCCACAACAACCCAACAAGAAGTTTGACATTTCCTTGACGTTGACCAATAGTAGGATGGGTAGCTCTCCAGCACACGTGTAAACATAGAAAGGAAAGAGAGGTGATGTTGCTGTTGCAGATGTCAGGGGGAAAACCAGCCACAAATCAAATGCATCACAGCAACGCAGAATTTAACAGCACTACCACAGAAAGCAGCACTGCAAGCACGCTAACAAAATGCTAACAGCTAAGGGCTGATCATAGCAGATACAAATTATCAGCGCAATTCAACCACACTGAAGTCTGTCAGGTTAACACATTCATTACCTCAAGTTCTCTTTGAAGGGTAGACAGTCCATACTGTCTTCTTTGTGATGCCAAGAGGCCAGAATACTTCATAATCTTCATAATTACTTCATGCAACACAAAACCTCCAGCATCACACACAGTACCTATGTATGACATGACTGATCTATTCGTGACCCTCCTCCCCAATGACTTCTCAACGAGTGCAGGGAAATGAACAATGACTGGTCGGTATTAAACCTGTAGGTTTGCCAGTCTTCTGTCTAAGACATGACAGGAATTTAAGGCAACATGATTACCTAATTTGGCATGGTAAAAGACAAACACATCATGCAGTCAGAATCCAGCACAGGTAACTGTAGTGGACTGATCATGTCAGACCAATATCTGATTCATTTAACAAGATCTGCATTGTTACAAATAACATCCCGTTTGTGTTATGTAATGATGTATTCATCAAAGACCTGGCAAGATATTTAAACAACATGTTGACATGTAAAGCAAAGAACAAAGCTGTTCTGAAAAGACTCTGGACACCCAAGTCTGTTCTGTGGCTGTGTAAGTCTGAGCAGGCTTATCCAGAGATTTAAGTGAGATACCATGATTAACAAGCATTATCAGGAGAGGTCAGGGGCTCAATAAATGTAAATTAGAGTGTGTGTGTGTGTGTGTGTGTGTGTGTGTGTGTGTGTGTGTGTGTGTGTGCGCGAGAGAGTGAGTGAGTGAGTGAGTGAGTGAGTAAGAAATAAAAATACTTCAGAGAAGCATTTGTTATTGAACTGCTCAAGGAAGTGTAAGGGAAGACGTTATTGTGTTTGCTGAGATCCTGGCAATATGAGTCTGTAACTGTAGCACCTGCCAGTGTGCTGAGTGTGTGTGTTATTGTAACCATGAGAAACTGCCAGCCTTAGCTCCTGTATCGAGTTGTACAGCTGTATGGAGCAGTTCGGGCACTCCTGGTCAAATGACATGTTTCTGCTGATTTTCTATCTGAAACTAAGTCAACACATCCACTACAGAGATCACACCTCTGCACCCAATGCACAATTACTGTTGATTTGCTAAACTGACCATACTGGAAAAAAAATCTATAAACACAATGGCACATCTAACATGTTATATTTTATTATTTTCAACACGGCACATTTAGCAAGTAAACAAACTGAAAATCTTACATTTATTTTGCATTTTATTGTTTCTTCACTGATAAAGCTGGGATTTGTGTGCTAAAAATAATTCATAATTCATTTTCACGTAATCATTTTCTATTCTCTCTTTAACCCTGAGCTAAAAACCTAATCATAACTTCAGTGTTAATGGGCAGAGCTAAACTACTCTAGACTAACTAGATGAATATGTACATCATATATATGGATATATATTGAAAACATAAAAATAGGTCATTTGAATCAGGCTACTTTTGCTAGTTTGCATGGACTGCATGGACAGTCTAAGGCAAGTGAAAAGTACATTTTAAAATTTTAGCAATGTTAACATGAACCAAACTCTTTATTTCCAAAAAAGTGAGGGAAACATTTTCAATAATAATGGTCCCTTAAGTGTGTTCTTTAAAGATTATACATTTATGCATTTAAACATCAATCACCAAATCAACATGCCATTTTACCAGGAGTATCCAAACTCTCTACCTCACTTTAATGCTTTAGGAGTCCAACGCATGGGAAATCTGGTACTACCATGGTCAACACTGTCTTCTTGCAGTATAAGTGAGAACACGAGAGGGTTAGTATTGTAACTGAGGTGTGATGTGAGACAGCAGTACCTGAGGGAGAGGGAGTAGTCGTTTCTGCTGGTCTGACTGTTCCTCACCAGATAACTGCATTCTTTACACAGCGTCAGCAGAGTCTCTGCTTCAGAACGTGTCAGTGCACCATGATACCACCTGACAGACACACACATTTTGATGTTACCGTTCAGCTTGTCTAGTTAGTAACCGTAGGAGAGTATAAGACTGTGTCTGAAACTGAAGGCAGCTGTTTGGTTGCCTTGTTCCACATTCTGTCTCATGAGCCAGACAGCACTGTGATAAAGGTACCTGTAACTGGGCTGTTGTGCTTGTGCCTGATAGCAATTCATGCAATAAACAATGCCCAGTAAATGCTTAGTTAGAGCTACATGTAAAAACAGGGTTTCTTAAAATCTAATGCAAAATATTCTATCAGTGTTTTGGCATAATTACTATATGTAATTACTAATCATTACTTCTCTGTAAAACTGCAATCGGAAAAGTAAATATTATGTCTTACATGCCTTAAATGCTTGTGCACACATGACTGATGCCCACAAGTCTGTTAGACATATTAGGTGTTGTTTGAGGGCAGAAGGCAGCACTTTGATCCCTACATAGTGCAGTGTATATGCAGTAGGCAGCCATTTAAGATTCACTCTCATACATGAGATTCAGTGGAAAAAGGGATGTACAATGCTGCTACATCGGGGTAAATATATCACTGGAAATTACACAGATGGTAACAGAGGTTAGCTTTTTTGTCATGGAGTTAATTTGGTGAACAAAATCTACGTATTAACAGTGAAATATTACAAAAAATTTCATTATGATTTGACAGGAAGTTCATGACACGACCGCAACGAACTGACCAATGGCAAAGCATTTTTGTCCTCCTTTAGCAGTCTGTGGATGCTTACCAAAAATAACTTGACATACTTATGGAAAAAATTGTTAAAAATGATTTACTGAACTGGAGTGATACTGGTAATATCACTCCAATACAAGGCCTCATGGCTCACTGCCTCATGAATACATACACTTGTTGTTCCAGGGGTAATGTAGGGTCCACTCTCTCCCCCAGAATGGTGTGGGGGTCTCCTGGTTTGCGCAGGCTGGTGGCCTTACTAGAAGGAGGGCTGATTCTAGAGGCTCCGGCTCTCCTCTGCTGCTCCGCGTGTGGCAGTGTGGACCGGTCCCAGTCACCACCATCGAACTGAACTAAACACACAGACATAATCAAGCACATTTTTACCAGGCCAGGGCAAAGCAGAGCTGTGCAGACCTGAAATGGAAAATTCCATGTAATATAAAAAGTTGCTGAAGCTGAACAAACCATTGAAGCATGACTCTATTTCATGCCAAAGTGAAATTATGTCAGTTCTACACTCACTGCAATTACTAGCAGCTGCAATATGGTTTGTACACTGCATTACCTTTGATTGGATGATTACACTGCCTCTGCCATCTTTGTTACCCTTTTTGACCTGGCTGACTGGAACAACAGGGGGCATTCCTCTATACCGACTGACAGCAGGATATCAGCTAAATCCTATCTGCTTTTTTCCTCTCAAACTCCCCCTGGACTACACCCCATCCCCCAACTCCTCTCTCTTCAGCACATATATACTGTTTTACCCTATACTGTCCTTCTGGCTCTGCCTGCGTTGTTTGACTTTATCTCTCTTTTTCTCACAAAATCTCACATTCTGGAAACACATATTTCTGGAAACACAGCATTTTGTAGACTTTGACTACTGGCTATATTTAACAGAAGTAGCCCATTAAATATTCTCAAAACCACCCTAAAATGATGGCTAATAAGTATATGATAGAGCTTTAAATATGTCCGTTACTGCAGTTCAGTATTAACAGTTATGTTGAGGCTTAGCTGCTCATATGTTGTGTGGTCCCATTGGTCAAATACAGCATTTATGAGGCATGATTTATGAGCAAACTAGAATTATTATTTTATTTCTTACTACCTCCTCTATGGAAATGGTTATATTTACTATAGGTTCCTTTAACTTCTTTGAAGTTATTTTATTTGGCTGTTATTGTCATGGAAGGCAGCAATAAGGGTGACGGAGAGTGACAACAAGTAGCAAGTAAGTTTGATTTTACACAACATGTTTTTCCTTATCATTAAATAATTTAAAGCTCTCCCATGTGTGATTTCTCATGCTTTTTCACTCTTGTGTGGAGGGTGAGGCAGTTTATATTTAAGGAGATTTAAGGTGATGGTGGGTGCATGTATTCGTAATGTATTCTATGATTAACCACTTAGAATTTATTTTCAACACTTTTAACTTTAATTTTACAATAACTAATTTACCTACCGGCCTTGGAAATTCATTGCATGCAACAATTTTTGTGGCTTAAAAAGGCAAAGCTTTTAAAGGTCACATAGCGGAATGAATACCAATTTAACGAAGAGGCAGGAATTCTAATTATTCAGGCCAGCCCAGTGTAACACATTGGATATTGTGAAAATGGCAAGTTATGTATTAATATTTATTTTACTTTAGCAACACAGTAAAGTAAGTTTAAACGAATGCAAGCCTGCTTTTTCAAAATGACTAACTGTAAACAGGCTGTGTAATCAAAATGTTCACCAAGTCATCACATATGAACTCCAAAAGAGAAGGGTGGAAATGCTGTAGTAGCTTATAGACTGCGATCACAGCACCCCTGCTGTAAGCCATCCTTGGACAGTTCACTTTCCAGCTCTCTCTGTGACTCACCAGCCTGCAGGACTGTCAGACAAATTTAGCACTCTCCATCAGACAGACACACAACGGTTGCTCATTAAGACAAAGGGGAAAGCATGCATGGCAGCAAGGGCATGGTCATTTGTCTGATGGGCCTGATTAGCAGGTCTCATTAAATTATGGATATGGTTTACTGGTAAAAATCTAGATGTGGTATAAGGGTTTGATACACATAATAAAGTGGGGAAAAGGGAGCTTTTCCCAGCATACATACCAAGTATAACAGACCATGTCACTACTAAAGAACAAAGGACGTTCTGTGGCAAACATGCTCTAGGACGTACAGGTGCTGGCATATATTTTTAGGGGGTGTGCGTTAGGAGTCATGTCAGGGCCGGTGCTGA
Organism: Prochilodus magdalenae; assembly: GCA_024036415.1. Lineage (NCBI taxonomy): Eukaryota > Metazoa > Chordata > Actinopteri > Characiformes > Prochilodontidae > Prochilodus > Prochilodus magdalenae. The sequence goes on from JAMWET010005878.1 coordinate 765,984, forward strand.
AGCTGCGTGCTTTAGACTCATTAGGCATTATGCAAGGGACGGTGCAAGTGCATGTTCAGACAGACCACTCAGATATAAGGTATCCCACAGCGTGACTGATTTTGCAGTATTACAGCTCCCCCTTTCTCTTTTCTCTGTATTTCTTCACAAGGACGTGGAGTTAATGGATCACAGTTAATTACACTTATTAAGCCATTGGACTGTGGCTTGGACTGAGCCCTATTAAACTGACTTTTTCATTTTACAGGTGTGTACTGTCTTCTAAAGGTGTCCACTTTTACATTTTTACTGTTGTCTGGATTGGTCGTACCTGCTAAAAGATGAATTACCTACTTTTTTATGCCAATCCAGAAGAGCCCCTGCTAAATTCAGTCCCATCTGGATGCACATCCAGCAGCTGTGGGACGCCCTGTGTGGCGCCTAACCCACCTAACCCTATCCATACAAAAGGCACCTCAACTGACGCTAATATTTGGTGGGTATTCTTGCAGACAATTTCAGTGCAAGAAAAACCCATACATAGCGACTGTCTTCCCTGGGTTGGATAGGATCTTCCAGAGAGACTAAATAAGAGGATCGTTTGATCTGCTAACAATCACAAGCAGCTCCCACAGCTTCCTTGTCCACCATTCAAACAGAGTCACATTAATTTCACACCCCGTCTCTTCCCGGAACACTTGCAGCCACTTAGCAGAAGGAAATTCGGTGTCAAGGCGCCCATTACACATCCTGCCATTCACGGCCAGTCACCATTACCGTCGCTTGCAGTCGTGTTTAGAAGAAACCTAGACTGCTACAGACAGGAACCGTCTTTAGTAATGAGTTCAGGTTCTGTTTGGGATCCAACGATAGTCAGGTTTGAGTATCAAGGCCTCATGGTGAGCATTCTAATCCTGCCTTTGCAGCAGAGCGACACACTACCCCAACTCCTGGGGTGATGATATGGCAAGGCACTGCATTACAGTCACCCCTAGTAATGGGGACGAGGGATACTAACACCTCAGTGATACGTGGAGGACATCCTCTCATGGCAGGGTTTTCAAATGGCACTTATTAGCAGGATAATGCTGAATGCTAGACTTCGGTGATGAGTCCTGATTTTGTCTTGCTAGAGACAACCAACAAATCTGTGTGTAGAGGCATTGCAGTGCTAGGAGTGCACATCATCACTACATTAACACAGATAAAGTTTCATTCGATTCCTACAACTATATTTTGCAGGTTTTGCTATTTTTCTTTTGTCAATGAGTATACACTGAGGTGTATACTTGGCAGAAGGTAAAGAGTACCGGAATCTATACTAAAAACCAACCAAGCAAATGTATTCGTGCACCAACAGGGCTGAAGTCATTGCAGAGGCGGGTGTCATGGAAAGAACATGACATCAGGATAATTAAATAATTCAGAATATTAATAAACATTTTCATAAAACTCAATATGCATCATAATATTACATGTTTCTGAAGTTTAATAAATAGAAAAAGAAATAAAGAGACTAAGTAGCACTAATCGTTAATAAAACACACTTGTTCAGTGTTCTGTGACCTTATCAATGATGTCCTCAGAAAAGCATATAAAATATGATCATGTTTAGGTCATTATATCATTTGAACTCCCACTATAAAAGTAATTTTGTAAAAGAACAACTGCACCTGCATGAAAACCGATCGTTACACAGCTGCAAGTAACAAAAATGAACCAAATATAATAGGCCGTTTTAGTACCATTACCAAATTCCAGGTACAGCCAGTACCCATTGCTTACCATTACCTTTCCTCTGTATTTTTGCCTATTCTTTCCATCTACACAGGCTTCTTCTTTGTCGTTTGTTTATCCCAAGCTATCCTTCCCGTCATATCCATTTTCTTCTTTTCCCCTCCCTCTCAACTCCCCCCGCCAACAGTTCATCTCGTCTCCCACATTTCCCACCAGGGACACTCCATTCCTCCTATAATCTTCTCCGAGATAGCATCTAAAAAGGGAGTAGAAAACTGCACCACAGCCAGACCATTCCCCCTACAGCCAAGTATGCCCTAATCGCTCCATTTAAAAACACATGCTTTCGCCACAGTTCAGCTCCAAAGTGCTGGCTAAACAAAACATTTTAGCAAGGACTGCACGGTTATGTAAAACACACTATATGGGCCAAACATGACCATATGGACACCTGACCATCCCAACTATTTGAGCTTATTAGACATCTCATTCCAAAACCATGGATATCAATATGGACTTATTCCCCTTTGCAGCAATAACTGCTACAGAACTGCTGCCTGCCTAGTGTGTCTATGGGAATTTGTGCCTAGGAAAACAAGCATTTTGTGAGGTCAGGAACTGATGATGAATAAAGAGGCCTGACTTACAATCAACAATCCCAAGGGCGCTCAGTGGACATGAGTGCTTAGTGCAGGCCACAAGAGTTTCTACTAAACTTATCACACCATGTCAAACCAAAGTGTGCATTTACACAAAGTTTAATACATAATTTAGGAAAATAATCTTACTATACCATCACATCACTGTACTGTCTAATTCAGTCATTGTAAATGTAACATAGCATAAAATCTGATTAGTAGGGGAAGCTGTGCACCTCAAAAGAACTCATTGGCTCACGAGTCCATGAACATTGTCATTTTGTTGGCTCCCAACCAAAACATCTGCGCGAATGGGGCATGCCTCATGTAAGCAATATGTAAATAAGGTACTGGTAGGCTGGCCCTTAATTTCACAAAGTGTGCATGGACACAGTCATGCTGGAAAAGAAAAGGGCCTTCCTCAAACTGTTACCATAAAGTTGAGCGCATATAATCGTCTAAAATGTCTTTGTATGCTTCAGCATTAATATTACCTTTCACCGGAACTCAGACGTGGAGCCCAAACAGCCCCAGACCATGATTTTTCTTCCTCCAACGTTTTTTTTTTTTTTTTTTTTTTTTTTGAACGAATTTACTGACAGTTCCTATCGCAATGCATGCCAACAGGTAGCTGACATCCCGAATTTGTCCACCAGACTGAATACTGAAAGCATGACGTTCACTCAAAATATGTTTTCACTGCGAACGACAGAGCGTCCAGTGGTGGCAGATGCTTAGCTATACGAGAAACTCCAGCTGAATGTTCAGTTTAGGCCTGATCCGTTCAAAAAATTGTTAACCAAGCTGATGGCTCCGTGTCAGAGCGTTGGTTATCAGATCAGATAATAGTGATCTAAAGGCCCATGTGCACTAGCCACATACGAATCCTATTTCATGAAGCTCTTGATGCTCTGCTCTCAGATGTGGTTTAAAATGCAATGAGATCTCAGCTGAGGGATGAATCCGTTCTGTTCAAGCAGCAGGCATAATCTTCACTCTTTTAAAACTGGATTACTTCAGTAGTAAAGCAAATACTAATTAAAGGCTGGTTCACACTTAGTGCAAAAGCAAATGTAATACTGGACCAGCCACACTGCTTGATATTTATACCTCCCCTGGTGACCGTGTACCCTGACGCTACAGTTAGGGGGGGGCACTGTGCTGCTGAAACTGCTCAGTCCAGCAAAGCAGAAACTAGGAACAAAGGAAACAGACTTTCTGGCCAACGAGTAATCAAGACATATTTGCATCACAATGGACTGGCCGCATTGTTTCAGTAACTAGTGGTACACGCCCTCGGGCCTGGCTGTTTTGTCCTCAGTTAAGTTACTTGGGCCTCATTTAACTTAAACTTACCTAACTTAATTTTTTTCTTAAATGTGTCAATTTCTTGCCCCTCTGCTTTTTGTCCATTTGGAGCATTAAAAGTTATATCCAATAGAGAGTAGGTCAAGGCTAAACATTTCCAGCTGGCACAGGCATACTGTTTATCTTGAGAAATAGACCAAAGAAGTGGCTGTTGCCGTTGTTTATTCTGTCTACTTCTGACATCACACACACACTGCGGTATAGTGCCTCCACTGTTTATGCTGGTATTGCATCTTACGGTCACGTTTACTTCTACAGACGAACACAACCAATGTTTAGCAGGAATAGAAAACATGCAAAGGAGCCATGTTTGAGCTAGTACTGTGGTTGGGAGTCTTACCATTAAACTATTAAAGTAGTAAATGACAAATAACATAGCACAATGCAACCAGACGTTATCCAGTTTAGCTGAGTTGCTGAGACAGCGATGTTTGAGTCATGTTTCAAATGAAAACAAAAGTAGGAGTCTCTTAATCACCCCCTCTGTTCCATTAATTCATCTGAAGTAGTTCACTTGGTTTTCGAGGCAATGTTCACAAAGAAATGGTCATTTAGGGTTAACCTTAGCCAAACATAACCACCAGATTGAGTGGTGCCATTATATTCCCTCTTGTACTGCCGTAATAATCTCCCTAACTCAGCCAGCTGGATCAAGCAATGCCATGGTTGCAGCCTTGTGAAGCATGAATATTATTTCTCCAAAATTCCAGCATTGTTGAAGCTCTGAAGGAACAGGCTACAGAGGATGCACATATGCACAGAAATTATTTGAGAAATTTTGAGCTGAAGCTTAAATGCTGCAGCAGTTACTTTCAGATGCCTGTACATGTGCCAGAACGGAACTGTTGCTCCATTTATGGTGAAACCAAAAATTCAAACAAAAAGCCGTCAAACTAGGAGCAATCTTCAGACCGGAAACTACATTCAGCACTAGACATTTTTATCATAATGCAATATGAATTTTGCTCATACCATCCACTCCACTACAAGTGTAGTTAAAGTCAAGTATAGCACAGTGCTAAGACTCTGGCCAAGCTCACCAGCAAAAGCTTTGGAGATGTTCTCCTTTTTCCACTCCCAGGGTTGGTCATATTCATCCGCCGGCCTTTCGTCATCCTGGGGCAGTCGGCTCTCTCTCTCATCGTCTGGGGGCGCAGCACGACGTCGGGTTCGCTCCTCGTAGGGACTGTCATACAGCTGAGGGGTGCCTCGAGAGCCCGAGTGGCCGCGATCTGAACTGTGCTGCAGTTCTGCATGGTAAAAACAGTGTTTAATCCTATTGGCAGCAGTAATAAAAATGCAGTATGCAGTCCATTTACAACCACAGCACTATAAATTAGGCAGTAATTAAGTGCTTTATTATGCTGTTATAAAAGCCCATTAAAGCCTCTAAGAAGCAAAGTAATTTTGTCCACACTTGCACCACACCCTTTAAAGAGAGATGGAAAACTGTAAGCTGCTGCACTTTTCCAAAAACAAGCAGAGCAGTTTTAACCGACAATATGAACATTTTTTCTTCTCAAACTGCCGAAACAAGTTCTGCTGAACTAGGCTATCTTCCAAACCCTCCTTTGTAAATCACAGTTCGACACAACTTAAATTTGGTCAAATCTATTTGTAAAATACGCACAGGCAAATTTCACTGACATTTATCAAGTTCATCTTTGGTGCATCTGTATAATCAAACTCATGTCATGTAGGAATGTGTAAATTTGAAACAAAGCTTCATTTGTGGTTCACTAGCCACAACTCTTTTTAGTATTATCTATAATGCCAATAACAATAATAAATCATAGCCAATTACAATAATTCTAAGGCACATGGCAATCAAGCAAAAAAGGATGTTTATTTTTATATGCACATCGGTGCCACTACTGCATGTAAATATGTATTACATTTACATTTATGGCATTTAGCTGACACTCTTATCCAGAGCGACTTCCAAGGCTAATCATATTACAGGTAGGCCAATAGGAGTCCTGCCCAAGGAGGTGTAGCACAGCATAGTCACCCAGACATAGAACCCCAATCCCCCACATGGTGTGATAGCTTAGTGATAAGTGGTGTTATCCATTGTGCCACACCAACCACTACACTTCTGTTTTATTCTACTGACCGCACCCACAAAATAAACAATATAAAGTATAGCTAGTACAGAAGCACCTCATGCGCTGCAATTACACAAAGTTTAATATGTAATTGTAGGGTAATAACCTTACTATACCATCACATCACTGTACTGTCTAATTCAGTCGTTGTAAATGCAACATAGCATAAAATCTGTTTGGTAGGGGAAGCTGTGCACCTCAGATGAAATCATTGGCTCACAAGTCCATGAACGTTGTTGTTTTGTTGGCTCCCAACCAAAACATCTGCGTGAATGGGGCATGCCTCATGTAAGTAATATTGATAGGCTGGCCCTTAATTTCACACACTGAAGCAGAGTTATCATTTGCGCATAAATTTATACTTGCTTTCACGTTCGTCCAAAGTTTCATACAGAGTCAGACCATCTCAGTAAACCATCTCTGATGAATTACCGTTTATCTGCTCAAACCTGATAGAAGTGGAATTCCCACCACGAACGCTTTAATTTACACCAACACAAAATCACTAGATTCTTCCAAAGACGTGCTTAGTAAACCACAGGATCATTGGTCTTTATATATGCACTGTGGAAGCAAACTGAACAGTGTGACAACAAAGCACTCAGAAACAAATAAGGATTAGTGTTTTAGAGCACTAAAGTTTTGTACAGTTTTGCAACTTTTATAAAACATAAACTGCATCTATCTGGGCAATAGTGCCAAAAATGCAGCTTCAGTAGTTGCAGTAGAGTCTACAGGGGAAAAACACTGTGACAAATGCTTCCCATTTTATCTCCAACACCTATCAGCACTCTATCCACTTTCAGAAATGGACTGGACTCAGCAAGAGTGAAAACAATTTGGCACTAATGCAGCAAGAAGCTCCTCATATACAATAATAAGCTCTGTATAGGCTTACGCTCCCAGCGAAATATACCCCACGCATGTCTTCCAGGATGTCTACAGAGACCCTCCTGAGTGAATACTCTTCAGAGTAATGCATCTCTGCTCTTTAGAGGGCTCTGGTAATGCAGCTCTTTATGGCCTCCATACATCTATGTAACTCTCCAGTGCTGTTGCGGAAAGCACCTCACCAGTAATAACTCTCTGGGCTTCAAAGGGCTCCATGTAGCTGCTGCTGTTCTCTACAGAGCTGCAATCCCAGCTAGGCCTGGTCCGCGGGTCTGGACGAGCGTCAAATGGATCAGAGTAATCCGTGTCCCCCACTGCTGGAGCAGACGGAACCACCTTGAGGGGGCAGGGAGGTAAGGAGAGAGAACGGAAGACAGAGAGCATAAGTCTAAGGACCGTCTGTGGACAAAAGATGGATAGACAGAAGAGGAGGCTCCAGGGGGAAGGTTAAGCAGTGCCTGAGGATAAAAGAACACAAAGCTTAAGAGTCTTAGTGCTTATTACTGACGTAACAAAGAAACAATGAGTGAACAGGAGACCCTTTTCCACTTTACCCGAGCACAGCACAATTCCTCAACTCGTTACAGCATGCCAGAGTATATTCTGCCATCACTATTTTAAATTAGCACCATATACTGAGTCTGTTAAGAGCTAGTAAACTAATATCAAGCGTGGTAAGTGATGCTGAATGCTTTGTTTCATGCTATTTATATACCGTTACGTGACTCTGCGTCGCGTGACCTGGCGTTGTGTGAACCGGCATTGCGTGACGAGGCTTTTGTTATGCCATGTATGGTCATTTTTTTAATATGTTGTATATACATAAAGATTATATATAAATAAATACTGTAAATTACAGTTGTCTACTCCTGTGTTTTAAACCATGCTCTAAAGTTGTGTACGTGTAACACATATATACACACACACACACACACACACACATCTGCCTGGCCCCACTTATGAATACCACATTCCACAAGATATTAAGGTGATGTGTGTGTAAGAACTAAAGCCATTTCCCAGTGGATTTGAATATTTAATGTCATATTTAAAGTCATGACAATATACCCACTATAACTAAAAGTCCATTACTGCATAATCAATACTAGCCCAAGTTAAAACGATCACAAATTACATGATCAGGGCTAGTTTTGGCTCTGTGTACTTCAGTGGCACCCAAAAGCCATTACTATTGATAAAAACCAATTGCCTGTTGTGCCCACACGTATACAAATTTCAACAGCATCGCTAGAATAATTATTTATTTGTTGGTTAACCCAATAATCAATTATTGACTGGTATTCATACAACTGACAAAAGTACGGTGCATAGCTAAAAACAGTTTCTGCAGCCAGCGTCAGGACTGAATGTTGTCTGCTCGTCCATTTTTGTATACAAGTCAAAAGTATGAAGACAAAATAATTTTTTTTAAGGAAAGTGTGTATGCTCCAGGCACCTGATTCCCAGGCACCAACAACTGCCATGAGAGGAGGCAGGTGCCCGAACCTTGCACGCCAACGACAATCATCAGCAGGAGGATGATGTAGGCCATGAGAAAGGAAAGGAGGAACATAACAGACAAATGATGGGACCTCTAATGTCCCACCTTCACTCTATTATACCTTCTGTTATGCGTGACGTGCTACAGTGTAATAATTTAACGAAGCAGTTTGTGTAAAGCTAAACTAGTACCTATTAGCTTACATTACTTTACAGTAGCAAATACCTGATATTAATACTGTCTGGGCAGGTCAACTGATCTTGATATAAACTTGTGTACATTGGATTTTGGCCAAATCATCCTTTTAAGCACAGCTCAAGAAAAAAGACGAAAGAGGAAAAGAGCTGTTGGATGCTGATGCTCTGCTCTTCAGTGCTGAGTCTTGCCCAAGCAAGGCCAATTGGGCTTTACTAGCTATTTGCATGCCTGAGCCTGGATCTGTCCACAGCGTTCATAGCAATCTGCTTTAATGCAGGCAATGTTGCGTATAGTTCGAGCGAGTTCAGAGCCAGTTCTAACCCACATTTCGAGTAAAATAATGTGATTGTTTGCTTTTCTCCAGCTTCTGCTACTTGGCAAGCTCCATTTTCATTCGAGCAGTCGTCTCTCGTTTAGCACGCGTGGCTGACTCTCTGACGTCCGAGTCAGCGGGACGGGCAGACCGAAGGTCAATGCGTGGCTGACCTCACCACCTCCACTAATTAGCATCCATCAGCTTCAGAACAACATAGAATGGTCTGAAAACTAGCAGCAGCAGAGCACAAATGTGTTCAAACAAGGGCTCGATGCTGACAATGTGTAACTTATTTCTTGGGTGGTTTTAGCATGAGCACTTTCAGAAGTCAGTCAGAAGTCATCATTATTCGACAATCAACCTGCCAGCTAACTAGGTTAGCTGCTTGAGAACATTAGAGCCCTGGGGTTGAAGAGGGGATATTAATACGCTCTAATCTAATGGCGGCTGCTTAAGCATGAGAGTGGAAATGTGTGTCTAAAATCATTGCAGTTCCAGCAGGGATGGAGATTATGCTCAGCTCTTCGGTTAATGAATACAAATCTCCCTCTGTCTCTCTTCACCTCAATATTTCATTGCCTCCAAAGGATAATTACTAAGTAATGCACCACTGACATTATGCCACACTCTGAAAATAAAGCATGAGTGTGAGCACATCAGAGCACATTTTTCTCAGACTTGATGCTTCATATGGGTCGCATGCTGACTTTAGCCTTAAACAACATTAAACCAAAACCTGTGAAATAAACAAATCAATATGCCATACTGCTCCAACAAAGCCCTTGTGTATTTGTAGCAACTACTGTTCTTAGAACACTGGCATAGTGTGTGTGTGTGTGTGTGTGTGTGTGTGTGTGTGTGTGGGGGGGTAGGGCTGCAACTACTCTCAAATTAGTAACTCAAATTATTTTAAACACCTCAGAATGAAAAAAAAGGCCATGTGTAAATGATTGAATGAGGAACATTTATTTTCTGCTATTCGATTACTATTAATGAAACTTAAAATACTACGAGCCAAATGAAACAACCACTGTCATAGTAAATTCCATATTATTGTGGGCGGTACTATATGATTTGGCAACTCTGTTCAGGTTGCTAAGACCTACTGTTTCAGTGCTGAGCAGTGCAGAAGTTGTTCTTAACCACATTGTCCTAAACTGAAAACAGATTTGTGGTCTGCACGTCCGTGAGCCAGTGGGTGACTACGCTTTGGATTCTATATGAACAAGATGTTTTAAGCTGCTACAAAACTGCTTTATACTCGTGCGTGTGCCGAACTCAGCTGTATCAGCCTGGTGCAGTTTTATTTCTCTCTCTGCTATGGACAGCCAGCTCACTGTTGTATATTCTCAGAAACAGACTCAGTGAGGAGAATGCCAGCTAGCAATCTAGAGCATCAGGGGAAGCATTTTGCCTGTTCTGTGGGTTTAAAACTGACACGAACGGCTTAAATTAGAGCTCCAACACAGACAGTTAGGACAGACAATAGCTTGACCTCTGATTAACAGCAAGATAGCTGTAGCCTTGGCAGGTAAGGTCTGTTTGACAGGCATAACAATGGGATAACCAAGTGGCAGTTTTGTGCGATGTGCAGGCAGCTACGGCAAAGCAAAACTATGCTGGTAAAAACAGACGCACTGAAGTGTGTATCATTTCCTTAAAGCAAAGCATCATCTATTCCTGGTACACCCCAAAGGTTATTACATTTAACTAGTTTAATTAGTAGGTTTATTGAATTTTTATTACAACTCTAACATGTTTTTGAGAATATTACGTATGATGCTAATATATCATGCTAGCGTGTTGTGCAGATACAAGTAGATCAGACACAGCAGTGCTGCTGACAATTTTAAACACCTTATTGTCACTGCTGGATTGAGAACAGTCCACCAACCAGAACAATCCTGCCAACAGAGTAGGGCAGCATCATGTGGGCGGTGTCCTTTGAGGATGACCGACAGAAACTGTTTAGCAACAGATGTGCCATCATCTCCAATTTCACAACGACAAGTTATCCGTACAAGCTTGCTATAAGTAAGAGTGGACAACAAAAACTGAAACAGTACTAACCATGTTTCATTATAAAACAGTACAGATCAATCAACATTTTCTTTAGTTTCCTTCTTCTTCCTCTTTCTTCTGTGTATCCGATTGGTTACTCTCACTCATGAAAATGCCCTGTCACATACAGATACACATACAGCCACCAAGCCACATGTACGTTGCCAAACTAATGATCTAACGATTCAAGCTGGTGGGTCTGCGTGGAGGTCAGACACAAGACCGTCACTTTAAACATTCCGCCTTGTCAGATTCCTTTCAGCCAACAATACACTGACTTTATCCCATTTATAAACACACACACACACACACACACACGCACACACGCACACGCACACACGCACACGCACACACATCCACGCACACACATCCACGCACACACAGACCTTTCCCAATATGGGTGGAGATGAGGCTAGCAACATGGAGGAGAAAAAAAATCTGTATCATCTGGCTTTACCAATAAACACCTAGTTCAACTGATCTCCTTAATAAACTCCAAGGGTCACAGGTTTGGACCATAATCAAAGCTTCTATTCCAGAGTTAAAAAGGCTACAATCAAACCCTACCTTAGTTCAAAGCTTAAAGCACACCCCTATTTTTTCTTCTCTCCTCAAAACTCCACCACCCCACAGTGTCCTTGCCTAAACGAACATCATAATGATGAGCAAAATTTATTATTTTAATTTGAAGGTTTCTTGAGGTCACTTACATCAACTACTTTAGAACATTAGGTGCTTTATTCAGTACATAATTTGTTATTTTATTGGACTCTAAAAATATTTAATCGTATGTACTCATGCATCCCTAGTTTCACCAGGTGGTAATATGTGGTAACAGTTGGTGAAACAAAAATTGCGGGCCTCGTCCCACTTTAAAAAGAACCTTACTTCTGTTTGCTGATAGTGGAGACATATTTGTGGAATGACCTTTATCAAACAACAGAGTTCAACATCAGAGCATACTCTTCTTGTCTTCTCGCAGCACATTAACCCTGTACTGTTCATAGAATCTGCCAAGCATTTGATTCGAAAGGTGCTTATGTATTTCCTGCAGCGGTAGCTGCGGCCAGTAATGGTCGACAAGCAATAAACTTGATTTCATATGCTTGACACAAAGGGTCAGACTTCAACAACCTGATTGGCTGAACTGATGAAATGATAATCAAATTAGACATCCTCTAAAAGTAGCTATCATATAGCAAAAGTAATATATCCTAAAAAAAAAAAAAAGTAAGGTTTATTTTTATAGCTTTGACTATGTAAATTTGTAACTTAAATGTTTCTATTTTCATGGAACAAAGGGGAGGACAAAACATCAAGAACATACATGAGGGACAGATCTGTGCTTTACATAATGACACACTAGCTACACTTTTAATTGGCACTATGTATAGAAGGTGCCTCAGAAGGTGTCGACTTTGCTGCTTGGCGTTGACACTTTAACTTTATTGTCAACTAGATTCTGATCACTTAATTATGAGACCAACAACATGAACACCTTAGAGAATCAACTGGTTAGGAAGCAGGGCATTTTAGAGCCTTTATCAGTGTCTGTATCAGTTGCTGGAGGCAAAAGTCAAAAGAAAAGTCTAAGCAAGCTCCTGCTTTCACGCACTATCAACAAACACCCACATGTATAACCTGGCACCCTTCAGTCAATGTAATGTGAAACCAGGAGAAAAACACAAAAACTCAGCCAGCAAAGGCATAAAACAGCCTAAAACGTTATTTCAAGTACTACTGCACGCATTAGGGTGATGCATACTAAACCAGGTCTATGACTTATTTATGAACTACTCAAAGCAAACCCATGCTTTCTTACCAACCTAACAGACTGCACAAGGACTGCAGCACTGTTTGGCTTATTTGAACATGAATACTTACAGGGGCATGGGGCTCCTCGAAGGACACAATGCTCAATGGGATCTTGCAGCGCCCAAATTCCTGAGATTCCACTTTTATCAGTCTGTGTTTGGGAGACACAATCTTGACCTCCACGCCGTTGGGCAGAACTGTCCCAAACGCAGGGAATGGATCAGGAGCCGCCTGACAGTTCTGTGCCCGGTTCTCTGACGGTTCGTAAGGGTCTTCAAAATCCAGCTCTTTCTGGGCACGGTAGGCCCGAAGGATCTCACTTTCTGTGTAGTCTGGCTTGGGTGGCTGCGGAGGTCCTTTCCTGCTGCCAAAACTCAGGTAATCTTTCAACCACTTTGCCATGGGTCTGCATAGAGAGAAACAGACGTAAAGAAATGGTCTGGCAAAAACCAGATTAACACAGCTTACTTCCCTCACCCCAGTCATTTTACACATGTAAGCTGTCTGAAGCTGCTTCTTTATTTCTGCCTTGGAGCTGGAAGGCAAGGCTGAATTTGGCTTCCTATTCACCAGCTTCTTCTTTTTTTAAATTTTCCGTCCCACTTTTAAACACAGTGCACCAGTTACACTCTGGTGCCAACAAATTTTCCATTCCACCTTAAACAATGCCCCAGCTCAGAGGCTTTTGAGCAGAGAAAGAAGCACCTAAACTACATTTACTACAGCAATCTTTATTCAGGATTGCACACACCATTTTCTTTTACTACTATCTCACCACTCTCTCCTTTATTGAATACGCCAGGGTTGGCCAGTGATCGTTAAAATGTGCCATAGAATGGAATAAGGTTAACGATGTTGTGGTGGTGGGGAAAGCTCCCTCATTATGAAGAGCTGTGCAAGTGTCGTAGCCAGAACAGTCCGTAATAATGGCGTTTTCTGTGCATTGTTGAGCATCGCGCTACAAATCATTTGATTTTAGTCAAATTTAACTAATAATTTCAAATATGCTTTTGAAAAGTTAACTTGATCTTCAGTTTTGAGTATTTTGGTCTCGCCCCATTAAAAGAGAGAGAAGTCTGATCTTGTATGGCTGGTATTAATTGCTCAGTGGCATTGCAAAGATGGCAGCTGTGTGAACAGATTATACTAATAGGACTCTGATCAGTTATGTTTTGGTTCCTACATGTTTGTTACATAGTGCCAGAAACCACAATGCTCCTTGAGGCAAGCGTGTGATGATTTAGGCATGTAGTTTGCAGAAAGGTGTAAACATCTGCTACATTATTCTCACAGGTAAAGCCAAAAAATAAAATTAGCCAACTTCTACAAATAGTAATAAAATGGAAAAACTGGGAAAACAGCTACTTTTATCATCATTACAGAATAGAATAAATGGTTACAAATGCAACAAAATAAATAATATAGTAAACAGTAAATAAAATGAGCATGTCGCAGATCGGAAAATGATTAATGTTTGTTGTATAAACTGCAGAACAATATGCCATGACATCCAAGCACACTGTGGATATCCTCAGTATTTAACGGTGACAGAGAACAAATTTATTCAGTATTTAGTTCATGATGTTCATGTTTTTAGGTGAACATCCATCATGCCTGCTGACTGTTCCTTGGAAAGGGTGTGACAAGTGCCAGCCTTCCTTTCACAGTTTGCCATTTTCACGGCTGCTCTGCTGCGTTATTGTTTTGCTGGGCTGGAACGTGACCTGGCGGGGACGTAAATATGAATCCAGACTGTCAAGCAACAGTATAGGATTTAAGAACTGGACTGTTTTTACCAGCCTCTTTTATAAGCACAGGAGGTTCACGTTATGTCAGTTCTGTGTTTTTTTTTAGCTCTCCCTGTTTAACTATCACAGTGTAAATACAGTTTTCCATTCTACGGCACCTTTTGAGAGTACCAGCTAAGTGAATTTAACTGGATTATTGGATTGTACTGGATATTAAGTTTAATGTGAACTACTATATAAAAATGGTCATTGTTTTAATTGTGGTATGATGCTTTTTTGTGGTCTGTTCTGACTTATCAGATGTCGGAAAATCCATATTGTGACTCTTTGAATTCCTTTTTGTGTGTTTGTGGGTGTGACTCACACACATTAACTAGGAGTGATTTATTTGTCCTCACTGCAGAACAGCACTGCACTAGATGATCACAGTGCAGCTCTAAGTTGGATATAAAGTGCACAACTTCTTGGAAATGTGGCAGAAAGTAATGTACGCGCTATCCGGTTAGGATCATATACCTTTAATACGCCCAATGCATCGATGCCTTAGAACATCCAACTCCTGTGCGTGGTAGCCTGCAAAAGGAGAGAAACAACTTTCACAGTAACTTACATGGACTTGGATCCCTAAAGGACACCGCCTCCACAGCCAGACCTGCCCAAACCCTTATCACTGTTTCACGTGTCTCCTTCGGCCTTTCATTTATGGCGTATTACTTTATTCCTAAAACGAGTCTGGCCACTTCATTTTATTCAGAAACCACCGCTGACATTCATGACCCAGCTCCCAGAAAGTTTCCACGGCGTCCAGTTGTATTCATACTGCTAGCCAGCTAAGCTAACTGGACAACTTAGATACCCGTCCCAGCAATAATTCACCCGGCTAAAACAAAGCAGCATTCTTCCTCAAATCCTTCCATTCGCTGAACAGATTTATTTTCCTCCACTGTACAACTTCAGCTGTACGTAATTCACATTACCAGGCTAGCAAGGCTGTTACAACGGTCACCCAGACCGTGCTAGCTAGCAACAAGCTAGCCACGATATTTATCCCTCCAAATAACAGAAAGCAGGGAAAGCCACACGAGGAAAACTGCTGAAATAGGAAAGTACAGGACGAGCACAGCAAATTACTCACGGACCGAATTTCTGTGAGCAAATTTTAATTCAGCCAGTCGACAGTGAACTCGGCTGTAACCAGCTATTGTAGCAGCAAACCCCATAAACCCATCACCAAATTCCCAAACCGCCAGCACTTCGTCTCCGCTAACGTTAAGTTATTTATACCGCTCCACTCACCTTCCACTGACCTGCCGAGGAAAAGCTGAAAGCAGCTAAAAATAAGAGACTTGTGAGTGAACTCCGGTGTCCATCTCTCCTCCGCTGTGAGCCTCTGGCTGCCTGCACCGAATGTGGGATAGGAGGAGACGGATACGACAGCCAGCTGGTTCACCTACACTCGGCAGCGAGTTGTAGGAGAGCCCACAGGCTACTTTCTCCTCCTTTGTTCTGCATGGAAATGTCATCCAGCAACACGCGTCGCCCTAATTTCTATCCTCAGCTTGAGTGTGTGCTATAATGGAGCTTCTACGACAGAATGCTTCAGCCTTTAAGTTTCTTCAAAGTATCAGCTATTCAATTTGTAAACATGTTATAGAGACACTGATGATGTCGTCATCATAATATTACTATTTATAAACAAGCTTCACGTTAATTTAGGCTGAATGTAGTAGTGTAGTAGATCTGCTGTGCTTTTTCCACCCCACACTAGAGTAAAACACTTGCCTATTTTATTTTATAGATTCATTATAATTGAAGTAACCCTAACTCTTGCCTGAAATGACTTGTTGGAATTCCAGCCTTTTTTTTTTCGTTACAAGGTGATGTCATCTCGTTACACTAACTGCTATTACCCGCCCACCAGCAAGCTCTGCAGTCTCTGTTAAAGCATAGAGAACCATAGAGAAGACAATACAAACGCACCAGTCTGCAACATCCTGTCCCAATCTAGCTTGCAAAGCTGGATCTACTTACTCTGCAAGATCTGCAAGACTCTCAGGATCGGACCCTGACTGAAACGGACCGACGCCACTGTAAGAACAGCCACAGCAATGTGGGGAAAGAAATTGCAGCAGGATGCCACTCTGGCAGTTGACCAATGAGAGCACTGTGGGCTCATCAGGAGGCAGAGCTTAAAGACACAGGCGCTCTAACAGAGCATTTCAGACTTCAGAAACTGAATACAGACGTACAGTATTGTGTTTGGAAAAATTAAGGCATGTAAACCTTTTCTAGTAGGCCCCCAATACCAATATGTACACTGGAAATGTGGAGAATCGGCAAACCTAAAGTCAAACCAGTTTGTTAAGCGTCTGCAGATAATCTATAGAGGGTGTCAAAAATGCAACACTGACACCACAAAATGCCACAATTACTAGCAGATTTTAGCGTTAATTCCTGACATCTCCAAATTTTATATTCAAGGGCAGAAACATTTTTACAAGCATGTATTATAATATATAAGTAACTTTTTTTTTTGTTTTAGTTTGTACATGTAATTATCACATCAACGCTTGCTTTAAATCATGCATTCATATAAATGCGTGTATGAGGTATTATATAGTGAATAGAAAACCTTGTACATGGTGTAGGGCTGCATGTCTGTAAGAGCATTGACTATAACTCTTTATAGTAGAGCTTTATGCCTGGCCATTACAGGCTTTAAGTGAGTTTGTTTTCTTTTTTCAAACATCTTTTAAACATTGAACCTAATTTCAGTCCTTTATACCACACAGAGCATTGTAAATAATATTGACACACTCTAAGTGAAGTGAGATTGTCTAACCGGTAATCCAGAACATATATATTGTGAATATGCTGCTCTGCCGAATTCTGGAGTTTTAAGATTTGAATCAGCAAAGACTATTTAAAGCCAAAGCACATTTAACATCCATGCTTGCAATGTTCTTATAAAGAAATATTTTAGTGCATTGTGAAACCTGACACCATGAAATTACAGTGTTATGCATTTAATTCTAACTAATTTAAGTAACTGTAGACGTTTACGTACAGCATTGTAGGGTACTATGTACACTATAAAGCACATGACCAGTATAAATTTCATTCATAGGAAGTGTTACTGTTACATGTACTAAAATTATATTGTGTGGATCATAAAATATAACTTTTAAATAAATTGCTGTTTAGGTAAAGCAGTCCAATTTCAAAGTAGTAGCGGCAAGTTAAATGTCTCAGATGGGAAAAAAAAAACCATAATGCCGCACACATCCGTGGGCAGTTTTCTGGATACATATTCATTTCTGTCTCATTGTGGGTATATAATTACTAGCATTAGTCCAGGCCGAGTCTTGATCTCTGACAAACCAGCCTATAATGAAGCCTAGTGTAAACAGAGTCAAGTGCATGTTCTGTCCTCTGTGCTTCTCTGTGGCTGACACCACCCTCTGACACTGTGCAGATAAAATCAATTAAAGTCAGGGTGGATTAGAGGCTTAAGCACTACAATGAGAAGCTTATCAATCAAGCTTAGAGAATCAGAAGGAATGAAAACGACAAACTATACAGAAGATAAAGCTATAAGCCTTAGGGTATACAAAAAGTATGCTTCAATAATATTATCCTTTGTGCTGTGACCGTTTAAAAATACAATCACACAAAAGACGCTCAATCAGATACAGTCAGAGAGATGTACGAGGTGGTGTTTTATAAAGGTGAAAACTGCACAAAGGTTACACAGTATGTTCTGATATAAAACTTGATCCACATCACTCACATTTCTCAAAAAACATATTTACTTCAATTATAATGAATCTTTAAAATGAAATTTATAATAACTAAAAGCGATTATTTAGTAAAACAAATTCAATTAAAATCTCCAGGAGGCTAAACAGGTAGGCCATTTATAAACAGATGTCCTTTAATCCATTAAATTTTACAATGCCCTTTTCTTATGCTCTGTCTATTTAACATCAAACACAGTCTCCTTCAGCACTAACAGACACTTATTCTGAGTTGCTGTCATCGCTGTCTGAGTACGCCCCCAGCAGGCTGAGAGAGGACCCGTTAGGGGCTGGGGCTGTTTGGCTGCTGCTACTGCTGCTGGCAGTAGTGGTCACACATGTCTCAGCAGGTAAAGAAGCAGCTCCACCTAAAAAATAAAAAAATTTAAAAAAACAAAACAGGACAGAGAAATGTAATTTACCAAATGCATCACACTAAGGAGATGTTACATCATGCAAAACTAATCAGTTAGCTGCCCAAAAGTGAGGATTTTACAATATCTAATCCCCCCGCAGTTATATCATATATACTGTATCTTCTATCATGAAGATTGTAATGTTTAATCAATTAGCTAATCTCAATTAACTAATAATGACTATTGTTCATAAAATTAATACAGGTGCTAGTCATAAAATTAGAATATCATGAAAAAGTTGATTTATTTCAGTAATTCCATTCAAAAAGTGAAACTTGTATATGATATTAATTTATTACACACAGATTGATATATTTCAAGTGTTTATTTTTTTTTATTATGATTTTTTTAAATGATTATTTTTAATGATTATAACTGACAAATAATGAAAACCCCAAATTCAGCATCTTAGAAAATTAGAATATTGTGGGAAGGTTCAATATTGAAGACACCTGGTGCCACACTCTAATCAGCTAATGAACTCAAAACACCTGCAAAGGCCTTTAGATGGTCTCTCAGTCTAGTTATGTAAGCTACACAATCATGGGGAAGACTGCTGACTTGGCAGTTGTCCAAAAGACGACCATTGACACCTTGCTCAAGGAGGGCAAGACAGAAAAGGTCATTGCTAAAGAGGCTGGCTGTTCACAGAGCTCTGTGTCCAAGCACATTAATAGAGAGGCGAAGGGAAGGAAAAAGATGTGGTAGAAAAAAAGTGTACAAGCAGTAGGAATAACCGCACCCTGGAGAGGAGTGTGGAACCAAACCCATTCAAAAATGTGGGGGAGATTTACAAAGAGTGGACTGCAGCTGGAGTCAGTGCTTCAAGAACCACCACACACAGGCGTATGCAGGACATGGGTTTCAGCTGTCCCATTCCTTGTGTCAAGCCACTCTTGAACAAGAGACAGCGTCAGAAGCGTCTCGCCTGGACTAAAGACAAAAAGGACTGGACTGCTGCTGAGTGGTCCAGAGTTCTGTTCTCTGATGAAAGTAAATTTTGCATTTCCTTTGGAAAATAAAGGTCCCAGAGTCTGGAGGAAGAGAGGAGAGGCACAGAATGCACGCTGCTTGAAGTCCAGTGTAAAGTTTCCACAGTCAGTGATGGTTTGGGGTGCCATGTCATCTGCTGGTGTTGGTCCACTGTGTTTTCTGAGGTCCAAGGTCAACGCAGCCGTCTACCAGGGAGTTTTAGAGCACTTCATGCTTCCTGCTGCTGACCAACTTTATGGAGATGCAGATTTCATTTTCCAACAGGACTTGGTTCAGCTACCAGTACCTGGTTTAAGGACCATGGTATCCCTGTTTCTAATTGGCCAGCAAGCTCGCCTCACCTTAACCCCTTAAAAATCTATGGGGTATTGTGAAGAGGAAGATGCGATACGCCAGACCCAACAATGCAGAAGAGCTGAAGGCCACTATTAGAGCAACCTGGGCTCTCATAACACCTGAGCAGTGCCACAGACTGATCGACTCCATGCCACACCACATTTCTGCAGTAATCCAGACAAAAGGAGCCCCAACTAAGTATTGAGTGCTGTACATGCTCATACTTTTCAGTTGGCCAACATTTCTAAAAATCCTTTTTTTGTATTGGTCTTAAGTGATATTCTAATTTTCTGAGATACTGAATTTGGTTTTCATTAGTTGTCAGGTATAATCATCAAAATCAAATAAGAAATAAACACTTGAAATATATCAGTCTGTGTGTAATGAATGAATACAATATACAAATTTCACTTTTTGAATGGAATTACTGAAATAAATCAACTTTTTCATGATATTCTAATTTTATGACCAGCACCTGTATTGTAAATATCACTTACACAATCTGCAACTATGTGCAGTAAAAACTAGGTCCCTCTCCAGATACCAACTTACTGTTTATTTACTGAACTTACTAAATATATTGATAGAAAACAAATTGAATGTGGCCTCTGCACAAACGATGACATACTTTATATATACACTAGTGTTTCTAACCTGTTAAACTAGACAAAAAAATAAACATTGTGGACAATTGTTTTTTTATAAAAATGCCACATTTAAGTCTCTTAAGAGGATCTTTAACCGTGTTATACTCAGAAAATCAGCAAAACATGCGACCTGTGGTGTTTAAACTGTTGCATATGACTGGACATGACTGTAAGTCCAAGTTCAGATCATAGCAGAAACTAGGCATTGTACAGTTTGCAGAACTTCTATGACACTTTCTTTAGTGCAATAGCTCTGAGGCAGTATAGGAGTACATACCTGTACCTGTCTGGCTTCCTGCTGCAGGCTGTGGTGCTGTATTTGTGGCTGAGGGTTTCTTCCTGACTACCAATGAGCCCAATGCACTTTTGCCTCCCAAACCCCCAACACTCCTCTCCCAACTCTCTACTTTTTGACGCTTTGCTCCAGTGGATGCAGTGACCTGCAGAAGAGGGGAACAGTGTATGAAGCAACAAATCTTAATGGAAAAAAACACAGGACAAAGCCCATAAAACACAAGCAAGCTGCAAACAAGCTAAGTATTGTTGTTTTTTTCTTTCAACAAATGCTACCTTACAATAACAACATAGCCACATAAGTTTTAAATATGTGTTAAAACTTGAGGTAGGCAGCTGGTTTTATATCGCATCTTTATTAGTACTGCAAAAGAAGACAATTTCTATCTGTTTTCCGAGCCTTCTTGCTCCATCAGGCCACATTACAGCCTACCAGCTGTTTAATGCGCTCTTGTGTGAGAATAACAGTGAACTGACGTGTATATTGCTGAGAGAAGAGACCATAATCTCTGGCAATAGAAGTTAAACACATGCTGAAAACAAAAACCTAAACTAGAGTCAAAACTAGTCTTATGCAAATATCAACCACTAATAACAATAATGCACTTCAATAAAATAGTCATTTCTTCTGACTAGCTAGCTTATCAAGCACAAAGCGTTATTTCGAATTTGCACACATTATGGTACATGATCTATTATTTTCCTCTTCACACAAAATACTTTAACACTCCTCTGCTAATTAAGTATTAGATTAATCAATACTGTTGGCGCAATTCTTTCTGTCAAGCTAAGAGAAAACAAATTCAGCCAGGACAGCTGCGCAAGTTGGTTCTTTGTCCAGAAACAGATCAATAAAAATGCTTAGCTTTAATTTAAAAAGGTCGAAATATACTTGGAAGGACTATAAGTGTAACTTTAAAATTATTTATGTCCAAAATCAATATTTCCTAACTACTTTAAATAAAAAAGTAAATGGTAAAAAGTGGTCAACAAGCAACCAATGGAACTGTATAAGACAGCAAGAGGTGTCAGCAACTTCTCCGTACTGTTGAGTCTGTGCTTCTGTCTGCGGTCAGGATGTCTGTGGGTTTTTCAGCAGAGTGCTTCTTCTGCTGGTCTTCTCTATTCTCTTCCTCCTGATCAGAGTCTGAGTCAGAATCTCTCAGCCTTTTCACCAAAGCCCTCTCCAGCATCTCTCTAGAGAGAAAGAGATAAAACATGAATTAATGTACTGTATGAACAATGTATGATATCAAAGTGTCCATCGAAAAAGCTAGATGATGTTCTGAAAGTCTTTTAATTTGTTTGGCTGATTGCCTTCTTTCTGTCAGAAACAGATAACATATTTAAAAGAGAGAGCGTCAATTGTCTATGCCTGGCTCTTGCAACTCCTAGCACATTAAAATCCTGTAAATTGTCCTAATTTTGAAAATAGCTATAAGCATGTGCTTTTATCGCAATTGTAATTCTGCTGGAATGTGAATAAAATCAGCAATTACAATGATTGTTATCTTGCCAGTGACCTGCTTTGTGAAGGGCAGCAGCGTTTTCGCTAAACCAGGCACCTTGTTTTTAAAAGAGTATTAAAATCTTGTTTAGAAGAGAACAATTTCTACACATCCTACACATGATTATAATAAATAGCAACAGAATAACATCACTTTATGCTCCGCACATACTTGGTCTCTCTCTCGTCCTCCTCCTGCTCTTTCTCTTTCTGTCTCTTCTCCAGCTCTTTGTACTGCTCCAGCATAGACTCAAAGTCCACTTGAGCCTGTCGCTGATTTAGCTCCTTCAGTTCCTGCAGGTTCTCCAGAACCTCCATCTCCATTTTTGAATCCCGTGTGCGGTTTTCCAGAACCTTAGGGAACAGCAGAGCATTTTAATAACTGAACTGAAATCTGATTTACTTGAAGAAGCCATGTTGGTAGTTGGTTTACATGCAATGTAAGAAATGCTCAAGTGTTCATTAAGATTCGCAGCTTTCTGGGATTTATGAGATTATGAATATGGCACATTACCTTCATGGGATTATTCAGCTCCTCTTCCTCTCGCTCCCTTTGGATTTTCTTTTCCTCTTCCTCAATCAGCTTTTCAGCCTGAAAGTTTCGTGTTGCACCATGCTCCATAGCATAGTCTGTGTTCTCTGGGTCTGTCTATTTGAGAGACAAACAAAAACAACAAATCACCACAAACACTGCAGAGTCACCAAAGTTGCCCAAATTTCTCACTTTAAATTCCTCATGACGATGAAATGTTAGAAGCAAGAACAGCACCTAAGAAACAGTGAGCGCTGAGTGGCTAACCAAAGATCTAATAATGATGACTATTTCTAAAATCTATAGAAATCTATATCATATATTTAGGATGTCTAGCAGCCAAAATTCCCATGAGAACCTAAACACCCTTCTCTTACCTTAAACGTGATTTCTGCCAGACATCTTGTGCATTTAATATAGAAGCGGAAGATTGGCAGCCCCATATACAGTTCATTCTGTACTGTCTCCTTCCTTGCATTGAACTTCTTCCCCTTGTATATATACTCTCCACATGTTTTACACCTGAAGCGAAAGACATTTAGGATTACAGTGACTTACACATGACAAACACTACTAAGTTTAAAGCAGTGCACAAGAATGTGCACCCACACCCCTCATATTGATTCTTGAACGATGAAAGTGAAAGCGTGTTAATGCATAAATTAAGGAGAGGTGCAACAAGTATCTTTCCTGACCACAACTTATTTCACACAGCCAAGCAGCAGTCAACATTTTGGACTTGAGTAGCTACATGGTTTCCATAGGCCTACAAAGATAGAGGTTTTGTTTGCTTGTAATGAGGCTGTGCATTTTAGGCTTTATAGATACGAAGACCCCTCTGGTGGAAATAAGTCATTGCACTACACATCCAGAAGAATATTTTGAAACATGAGCTGTTTCTTAAACCACCCAAGAGGATGCAAGACCTAAGTGAAGTCTTCTGAGGACACCTGTAAATGATCTACTCCTGTCTTCATCAGTATAATGTTGACCAGAGACATTAGGTCTTCTTTTGGAGTTTCTGAATCTTATATCCAAACTTAAATTAAATCTGACCAAACACCTATGGTGACTCACTGCAGCACACATGCGCACGCGCACGCACACACACCCATACATGCCAAATTTTGTTTTAATTTTTTTCCTTCCTAAAAAAAATCCTACATCATGTAGCTCTGATGAATATGAATTTCAGATACTCCTAGTCCTGAAGTATTTTTATCACTGAATTTTAATATCCAGCACTGTGCAAACAAAAAGCACAGCCTCTTACCTCATGTTGAATGGAGCCATCAATCTGACCACATACTGCCGGTCTTTGGGAAGTTTGAGTTTGGGGATTTTAGAAGGATCAAAATCTGGAGGGTAGTATTTCTACAAAAACAGAAACATGCAGAGATAGCAGTGAGGAGGAGGAGATCATATGTAAAATCATTATCAAAAAAAAATAAACTGCTACTCAATACATATCCGTAGTATTACATACATAGTATTACTACTATAAAAACTGCTAGACAGAGTTGTTCTCTTGCAGAACATCCCTGTAGAACTAGTGTATTATTTAACAATACTTAATACTTGTGTAGTATCCTGCAGTGAACTATAATAATTACCACAATTTAAGATTAGATCTTTACTTCTCATAGAGTATTACCATTAACTATTTCTATAAAAAATCCAATTCATTTTTATAATAACTGGAGACTCAATAATGGACCCCTTTCCCCATAAGCAAAGGTCAACTGAATATGTTTCTACTGAAAATATGTTTTATCATTAATGAAAAACAAAAACACTAATGACTGTATGTTGTATGATTTTAGTAAACAGCAGGCACCAAATACGTGGCTAAAATGAACCAGAACACTTTCAGAACCTGATTAGTCAGCATCGGTGCCTTGTCAGCAACTGGTGCCGTTACGCAACCTGTTACTTTAACCAGTTATTGTAAACAGTACACTCAATAAACACGGGACAATTAATGAAAACATATGTTAGCTAACTATGCTATGCTAACTATCTACTTGCGTGTACTGACCAGCTAAGATGCTAAGTGACAACAAACTGTCGAATAATTCCTTTCAGTTTATCAGCAACACCGAATAACTTTACCAGAGCAGGAAAAATTAGCATTAATACAACTTACATTCAAGACTTTTCTTTCCGACATGGCTGATTCTGATTATTAAAAACCTCAGAAACACACAAGGCAGAAAACAACCCCTCTTCCTCGGTCTTACTCGCTGCTGCACGTTATTCGCAGACTAAGTAGATCGGCTCTTCACTGCCACCTACAGGCTGCATGGGGTCACTGCAGCAACATTCAGTGCTGGTAGAGCCAGACGTGCCAGAGGAGGGCGAGATTGCATTACTTCTTAATACAATACAATACAAACTCAGAGTAAAACATTCAGAGAAAGACTTATTACACAGAACTGCTGTAGATTGTTCATCTGTTTCTCATAGTGCACATAAAAGATGCTGTACAACTGGGGTACAACTAATGCAGTACTTTTATCTTGTTAATAATTCTAAAAAGAAATATGATATTTCTGAGGAAGATAACAACAAAGCCTCCCTTAGGGAGAAGTAGCAAATTTGCCATGCATTTATAAGTAGTCTCTGAATCAGCTAGACTGTTTCACGTTATCTCGTGGTGGTAGGGGAGCTGAAACATGATGTTACTGGTTAATATCATTGGTTAATATTCATTTCTCCTGCCTGTACGATGTAATCATAATTCATTTTAGGGATGGGGAACAAATGCATTTCACCGTGTCTAATGAGAAAAAAATATTCAGTCATTTATATGTGCGATATGATGTGATGAACTGTGCTGGATACGATATCAATTAACACATCATAAACATTAAATGTAAAATTCATTAAATGTAGAATTTCTTTCTTTTGTTTAACTGTAGAGCTACAAGGCTAATGTAACTACATAGCAATGTCACCCAAAAATAATTTTGACATAGGTTAGCCATAGTTAATTAGCTTTAAACTGCCTCACAGCAACAAAAACAGCCTGTTTAACTGTAAGAGATACATTAAACTACAAGACATATGATATGGGCCCCTAACGACTCTCAGGGGCAGAGTTAGTGGCTGTGGGGCCCCAGGCAAATAACAGGAATGGGCCCCTTAAAGACATTTTTACATTTGTTGAGGCACTGAGCTCCCAAAAGATGCAATCAGGTCGACACAACCATCTACCCTGCAGAAAATGCTGTATGTGATGTATACACAGTATTATATATTTAATGGGGCAAATGGCTCATGACGGCAATAGGCAGCTGACCACCATTGCTCAGTGTAAAGACCACCTCTGAACATCCTGTTATTAGTTTACGTGACTGTGGATGCATGAAGGCTGATGGGAGGCGGTGGGCATGCGGGCAGAGAGACTTTAATTCTTGCATATAGTCGGGATTGTGTGGCCATTATGTGCACAGCAATGCTGGATGTGATACGCTGACCTAGGCTGTAGAAAAGATTTGGGGACTGCCAGAAAGGTGTGTAGTTGGAGCTGACCTGTTTCAGTTAGCGCTGGGCTGTGGTTCTCTACTGCATTTGGTTCAATTAAAGAGATTCTGTCAAAAGCAAGATGTTTCCAATGTCAGCTTGTTCTTCGTATTGATGCTACAGTAATGTATTTATCTGAAACAGTTTCCAGCTGAAGCTGCCTAAACAGCTCTGACCAGCAGCTGTGGTTTTAGCTATGAACCAAATGACATTATTATCCAGTCAGACACTGAATGAACATAGCTAGCTATCATCCTGCTAACATTAATCTAACAGTATTTTTTAGCTAATGTTTAAGTTTACTAGGCCTTGTTAGATTTTTAAAAAGATTGCTAGTTATTGAACCTATTGATTTGCTAATGGCTAAGCTCAGCTTAGTGCCTTGACTTTGGCAAACCCTGAGACTTCAGACACCTCCCACCCAACCTGCACCAACAGTTTCTCCTTCTCCACATCCAGACAAAATCACTTTTCCCTGCGGAAGGGAACTCCCACTGTGAAGTTCTGAATGGTGTTCTGTGAAAACCCATCCCATGAGGCGCCAATATTCTCACACAAAGTTCCTGCAGATTTTGTGGTAGGGGTGGAGTGACACCAGGCCTTCTGGACATGTGACGCGTGACAACAAACCGTTGTGGTGCTGACCACGGTGCCTCCATACACAGATATGTTGGTCGTCTCCACCAAGACAAAAGCAGGACTCGTCAATGAAGATGACCCGCTGACATGTTGAGTCATTTAATGACAGTCTGGCACGTGTTTTGAAAATTTTCTGAAGCATCTGTAACACCCACCTCTACGTTAAACAGAACTGTTCTAAGAGCTGATTAAAGAACCATGCACAGCAGGTTATGCATCTTAAAGAAGTAGGATTACTGAGGAAGCCTTGAAGAACCCATTTTTAAAGGTGAATCTTGTGATGCCTTTCATTTAATAGATGCAGCCACATCCATACTGATGATATCACACCAGTCCAAAGCATTTATTGATCTCTAAGCGCACACAATTCACACACATTCAATATATAAGCAACAGTCTTCATGTCAATCATTCATAATATTATTATTAATATTATTATTGTTATTATTGTTTATGTATAGAACTCTTTTAATAATGTTGGCAGCTGATTTACAGACAGTAATCAGTAATATCAGAAATTGTATCCCTTAATGGGCTAAATACAAAAATCCAATTTATAAACACCACAATAATATTGATTTATTAAACGCTGAGTTAAAGCGACACGGTTTTAAATGCTTATTAAATGTGAGCACTGAGCTTGCCTGTCCAAAAGAGGCCTCTCCACATCTTCTGCATTTTACAGAAGGTATTATCAGAGGGCCAGTATCTGCAGATCTAAATTCTGTACTCTATTCTGTAACTGTTATCTTGACATAATCGTCTTGTGAATCGCAACAAAACAAAAGTTGTTTTTGAAGATCACATCTTATCTTGAGAGTAAAAGACAACTGATTCACGATCTCGAGATGATAGTGGAGAAAACTGCCCCTCTGGACTTCTGTAAATATACCACGTTCAAATTCAGTCATTATGCAGGGGATATATAATAAAAGGGGAACTCCACCAATATTTTGTAATTTCTGCAAAATTCAATGTTCAAAACAAGCAAAGTCATTCACAGTGGTTTAGTGTGAATGTTCCGCTCTAGAGAAACTGAGAGTATAGAGTCTAAACTGTTCACTGTGGGGCTGATGGGAAAAGACACCTCACAAGTATAATGCCTAATGGTATTAGTTCGGTAGGCTGGTATACGGCATCATTTCTTCTTAACAGGAAGTGATGGAGTTTACGCTATAATGAGCTGGACTCTAAAGACGGCTTTGGCTTTTAGAAAATGCAAACAAATAAACACGTTATCTACTAGAATACATTTATTTCTACAGGCTGGTATGACAGATTTGGGCTGAATTCATATTTATACACCATTTCTGGTCCTGCCACCACCACAGCCACCGTCCTATGAGAAGCCAATGTGAGAAGCTCCTCCCTCTCCGTTTACTGCTGTACTATGGGACAATACTGTCCATCATTGTCTGGATTCAAAATTATCTGGTTTTTAGTGTGCATTACTAGACTTTGAGTTTACTCAACTTCATCATTCATAACTGTACTAAATACTACATAGTCAGAACTAGTTAGTATAAGTATTAAGTGAGCAAAACCCATACTCAAAAATCTTACTATGGGACAATAATGTCCATCTTCGTCTGGTTCCAAGATCATTTGGTATTTTGTGTGAATTGTGGGTTTTTGAGTTGGTGTTAAGTGTGCAGTTGGGATCACTGTAAATAAATCTGAGTCAGCAAGTTTCTCTACAATGAACCACCAGAGATCAAACCCCTCTGAAACTCTATCTACATTTCTTGGACAGAATTAGTCAGAAATGTGGGAAACTTGGTGAACTACCCCTTTAATGTTAATACAGTACCAAGAGCAGTGAAGTCAGCGGTGCAGTATGAGTGTTCAGTGGGCGCAGCCGGATTCACATTCAGCAGCGTTAGTACCATCTTTAAGACCCACAATGTCCCACTTTACCTGAAGTGACCTCAGCCCACCTGCTCAAACGTAATTACCCTTTCCCTCGGCATATATTTATTTAATTATTCACTTGTGATTAAGAGTGATGAATAATCACAATAATTAAAACAGCAGCGCGTGTCTAGCTGCGTAATCCCCCTCCGCTCGGCTCAACTGCTCGCGGGAGGGGACGCGCGTGGGCTTTTTTTCTGGGGAAAAAAGCTGGAATAATGTCTCTGCTGTGGAAAAACCGGCGCACGGATGGATTCGTGGTGGTCGTACTTTTACCTTAGTGCTCGTAAAGAGTCGAAATAAGGACACGAAGTGCAGGTCAGCTGTATACAGGATGCGTGAAGGGAGCGTCGCGCGGAGCTCAGTTTTCCCGCCTCCTCACTGTGGAACAGTCTCGTGCAGTTTAGAAGAGTAGTCGAGTCGAGGACCGTTAGCAAAACTATATCAAACAACAAATCATCTACTTTTAACGGGGGCCAGACTGCTGGAGTTGGTTGACTGTCCGCTATGGGGCGATTCTGGATGCTGGAGATGACACGAGTTGCTTCTGCGAACTGAAGACACCGAGACACATACAAAATAGAGAAAGAAACGGAGAAAACGGCTGTGGGCGACATGCTATGATTAGCAGAGTTCAGGCGTGAGTAAACAAGCTTTACTTTACCTTTCTCTTTTTTGGGGACGAAATATAGTTGGCATTTCGCCTCCCTGTGGGGAAGTATCCCTGTGGTAAAGATGTGGTGAAACTAAGTTTAGGTTAATTTAAATTTGTTTTCTTCATCTCTATCTGTAACGAGGCTGAAGTTGACTTCCTATTCGCCAGGTTCTTGAGCGAGTTTTTTCCGTTCCACCTTAAATGGTGCAGTTGCATTCTGACGGCTGGGGCTTTAAAGGTGGAACGGGAAAACTCGAACAAGAAGCTGGCGTGTAGGAACTTAAGCTTCGTGGTAGACCTGTGGATTAACGTGGATTTAAATGTGGATAAAACGTTTTAAAGCGAGGCCGACTGTTATTGCCAAGATAATTCGGTCAATGTGTCTGAAATTTGGGAGAATTGTGCTGAAAATGACACTAACTCAGAATTAAATCCCATACGGAAATGTGCTAATAAATCAGCCAGAGCTGACTGCTCGTTGCTAAAGTAAAAACAAAGATCCAAGGCAATCCGACAGAAAATAAAGAACAACAAACATTTTTCGTTTGATCCGATCACTGAAGCCTCTCTCAGTCACAGGGGTGCCCAGACGTTTTGGCCATTGTGGGCAGCCTTTTTTTTTAGGGGCAAAAACAGAAAACAACATGGAGGTAAAGAAGGTATGTAAATTTAAAATCAAGACAGTTTTAGAATCAACACAGTATGTTGTAACCTCAATATGTCAAACATACAATTGGAAAATGCACTTATATAGGCTATAGTATGAAAACGTGGTTATGGTAACTTTCTGGTAGGCTAAATCAAACGCCCCTCAATTTAGCAACTTTGGCCCACAGGTCACACTTTGGGCTGTCCTGGTCTTGTAGGACACCCACCATTTTCATCCACACCTATGGCCATTACTCTTTTTAGCACAGTAGGTGGCCTCTGCATATTGCTGCTTATAACTCCTGAGTATGAGGCTCGGGAGGGCTCAGCTACTCATGATGTTGAAGTGCTGATGTCAGAGGCTTTCAATATTTCCTCCTGATAATGTGATTTTGACACTAAATGAGCAAATTTGCTGTGTGTCGGCCATCAAATTCTAATCCCAGTCCCATTCACTCAATAGAGAAGTAGTTTAATTTCCCTGTTGACTATTATCAGCACAAGAATGAGAAGTCAATTCGAAGTAGCCACCAAAAAGTATTATGCTATTAAGCGGTTCATTATTACATTGAAATTGCATTGGTTTTGGAAAGTATTTCCTTTAAAACATTCACAGCAGGCAGATGTTTAAGGTTGACTGATATTTCATGCCAATATTTGATTATGCATTTATCAAATGCAGCAGAGTGTTTGATGATGTTGCTGTCTACAAGTGTTTCAGTAAATGGAAAACCTAGGAAGCGTGATCAAATAGAAAACAAAAAGTGTGAACTGTGGTATTTTATTTCTGAAAAAAGAAGACTGCTCCTCAGTCAGCATTATACCGCTTGTTGCACATGTTTGCAAAACAAACTATTGAACTACCAAAATTAGCTCATCACTGAACCATACATTCCTTTCAATACCACATCAAAACAGTGTTGGTATGCCTGTCACTATCATAAACATTTAACAGGCGTGTAATGACCAGACCAGCAATTTTTCTGCATTTTTAAAATGCATTTTTGTCCATTGTATGCTGCTATTACAGTACAACACTAAAGTGGCCAGAAAAACTGATTAACTATCTGACTTCCTAGCTGTTGATACTCCCAACTGACAACAGAAGTAGCTACAGCTCAAATTCACTGCTGCCCTCTAAAGATGAGGTTAGATAACACTTTATTGATCCCAAAGGAAATGTAATTTTTGTTTCAAAAAATAAGCCAAACAACAACTCATTTTCATTTTGTTGTTTATAAAAATGTAGTATATATTATAACCCTCCCCTCCTTACTTTCCTATCCTAGAAGTGTCCCTGCAACCTTCAGCTTGTCACAGTCTGTCACCAAGGCATGCCATGAGCAGGTATCATCATGTGTATCTTGGAGGAAGGACTTGCGATAACCTTCCCAAAATTCCGGAGTTGTAACAGCGTGGATAGTTTAATGGGATTGGGAAAATGTGAGGAGCTTGAACTAAAATTTGGCACAGATTAATTAAGCATGAATCTGTACTTGGTAGTACCAATGCAGTTGGGTCGATACCTTTAAAAGCATGTTCAAACGTTAGGGTTCACTCAACTCTAATGTTTGTTATATATATCGCAGGTAGAAGGAGAAAACGTGGGCTAAAATTTGAAATGAAGCAGTCTTGGTTGTATTTTCAAGTTTTATTACACTTTACCACTCTGAAACACAAGTGCAGGAATCAAACCGCATTGCCCAGTAAACTTTGTCAGGGATGTATCATCAGGCAAAATGTGGCTGTATCAAGTCTGGGCTTCGATAACAATAAACACTTAGCTTGATTGTGAAAGTTAAAAACTGTGCAAAGTCATTGCAACCGGTTCAAATAATTGCAAGAAGGTGATTATGTATTGTCTCAGGCTGTAATTGTCACAGGCTAAACTACCACCCATACTTTACCTCTTAAGTCTCACGTCAAACCTTTCAAGTCTCACTCATTACAAAAATATTCTAAGGTAAAGCTAAAAAAACTATTTTTGCAGAGGTGAGCATTGTGTTTTGTGCAACATGAGGGACTTGATCTTACGGTCATATGCTGATGCTTTTGTAGCATACTGTATACATCCACTAGCACTGAACCATGGATCATTTCATACTGCAACAATGCAGTGGTTGGCAGAAAGACAAGAGAAAGCCCCCTTAGCTGAGATGACACCAGCCCTAGTGATTCCTCATTTTTGCTTTTATTTGTACTAGAGGAGGCATGACAGGGTTTGCAAAGCAAATTCGTTCCCCAGTGATGTTTTCATGAATAAACATACACTACACGATACTGCAACTTTGGGCTAGCTTTTTAACATAAAATGTGTCTTTGTGGTATGTCTGCATAAGTATGGTATACATACGCTGTATCTCATCTCAATGCTGCTAACCAGAGAAAAGTAGACTTAATTCAACTTACTACCTTAATAACAAGCTTCTCATGTGCTGGACGAGGCACTTAAGGAAAAAGCACAAATACGTTTGGACTGAGTTTTGGAAATCCTATGTTATACTGTATCTCATTTACAGCAGTGGTTGAACAGTTACTATAACAAGTTCAATACTACAGCTTCAAGTTTAGAATAAAGCATTGAATCATGCATTATCTATCATAGACCTTAAAAACAAAAGCTGTTAATCCTAGCCTGTAAGCTGCCTTAGAGGTCATGGTA
The DNA here is from genome assembly GCA_024036415.1 of Prochilodus magdalenae. Taxonomy (NCBI): domain Eukaryota; kingdom Metazoa; phylum Chordata; class Actinopteri; order Characiformes; family Prochilodontidae; genus Prochilodus; species Prochilodus magdalenae. The sequence continues at coordinate 798,906 of JAMWET010005878.1, forward strand.
AGTTGAGTCTGTCAGAAGTGTATACACCTGTTTGTTGTGCTTTATTTAGAGCAATATCATTTATTACTGTTGCAAAACCAATATGCTTTGTGAAATCCACATTGGAGAGAAAAAGAAATTAGAGCTGGAAAGTTGAACAGATTAAGTGAAGTAGGGCAAACATCAAATACTGTGCTCCAAAACCAGAAAGGGATTGGTAACTGGATATAAAAGGTAAACCAACTACACAAATTTCCCAGAACTAAGCAGGTGCTGCTTTATAACTAAGGATTTTTGGAACTTTTAGCTTTAACATCCATTTCAATTAGGTAGAAGTTTCACACAGTTAACATTTATTTTATGGTGCAGTCCTTCATTCTGATAATTTCAAGAAGTCAGGGGTGAACTAAAAATTAGTATATGAAGCTCCTGAGGTTTTGCTGTATTGACCTTTGAAAGTCTAGGCTTATTTACCAACTTTTAATTAAATATGAATTATTTGATATATGTTAATGCATGTAATAGGGCTGGGCCATGTGACACTGTACTGCATATTGTTATCATTTTTAATTTGTTCTGAGCCTTAAAACTACGGTCAGGACCTTTTTAGAGCTGAATTACATATAAACCAGTTGAGGGGCCAACCAGTTGTATTACTGACTTAGGAAGAAAAACAACATGCCAAAATATGTTAATAGGAAATCCTTTTAAAGTCAGCAGCGGTTTTCTGTAATAACAGAATTTTGGTTGTGAAAATTAAGTAAAAACTTCACTTTCAACATTGTGTTATTTGGGTGATTTTACATGCGTACCACACAAAATACCTCTTTTTACCTCCCTCTCCCTTTCCGAACCGTCCCTATAACCTCCATCCGTCACAGTTTGTCACCAGGGCACCGGGGCATAGCATGAGCATGCTGTCCTGTGTATCTCGGAGAAAGCACAAGTGACATCCTTCCAAAAATCTAGAGTCATAGCAACAAGTGCAGTTACATGGGACTGATGTTATTTTAATCCAGAGGCTACACATTGCCAAAGCACATTTATATGAAGCTGAACCTTGTTTCATATTTGCCTGCTTTGTATTTGAATTATGTGCTTGGACTTATCATGCTCCCTGTAACTGGCTGATCTAATTCTCAAACCACACAATGTGCCCTACCTACCTTCCTGCCTAGTAACATGTCTGATGAGTATTACTCTGTTTTAAACTCACAGTCTTTTTTTCAACACACTTTGTTTAGTGTACTTAATGTGGTTATGACACAGTGCAAACAACATTATAACATCTTCAGCATTTAACTTTTGATTTATTGGAGAGTTTTTTGTGATTACTACAATACTAAATTAAAACACTAAATTCACTGTACCCGACTCTTCGTTCATGTTTTTTTTCCTATATACATGATCTAGTATTCAGTAAATCAGTTTGCATGCATTTCAGATCAGACATCCTCCTCATTGAGAAAGTCACAGGAACATATTCCTGAACTAAAAGAGATGTGGCGTATGATGAACGATCTGAATTGGAGCCTGATTTTATTACAGAATATAGCGTCGGGCAGCAGCGCATATTTATGCTAAACATTAGCGCTTATAGCTTATAGTCTTTTTAATTTCACTTCTAACAGCTTCTTCAGTAGGAGGACCCTTCGTCTTTCATCTCTGCAACTGCTAAATAAAACCGAATTAGTCAATACTTAAATAATTTTTAGATTAAAAGAAGCATGATAGACTTGAAACTGTTTAATTATATTACCCACACTGAAATCATTATCTCTCGTTTATCGGCAGGCACATTAAGTGACTCTACTCTTTAAATATAAACAATCTTAACTGTAGATGAATAAATAAAAGTAGCTGTAATTGAGGTTCTATAATAATGGGATTATAATAAAACAAACATCTCTGTTCAGTTTTTTCTTCACCGCAAACAGTCATTATGCCTAAGCCGAAAGTCAGCTCACTCGTTTGAAGCAGTGTTTGATGTCTGACTAAATGAAAAGCAGAATTAGGTTTAATTTGTTTGGATTCTCTTCTTTAAAAGCTCCTCCAGACTTTCTCTGAGACATCGTTCCACCTGTGTTTCTCAGCCTTAGCTCCCTTCAACAGTGAACCGCCAGCGCACGGTGTCACGTGGATTTAATTTTTTAGCAAGCATGCGTCATAGCCCAGCTAGAACTTACATATATATTTATTATTCCCCTTGTAAAAATGATTAAAATGTCTTTTTACATTCTTAATTTTTTTGTGCATTTTTGTAAGCTTTAGTCTGTTTTACGAGAAAAAAAATGGGTCACTGTTGTCAGTCGTTTTGAAGGGTCTCAGCTGACTTGAAGGGTCTCCGACTGACGATTCAACTCAATGACTTCTAGAGGGCAACCCTAGTTTTTTACCTGTATATTTTTATAATGTTGCAACTTTGTTATGGTTGGTGTTTTTGTCTTGTTAGATCACGGGTGAATGTGGCAGAGTAATACCTACACTCAGCTTTTAGATATATTTTATAATTTGACTCGTGTTTCCATGTGTTGTCATGGGCAGCATCCGTTTTGCATTACAGATATTGCCTGCAGTTTTAAAATTACATATTATGTCACACATAAGGGTTGGGTCTGGCTCCATGTTTAGGTCTCAAATGCAAAAGCACGTTATAATGATGAAGATATGTTGGCAGTAGTTCACCTCTTGAGTTTTCTTTTTAGTGCTATTTTTAATACATTCATATCTTATCACCTCACAGTAAAATCAGCAAGTCTACTTGGAGGTTTCTGTGTGTTTCAGGAAAAAATAATGGGTAAATCTTCGGGCACAGTGTCTAGCACAGTGACAAGGTCAGTTTTGTGCTAAAGTGTGCCCCAGTAGACCACTGACATGGTGCAAATATAATCCTCTTTAAAAATCCATTTGAATTTGGACTCCTGAGAGTTGACATGGGCTGTAATAGATGTTTGCCTGCTGAATGTCTAAACAAAAAGCATTTTTATCCACCCTGGAGAAAACCGCCGGCACAGGCAAACCTGACTTTCTCATGTAATTGTTAATATAATTGTGTAAATTGGTAGTTTGCATTGTTATAACCACAGGGAAAACCACTGTCTTGGATGGCAAGTTATTTTCCTAACACAGGGCTCTAGAGTGCGACCAATTTGGTCGCACATGCGACCTAATTTCTCAATTGTGCGACCAAAAAAAATCTGAGGTCGCACCAGTGCGACCAGCCGTTCGATAGGGGAAAAAAGAAAAAGTCTTCGCGACTGTGAAAGTCTCCCTGTGGTTAAAAACAGACACACATTAGGCCCATTTCGTGGTCTAAACCAATCAAAGATAGCGTAGGGCGGGACCCCGGAGCGCCGTCAGCACTGAGTGATAGTACGTTCAGTGAACGAATCAGTGAGTGAACGGGAGCCCTCAGTTCACTGAGCAAGCACAGTTCCCTCGCAATGAGAGTCTCCGCCACCAGATTCGCGGGTGATTCAGTGATTCACAGACCACACAGCAGTTCCGCTGCCGGCCTGCACGGTCGCTGCTGAGGAAGTGATTCGGTTCATTATGTTTACTCAAATGATTCGTTCATTCGAACGAATCGTTCGCGAACGACACAACACTAGCAGTCAGACAGAGCGGTGAGTAGCCTAGCCCGTCAGGTAAACAGGGCGGGTGTCGCCGCGGATGGCGAGAGACGGTGAAAAGAATGATTTACAACATTTTGGTTAAGAATGTTCAGTTCAGGCCTGGTCCGTTCGAAAATTGTTAACCTGGGAGGCTGATGGCTCCGTGTCAGAGCGTTGGTCATGTCAAGCCCTGGTCCGGAGACGGCATCAGATAACTAGCCACATACGATCGACTCCGAGTCACAGCCTGCACTGACTGTGAGGAGTGTGGGAAGACCATGGCCGGCAGTAGTGCGTTTGTGACTGGTTCCAATACATTTAGAATTGAAGCGCTGAAAAAGCACAACGCATCTATCAAACACATTACACGCCCGACAAATGCACTGCCCAAGTGTTACCTTTCTTGTAGAATTGTGCTTCAAATAAAGAACTTTATGCTGACCACATTGTTAGTTAATTATTTACAAGTCAATATTGTCTATATGGACAGCGATTTAAAAAAAAAAAAAAGTGAACATGTAAAACTGCAGTTCTGAATGTGATGCAGTTGAAAATTTGGGTGCACCTAACTTTGGTGCTGGTGCACCTAAGAAAAAACGTTAGGCGCACCAGTGCAACCAGTTCAAAAAGTTAGTCTAGAGCCCTGTAACACCAATAATTTTTCTAGCACCAAAAACTTGGTGTCCATATATTAGTAAGATAGTACCATACAAAGTTGTGTAATAATATGCTGTGTCCCTCAGCTTGTATTTGCAGAAATGTAAACCTTTACAAAAGCGTGTTTCCAAAGATGTGTTTCCAAGTTTAACCCACGTGACCAAGAAATTTATTTGATCATTTTTGAATAATAAATGTTTTTAAAGATAGTCCTCTGCGTGCAGCAAAATGTTTGCGCTGCTAAATGTTTTAGCCTTATTGCTTACACGTAACATAAAATAGAATATAAATAGTCCCTACAGCTATTCCCTGTAAATGACTGATTAATACAATGCATTTGATGCTTTGAATATGTCAACCTGTTTATAGCAGTGCACATGGAAATAACAGAAAGCAGATGCTAACAAGAACTCACTTTTAATATGAGTGACCCTTTTTTGTAGTTTGTGTTGAGTTGAACTGTGACAAAGCAAAGGCTTTTTTTTTTATCTCTTGACCAAGGCCCTTGCCTGGCCTACTTTGTGTGAGACGGCTGGGGCTGGTTGGCACTGGTCTCTGGGTGAAGAGTTTAAACATGTTTGGAAATGTTATGGAAATGCGACTGGGACTGGAGTTACAGGATTGATGTCAAATCAGCTTCTCGACTGTAGATTTCAACTTCAGCACATTTCAAAGGGCCTTAATTACTCTTAGTATGTCCTTCCCTTTATAGGTTATGCCCATAATGTCAGATAAACTACACCTTTACCAGCATTTTGTGGTATCATTGTTAGGGATGGTATCATTAGGCTTTTACTGGTATCAGTGTAGAAAAAACAACAAAAACTGATATAAACAGATGATAAAAATAATAAAAATGAAATGGTCTAAAAAGGCTGCGATCATCTCCACACAGTTGAATATACTAACAACCATAAGCAATACAAAATTTGTTTCCCCCTGGTTGTCAGAACAGCTCACTCAAAGTTATCTTGCAGTTAACGATTTATGCTATGCTAGCAACCAAATTTTAATTCACTAAAAACGCTAATACTGCTATTTCCCCCCTGTTGAACTAATTTGGGCTATACAAATATCCTATTATTCATGTAATGCTGGAAGTGTTTTCAATCCTGCCTTTAGTTTTAACATAAGGGTTGAGTTGGCTTCTTATCTGCTTCTTGGTTGCTGGTGTTACCCTCTTTACATACAACTACTGTTTTACACATTTTGCATTTATCTGCATTTTCAATAAATTTAGCAACAAAAGCCTACATTTTTGAATTTCATACGCTTTCAGCCATGACCAGAGATCACAGATTAACATGCGACAGAGTACCCATCCTTCTGATCCAATCAAGCGCCAACCGTATGAAAATGAATTAATGTTACATAAATACCAATAGCAGTAGGTTCAAGTTTATTTACGTAGGGCCTTTTACAACAGATGTTGTCACAAAGCAGCTTTACAGAGGATCCTTGTCCAAGCATGCAGTGAGCAAGCCAATGGTGACAATGGCAAGGAAAAACTCCCTCAGAGCGAAAAAGGAGAAACCTCAGAAGAAACCAAGGATCTAAAGGGGAACCTATCCTCCGCTGGTCCACACTAGATATCAAAACAAGCACTCAAAGCAATATAAAAATGATAAGATTTTACTATTTAATGCAGTGTTGAGCAAAGTAACGGGTAACTTCAAGAGTCCTATGCAGTAACAATAACCGACTAACAACTGGAAACAGATTTAAAAGTCAGTGTTACCAGAAAAAACAAATAAAAGTGGTCTATCACAGTGAAAAAACTTAAGTGTCAATAACTACTGCTAAAAGTCTACACATGTATCTCCATTTTTATTGATTTTCACTTTTATGCATCATTTAAAGACAGAAGCTGCAGTTTATGCTATGTAAAAATGTCATGATGAACAGACCAACAGAAATGACCCAAAAAGGCTTGAAAAAAAAAGTCTGTGTTGAATTAAATTGCAATTAAATGTTTTTTTTTCTCCTGTAAAGTAGCCATTTTTTCTTTGGACAGCGGCGATATATTCATTTATGAAGCAGAGAAGAAAAGTATGATTAAATAAGAAGGATCTTTGGTTGGGTCAGGACCTTTAGGTAAAATGGTCAGAAATGTAGGCAAAAAGTGGACATTCAGTCAAGGCAGATAAACCAACAGCATCAGACTGCACAGGATGTGCAATTTAGCTTAGGCAAACAAACTGTGCAGAAACTGATGTTAGTTTATTAATTCCGGGAACAATTATTGAGACCGCAGCATGTGATCTAAGTACGAGCTTTATATGTCAGTAGAATTATTTTTTACTCAATGCAGAATTTAACTTGCAACCAATGTAAGGTAGATAAGACTAGACTGATATGGTAACATTATATAGTTCTCGAAGGAACTTTGGTTGCAGTGTTCTGGTCTGGACTAAATTAATCTTGTTAAGACTTTGGCTGGAACAATCAGAAAGCAGTAATCCAACTTCAGTGTAATAAAGGCACAACTAACTTTTCTTTATCCTGTAGGGACATTGCCTTTTTTAATTTATCAATATTGCAAAAGTAGAGTAAACCTATTTTAATAATATTACTAAAATTCATTGAAGACCAGATCAGGATTGGTAATAACACTATTGCTTTGTACAGATGTACTTGGTGCGACTGAGAAGCTGTTAGGTATTAATGCAGACAGTTTGTTTCTAGGTGGTCTTTTGAACTGAACAAAAGAACTTCTGTTTTGTCTGAGTTATAATTACTTGACATTCAAGGTTTTAGTCTTTTATGTCTTTTATTTTATGAAGTTGAAATGTACAAATATTGTGACCTAAGTCAGAGCCTTGTGGAACACCATACTCAGAGCAGATGATTCTCTCTTTACATGTTCTGGAGTCTGTTTGCCTGTGCTGTGTGACTTAGAGTGTCTCCCAGAGGGCAGAAGATTAAATAACTGGTGTCCAGTGTGGGTTGTGTCTTTGATTAAAATGGCTACTTTGTTAGGGCAGTAAAAAATGAAAAGGTCCTCTAAAGAGCAACTATCTTTTGGGTAGTAGGTCTCCTGTCTGCTGCTGAGCAGTTGGCACTCTATTCTATGTTTCAGTATGTTAACACACTCTTAACAAGCAGTGGTAGAAACACACCAGCATCATCTCTTACAGAATTTTTAATGAGAATCGTAAGGAAATTGTGCTGCTCTGCTTTCTTGGATATTGCGGTAGTATTGTTGGTGGAGAGATCTTCAGCAATAAGCATGCTCAGAAACCTGAAATCAGGGACTTTTTCTACTCTGTCCCTGTTGATATTTTCATTAGATATGGATCTGCCCTGTTTCCTAAAGTCAATAATGGGTTTTATTTGTTTAGAGGTCAGAATGAGCGTGTTCCTTGAGCACCACCTTGCCAGTTTTGGACTTCTTCCCTGTAGTTTTCTTTATCTGCTTACAAATGAGTCCCACTACAGTAATGCTGTCTCTGAACTTAATGACTGTTGTAACTGTTGCAACTACATTGTTTACATTATGTATAGAATTAGTTTCATAATAAGAGTTTAAGTTACATCGTAATACATATTTTATTTTGTATCAGCAACAGTACTTTTATTTTGAAATCTCTGCGTTTTGGACAATTTAGCTTTACCTGCAAGCTAGCAGTATGCGCAATGTCTCTTGAGCCTTGTTAAAGTTTATACTGTTCACACCATTCGTATGAAGGGTTTAAGGAAACCACCCCAAGTACTCAAGGATGATTCCCTTGTTCATAGCATGCAACCAACGAGTTTTCACGGTGGATTTGGAGAGACGCCTTCAAATAAACCAGTAGTGAGAAGGCCACTTGTGTCTGCCTGTGCTTCGAGGGAGTTACAATGGTGTTTGTTGTATGTGTTAGGGAACAGTCGTAGATGTAAAGGACATAGAGAAAAAGGACTTAACAAACAGATCATTCTGAAAATCAGGAAGCGGTTGGTCAAAAAGTCTTTTATCCAGAAGCAGATGTGATATAAAAAGTTTCAACTCAGAAAGTTAACACAACTTGCCTGGTATGACTGTTAAATGCAGAGCTGAAGTCTATAAAATAGCATCCCCTGATGTTCAGGTTGGGAGAGTGCAATTTAAGATGCTGTTACGATGGCATCATCTTAGTCTATAACCGAACTGGCATCTGTCAAAGGTGGACTGGAGGTTGGCTTTGATGTGCTCCAGGACCAGCCTCTCAAAGCACTTCTTGAGTGTTGCTGTACGATAATCATCAAGGTCTGTGCATTCTATCAGCACCTTTCCCACCATCAGGACCAACAATTTCTCAGCATGTGTCTCACTTTGTGCCCCTGTACAATGAGCATATAATTGTTGGAATTTGATGGAGGTGTCTTGTCTGTCCCTGCATTTAGCAACAAACAATTAAGCTCCTCATTAATTTAGGTGTTTATCAGCATTTAGGGAATGCACACTAACGAACTGCTGCCATAAAGTCTGGGTGAATTATCCTTAGTCATAAGAATCAAGCAGATATGTTCATAAGACATGTATATTGGGAGCAGGAGGAACAAGACAAGGACTTAATTAGAAAGAAAACTCAGCAAAAATGTTGTAGCATGATGTCTGATTAAGTTTGCCTTACTGGACATCACATCCTGCATTGTGACTATTGCACATGTACACATTCTGATAAAGGTACTGTAGTGGTATATTGTAAAGCTCTACTACATGAAGTCTTCCATTTTCATGAGTTGAAGGTTGAAAAGATATTTTGCTGTGTTAAGAGGAAATCACATATGAAAGGAATAGCTGTTTTTGTTTGGAACAGGGAATAAGTGAACAGAGAGAGTACGAGTGCAGTTGTTCAGTCTTGGTGGAGATGTTCTTGCTCATACATGACCTATTCTAGGTAAATGATTCACCTAAGGCTTATGTAACATAAGTGCGTTTGATGATTCATCTTTCGATAACTATGTGACTGTGAAAAAAGGTCCAGGATTTCAATTTTATGAAAGTTATGCAATGTTTATATAAGTAAAAAAATTGTGAAAACAGGATGATGACATTTATTTGTAAATAGATCATGCTTTATATATTTTACAATATAAAGTAAGTAAAAATAAGAGAAAAAATAAATAAACTTAAAGCAGTAAAAAAAAAACATCTGTTGTAGTCTGATAATCCAAAGCTATGATAGGAAGAAGTAAATAGATGCTGAATCATAACTTACCCACCACCAGGTAGCAGGATTATGAGACCAATTATAAATAAAGGCCATCAATGTCATTATCAAAAATTCTAAAAAACACATAAAAGCAAAAAGAATTAAACACACCTCAGCCTAATACATAATGAGTAGCAGTTGCTTTGGTAGTGTAGAATATATAACCACACAAAGAGAGATACATTTGTTTATGCTTTCCCATTTGTACCTCACCTTTGGGTTTATACACCTGCAAATTATCCTCTTACCACTTTGTGTGCCTATGCAACTCTGTTTTTAAACCACCCACGTCTATAAAAAAAGATGTTTTTAAGTGTCTGTAAATCCAATCTGTGGTTAATCCAGGGTGCTAAACAGAGGGCTGTGGGGCAACTGAGGAGATGAATGACATGACAATGGTACAAATACCCTTCTGTACTGTAGCTGTAACATACCATTATACATGGTTAAATTAATATGTTATAAATACTGTAATAATTATCTTAAATATAAAAATATCATACTGTTTTTTAAATATAAAAAACATATTTAGAGTTTCTTGATTGGCAGATGACTAAGTGATAGTCCTATTTAATGACAGCTGGTCATAATATTGCATGAGGGGGCTAAAGAAATAATAGCAATCAATAGCTCCCACACTTGCACTTTATTCTTACTGCACTTTACTTATAATAGGCTTCAAACTAATTTAAATATTAATCAAAGAAAACACAAGTAAATATAAAATGCAGTTTTTATGAAGGCTTTTATTATTAAGGGAGAAAATAAATCCAAACCTACATGGCCCTGTGTGAAAAGTGTTTGCCCCCTAAACCTTATAACTGGTCGGGCCACCCATATCAGCAACAACCGCAATCAAGTTACCGGTTTGTGGTGTTACTTTTATGCTATATGTAATGGGACACACACCTTCCAAAAAGTTAAACTTTTGTCTTGTCAATCCAGAGTATTTTCCCAAAAGTCTTGGGGATCATCACTGTTCTTGCTCAGCAGTGGTTTTCTCTTGGCACTCTGCTATGCAGGCCATTTTTGCCCAGTCTCTCTCTTATGGTGGAGTCATGAACGCTGACCTTGACCGAGGCGGTGAGGCCTGCAGTTCTTTGGACGTTGTTGTGGGGTCTTTTGTGGCCTCTTGGTTGTCTTTGACTAATATTTAAATTTGTTTGATGATCTGAAACAATAAGAAATCATGAAGGGGCAAACACTTTTTCACACCACTGTATGTGCACAGAAACATTTTACCTAAACAGCTTGCTGTGTGTTGTAATGCTAGAATTGCTGATGGTTATTCTAGCGCTGTGGAAAGGAAATGGCTGCAGTTGACAGGACTGTAGTCCATCTGTCTTTCTGCATACTTTGTTAGTCCCTTTCACCCTGTTCTTCAATGGTCAGAACCACCACAGCGCAGGATTTATTTGGGTGGTAGATCATTCTCAGCACTGCTGTCACAATGATGTGGTACTGGCGTGTTAGTGTGTGTGTTATGTAGGGCTGCCCTCCAGAAGTCGATGAATTGAATGGTTAATAGTAGACCCTTTAAGTCGACTGAGAACTTTCAAGTCGACTGACAACAGTGACCTTTTTTTTTTGTAAAACAGACTAAAGCTTTTTTGTTAAACAGACTTAAGCTTACTAAAATGCACAAGAGCTTTAAGGATTTAAAAAGACATTTTAATAATTATTAAAAGGGGAATAATAAATATATATTCAAGTTCTAGATGGGCTATGACGCATGCTTGCTAAAAAAAGGTGGTTCCCTGTTGAAGGAAGCTAAAGCTGTGAAGATGAGAAACACGGGTGGAACGATGTCTCAGAAAAAGTCTGGAGGAGCTTTTGAAGAAGAGAATCTGAACATATTAAACCTAATTCTGCTCGTCAGACATCGAACACTGCTTCAAACAAGTGAGCTGACTTTTCGTTTTAGACATAATGGCTGTTTGTGGTGAAGAAAAAACGGACAGAGACGTTTGTTTTATTATAATTCCATTATTTTAGATCCTAAATTACAGATATTTTTGTTTATTCGTCTACAATTATTATTTTTTTTATTTAAAGATAAGTACAGTCACTTAATATGCCTGATGATAAATGAGAAATAGTTATTTAGCGCGGGTATTACTAGATAATGTATATGGAGAAAAACGTGAACGAATAGTCAAATCGTCGGCCAGGACAGGCGAATCCCACTTGACTGGCATAATTCTGAGTCGGGTACAGCCCTAGTGTTATGCTGGTGTGCTGTGGATCAAACACTGCTGCTGCTGGAGTTTGTAAAAACTTTAGGTCACTGATGCACTGAGAATAGTCCACCAACTAAAGTTGTCCAACCAACAGCATCCTGTAGGCACTGTATTTGGCCACTAATATAGGACTAGAGGTTGACCAACACAAATTGTGTGAACACAGACGAGGATTGGTCTCTTGAGTTAGGTGAGGAGTGATTTGGCGACATATTGGATGTCATCAGTTATGAAAATGCGAAAATATGAGCTGCATTAAGTGTGTTGCAAAGATGGCCGCAGGCGTTAAAACAAAAATTCACCCACAGTCGTCTAAAGTATGGAAGCATTTTGGAACTCAGGAATGTAGCGTATCATTTGCAAAGTGGAGATGACTTATTACAGCAGTACAATTGCTATGCAGAGGCACCTGAAGCATCCTGGCTCGCTTTGTCAAGACAACAGCAGAACAGCACTATAAAGGTCTGTTCACACCTGTTTTGAACAACTGACTGCGGCGCTGCATAAACATTTTTAATCTGAGTCTGTTATAATTTCCACTGTTTGGATATTTAAAATCAAACTGATCAACCAAATAAAGTGGTTGGTGAGTGTAGACCATGGGTTTTATGGGGTGTTTCTAGGTATGAACCTGCATCTTTATGTCCCAGGGTGCCTTCAAGACCAGGGTTGAGAAGCACTGGTCTATATCAGGAATAGCTATCTGTAAGGGAACCTGTGGCTTTTGCCATTGGGTGCCACAGTCAGCTAGGATAACTAGGTTCACAGTGTTAGCTAGCATTGAAGGCCAGTGGCCCCAAACTGTATTCTTCTTTATTTGTTTAAGATTTGTAACTCTCTGTATCAACTGCATTCATTTCATCTTCTTTATCTTACTAGAATGTTTGTTACAGGCTTCAAATGTCTGTTTCTGATAAAGCTACAAAAAAGTTTGATGTTTAGTTAGTTCACAAGGAGAAGTCTGCTGAGTCTAGTAATGATGTGTGATGGGGCTAAGCTAGCTAATTGGTGGAAACAGGCCACAAGTAACATTTTTTTGGGGAAAAAAAGTAAATCTGACATACAGCCCTTTTAAAACGACTGATTTTCAATCAATTGTTAGATGTTCTTGTCAGTTGTTATACTATTTTTTTGTGTACAAGGGTGTAAAAAAATCATAGTTCTTTTGTTTTTTCACCGCCTTTTTTCCCCACTCTTGCTGTGGTGCATTTTGTTCCTTGCTCAATGTCATAGTTCAGACCAAATACATTTGAATGATCATGTGGTCTTTGTAAGTGATAAATATCTAAAGAATGCATATTTTGACGTTTAAACTATATATTTAGTGGACGCTTACCCAACTACTCAGTCTGACTGTTCACAGGTACTTTGACCAATCCTGTTTTTGTTTTGAAAAAGCCTTTAAATGAAAAATGTTATCTCTCTATTATTTCTTGTTCTCTCAGCTGTGAGTAAATTCTACAGGACAATCAGGATGAAAAGATGGCGACCATGCTGCTACCAGCGGGTCCAGACGCCTTGCGGCGGTTCACTCGCGAGTCCCTGGCGGCCATCGAGCGCAGGATTGCTGAGGAGCAGGCCAAGAAAGCCAAGGAATCCTCAACAAACAGGGGGAATTCAGAGGAGCCAAAGCCTCAAGCAGACCTGGAGGCCGGCAAGGTGCTTCCTCGCATCTTTGGTGACATCCCCACAGGACTGGTTGGAGTCCCGCTGGAGGACATTGATCCATTTTACTTCAAGGATCAGAAGGTGAGTTGAGAGTAGTTGAAACTGTCATTTTGAAAGTTCATTTTGTGGTAACAGGATACAGTTACATAACAGAGTCAGATAGATTGCTATTTTCTAGCGGCATATTAAGGGGAAGGATGTGCATATGTGAGCAGGAGCAGTGCAAAATGTTTTTAAAATTGTCACAGGAACGGGTACAAAGTAAACCCAGAGAACCGAAAGTGTTTTATTTATATGTGGTGTACACTGTAAAAGAGTACAGAATGTTTTTGTGCAAAGTTGAAGGAATGTCTCTGCAGGCTGGGTTCAAACCTGTTCTCTCCAACCTGATGCACTACCACTGCGCCACCAGAGACCACTGGCCTTTGCTGGTGGCTGGCAGCACAGGCTGACCGGTTACAAACATTTAACGCTTTGATGGAACTGCATTATGCTCTTGCAATGCTTCTGACAAGTCTTTGAAAGGAGCATTGGGAGTGCATTTTTGCAGTCATAAGGCATGCATATACAAACTGCATGCTTAGGTTTGCATACCTATTGTGTAGATAGTACAGAAAAATATTCTATATAATTTGTACCTGAATCTGCAAAAAGTTAGGACATCTGGCCTTCCAGCAACAGCTGGAGTCAATTAGTCTCCTAGCTTCTAGCAGTAGAGTGAGTCATTTAAACTGCCGGGTTTTAATAAGTTTAATGGCACAGTGTTGTAATATCTTTGCAAGACACTAGACCCATTGATAAGCAGAGAAGACTTTTCATCTTAAGTGAGGCATTCTAAACTAACACCGAACTCAGCTATATTGTTGCTATTTTCATGACCTAAAAGCCGATTCTGGGATTAGTATGAATCCTGTAAGACTAATCGAATTCATTCATTCTTTCTCATTAATGATGCCTTATGATTAGCGATGCTTACCAAGGTAAAATAAGGAAATGGGTCCAATATTTAATTAAAAATGTGTTAGAATGTTTAGAAATTTTGGAGCGGAAGTAGGGTTTCTAGGCTTATTAGCACACAGATAATATTCAGGTAATCAAAGCTGGTTGCTTACAGTGAGTCACACTGGATGTCTTGTATATTTAATTATATTTAATGTCATTGTTGTTATATTAGATTCTAATTTTTGGCCTCTTTAGTTATTAATTTTAAAGACATGATATTGCTACAGAACTGTTTGAAATAGTCATATAATTTATTGAAGAAGAAATGGTGTTCAGCCATAACTGGCCCTATGTGAAAATGTAATTGCCCCCTTAGCCACTAAATCAAACTGTTGACCAAATTCAGTTGGCTTTTGGGTTTAATTCACTAGCCACACCCACGCATGATGAGTGAAAGACCTGCCGATCTAACATCAAAATAAAATTAGGTTGAATAGAAACTTTCTGGCAATGTGAAGCAGGCTAAAAGGCCTCAAAAAGCAACACCTAATATCAAGTTCTAAACAGATTTAAATGCACACATGATACAAAATAGTTGAAGTCTACCAGTCTGGATTACTAAAATTACACTAAGAATGCATCAACAACTTCTACAGGAAGTTACGATAGAACCCAGACAAAGATCTAAAGAACTGCAGGCCTTAATTACCTCAGTTAAAGTCAGTGTATACGATTTCACAATAAGAAAGATATTGGGCAAAAATGGATTCCATGAAAGGGTTCACAACTCACTGCTGACCAAAAACAACACAAGCCTGACTCATAATTGGCAAAAATATCTAGATAACCCCCAAGTTTAACTTTTTACATCAGCCTTAATGCTAACACCGCATTTCACCATGAGACCATAATACCAAAAGTCAGATGTGTAATGTGACAGTCTGGGACTGCTTTGCCTCTGCAGGACCTTGAGGTCTTGTCATAACTGATAAAACCATGAATTCCAAAACCATTCTCTATCTGAACATTATGAAGGAGAACGTCTGCCTGTCAATCTGTGACCTAAGGTTTAAGTTAGAAAACAGTTTTTAATGATAGAAAGCACTCAAGCAAATTCACCTCAGAATCCCTCAAAAAAAACAGAATTAGGGATTTGAAGTGGCCAAGTCAATGTTCTGACTTAAGGTACCATTAAGAAGCTGTGAAAAGACGTTAAATACTTTTTTTTACAGCACTGTAGTGTCCTGTAAGCTACTCTGGTGCATTAACCATGAAGGTGATTGCCAAGCTAATGTTAGAAATATTTCTACCGTCTGCATTAAATGAGTACTTGCACCCTGAAGGATGTGTCAGACAGTAATGCTATAGGCTTTGATAAGATGTTTTCCATCACCTTTATATTTAAGCTTCTGTATACAGTGTTTGTTTTGTTCTGAAGTACATTAAGAAACAACATGTAGTCCTGTAGTAAAAAAAATTATTTTTCTTTTGTTATTGTTAGAATTTACTTTCATTGTTATTTTTCAGCTTTTACAATTTATTGCTGAAATTACTAAAACGCCTTTGTGTCTTTTTTTTTTGTAGAGCTTTATAGTGCTAAACAAGGGGAAGGCTATCTTTCGCTTCAGTGCCACATCAGCTCTGTACATTTTTACCCCATTTCACCTTATAAGAAGAATCTCCATACGAATACTAGTCCATTCATATCCTTTTACTGGCTTTAAAACTATGTATATGGGTGTCTTGTTAACGAGAATGCAGGGATAGCCATTCCATTAATTTCTTAACATTTTCATTCATGTCAAAAATGGTTCCTATGCATTGTCAAAAGGCAACTTTATTGACAGCTCACGTGAAATAATCTTTTTTAATGCTCTTAAAAGATTGAATCATTGTTACAGCCTGGGCCTATACCATGCACTAAGCCAATCACACATATTTAACATTTCCCTCTATTCTATTGGATTTTTTTCAGTCCCATTTTTGAAACAGCTTTGTAATGTTCCTCCCTGGCATCGCAAACCAAATCCTCTGATATCCCCTTTCTAATCCTCCAAATGAAATAAGAGCAAGGAGATTTGGCATCATGTGACGGCTGCACATCAAGCTTCAGACTAAGCGGAGTGGTGCTGCATGCTGGGCCTTTACATGCAGCCATGGCTCTAATGCACCCCAGTGTCAAAGACCCATCCTGCTCGCCCACACGCTATAGCAACCTAAGCTCTAAGCCTTTTTGGGCCATGTAGCATATACAAGACTACTAGCCTTAATTAGTGCTACAAATCTCTTCACAGTGTTGTAAAATATGCAAAATGTCAACATGCTTTGATTATGTTTGATTTCATACTAAATAAAATGTGAATGGGGAAACTATTTGTGTAATTACTAAAATAGTAAAAATAGCAAATGAAATTTATTTTTGACCAAAAATAACATTTTGAAATCTTTGCAGCTGATTTGGCACCTTTAGAAAGTCAGGAAGTAATGTCATTCCAGCAGATTATTTTGGAAAAAAGTCTAGCATTTCCCATTTTAATTGCTTTAAATGCTGACCTTATTTATGGAAACTTTTTGTACCCACTGTCAACATTTTTGCTGCTTAGAGGGGATGAGAGAAGAAGAGCTGATAAAACTGGTAAAAGTTAGGCTGCTTTGCACGGTACTGAGAATTTTAAATCACAACCTAAAACATAAAAATAGCTTTGTTTGGCACAATTCATCTTTTTAAGAAATGTATTATTGCTGTTGATTAAATAAAAACCAACATGAAGATGAACCTAGTTAAGACTTTTCTGTATCCCAGTCAACCTACGATTAAACAAATTCTTAGTACTGTATACAGAGGGCAGCTTTGCATTTTGGTGAAAAATGTACCGGCAGCTTGAACAGAGCCAGAGTTATCTCACACAGTCCTCAAATACCACTTGCTCAAATCCCCCCTGAGTCCAGGTCAATACTGGAAATTCATTGCCGCTTGAATCTGTAATGCTGAAAATGGATAAAGGATCACCCTGCAGGCCGAAATAAGGTCAAATCCTAGATTTATTCTCCAAAGCGATGAGCTAGTGTCAGAAGATGACATCACTTCCTGATGCTGTTATAATGTCAGGATGATTACCTTAGTGGTGCTTTAAAGAAAAATGGGCATTGGCTGCATTGACTGTGGTTGTGGTTTTCTAAGGATGTAAAAAATGTAAGCTTCCTTAACCTTTGTCTACATTATTTAGCTTGTTCATAATGTGCACAATTTTGACCAACTGTTGCGTCATGGCAATGTCGGACCCAGCTCATTGGACCAAGTACTTGGAGTGAGTATTAACGGTACACTTTTATGCACTGTTCTTACCACTTTGTATTTGAAACCCCTAATATCTGTGTCATGTAACCATGGTAAGGTACAAGTTATAGATCATCACCGCATGTTGTCAGTTTTTGCCAGCCAACTATATTCACTTATTTAAAATTTCACTTTATACTGTATATAGTGTTTGTTGCAAATACAGACAAATACATAGTTATTTTGCAAGTATACACTATCAAGTGATGAAAACAGCTTTGCATATTCTCCGGGAAATATCATTTACAATGTTAAATTGAGTCATCGTCAACGTGATGTTCTGCTAGGATGATCCTGTTTGGTGTATGATAAAGGTTTGGGTAAGGTAATGATTTTTAATAAACTTTATGTCACCGCATGGTCTTCTGCAACTGGAATGCCCCGTTTAATTGAGACATCTGTATAGTCACTTTCTGTCATTCCTTTCTATCAGTAGTTAGGTAAAAAATCAAATTGTCAAAATTTCCCCCTTTCCCCCTTGATCAGGCAAGACATGTTTGAGGTCCAAAGTTTGCTTCTTAACTTTTGCACTGGTTTATCTGTACTACTTTGGAAATGGCCATTCAGGTGGCATATTGTATGTACTAAAATGTTAATTATACAGAGAATCCTCTAGGGTTATGCCCTGAGCATTATGCTTTTACCTCCTACACTAAAGCGGTGTTGTCATTACGCACTCCTTTCCTGATTGACAGGCTTTGTGACTTTGTGGGCATCATCTTCATTCAGGCCCAAGTCAAGTTTCTCCAGGTGCATAAATAGCTGCCTAGTACATGGCGCTGTCTGGAAGTTGCTTGTTACGTCGTCCAAAAGAGGGGGTCTCTTGCCTGATGGTAGCTTTGGCCATCATACCGCTTGCCTGGTTCTTACGTAAATTATCTCAAAGGCTGCCACAAAGCGGATAGGAGAGATCTCCAATGTGTTTCAAAAGGAATACTTTTTTTATGAGCAAAGCAGATGGGGAGGTTACTAAAGTACTTGTGTATGATGACTTCAGCAGGAATATGGAAGAACCTTGGACATTGGCTTATTGGATTTGCTTCCAAATTGCGATAGAATGTTCAGTTATGTCAACCTTCATGAGGAGGTTTGTCACTTTCCCGGCTAGAAAAAAATAAAAAGCTTATAGCCCATTTGGGCCCGGTCCTGGGGTTTGTATCTTTGGCTGCATCACTGTACTGGTACTTGATATACTGCTAGTTTAATGTCTTACTCTTCATTTTGGAGGAGCCTGTTAATCTTGTACCTGCCTTTAGAGCTTTCCGGCCTAGGCCTAACTAAAACCTTTTTTCTTAAAACACATTTTCCTTGACATACATTCCAGTTTAAACAGCAACCATGTAGTTTTACTTCATATACACATAATTTGTAACTATGAACGAACTTGCAGTCATATAACTTCATATTAATTTGTGTTGTTTCAGTTACTTGTCAGCTACATTAGTCTCATAGCTCCAGTGTAAACCTAAAAAAGCAAGCTTTGGTGTAAATTGTGGATATTTTTTTTGGCCAAACTATCGCTTTAAGACTTGTGGTAACTCTACCTATTATGCCTTTTAGATTTAGAGTCACTTCTTGTTACACTTGTTCATTAAAAGCTTACACTGCCAGTAGAACAGATGAATCAGTGAAAGATAGCCTGACACATGTGCATAAACTAGCTAAATCCTTGGTGTGATTTCCTTGTAGAGGATTATTAAACTCTTGTCTCACTGTGCTTACTGGAACACAAACCAGCTAGGAACAAGAAATTCAGTATTTATCGCTTATTGTGCATAATCTCAGCCATAGATTTCTAAAAGAACACTTTCTGTGCCCAGTTTTCTGCTTATTTCTTTTTGCATTGGGCATGAGATCTCTGCATTCATTGACTTATAATGAATGTGCATGGAGATGATTTGGGAAGAGAATGTGACTGAGCATGCAGCATGCTGATTTGCTAACATACAGCATCCCGATAATAAAATAGCTAGTAACAGAGATACATCATGCATGCTTTAAAAATAACAATAAACTGCCCTAAGTGTTTATGTAAGAATCCACTTAAATATGTTTACTTTGAATGAGAGAGTTCCTCTTCAGTTTAATTGTGTATATTTTTTGTCAATCCATGTCACTCTGTTATAACGATTTTCCTTACATATTGCTCTGTTCATCTTGTATGACTTGTTCAGATACACATTCACTGGAATTTATACATTTGAGTCACTCATTAAGATCTTGGCAAGAGGATTCTGTCTTGGGCCCTTCACTTTTCTCAGAGACCCATGGAACTGGCTAGACTTCAGCGTCATTGTTATGGCGTAAGTATGTCTTGTGTAACCTGCTGTAAATGCTCATAATTATTTGTATCTTGGTGTATCATATACAGAATGGCTTTGTTTCAAGGTTTTTATTGGTCATTTTGACAGAATAAAAATGATTGCATGCACCAGTGAAACAGTAGTAAACTGACTCTTAAGTCTGGTAATAACTCTGTTTTCATTCATTTCACTGGAGATGGATATAGCTTCATTGTATTGCTAAACCATTTGCTGATCATGAATTGTATGTCCCTTACTTTTTGCTGTTATTCAGCCTTTTGGTTCAAATTTGTTTTTTATGGTGCAAATATTTAATGTTTAATGTTCTGGAGATACTAATGTAAAGTGCTCAGCTTATTATACTGTGACATAACTTAGCACGATAATGATAATATATTGTCATGTGACCTATTATTGATAAGACCTGAGAGTGACTGCTATTATACTGACCAATTAAATTGCTATTTAAAAGCTGGCAATATAATCCAATGACATTTGATAGTTAAATGAATCACTTCCCTGTCCATGGTGCTGAAAACATGACCTTATTGCTGTGGGAGCAGCTGAGCATGAACATCTGTTTTGGACATGAGTTAGAGAAGCATTTGCATTATATTCAAAGAAAAAAAGGCAGTGGCGGTAAACAAGTGTGTGGTTCTGAAAAAAAGAGAGAAATATGGTCAAAAAAGAACAAGTAAAAGGTGAAGAGAGAGAAAAAGAGCGTTTCCAGTGAGGCATTTGTAAGTAGTGCTTAAGCCTAGGCACAGTTTTGTAGCCCAAAAACAGAAATGACTGTCTAAAATCGAGTTAAGAAGTGTCCAACGTATTATTAACAAGTGGAAAGACAGTGGGAAAACATTATCTTCGAGGAAGGAATGTGGTCTGAAAGAAATCTTGAATGATCATGATTGCCGATCGCTTAAAACATTTGGTGAAATCAAGTGGTAGAAAAACAAAAGTAGAACTCAGAGATATGTTTAATAGTGAAAGTAAGCATTCCCACACTCACAATGTGAAGGTAACTCAATGGATGGGGACTTAACAGCTGTGTAGCCTTAAGAAAACCCCTAGTGCCTACCAATACAAGCCTGTGGGGGCAGTTGGGGTTGCTGCAGTTGGTCAGGTCTGGGTTCAGCAATGTTATGTGCCCAAAGAATGAGGTCAGCTGACTACCTGAATATACTGAACGGCCTGGTTATTCCATCAATGGAATTTTTCTTCCCTGATGGCACCGGCATATTCCAAGATGACAATGCCAGGATGCATCAGGCCCATTGAGAATTTAGAAGACTTTGTGCAGTGGTCCAAATTTCCCATCATCAATACGAATGGGGAAAATGAATGCAACTCTGGACAGAAATAAATGTTGTTATATTGCGCTCAAAAGAGGTATTAGTGTGGGACCTTTTTTGGCCAGGCCTTATATATAGAAACTACATTGATGTAGCAAAGTTAAGTTCTATTTTTGACTTGTTATTATTTGTCATACAACGTACTACATACACCAATACTACAGTGATATCAAACAAGATATTGTACAGCAGTGGTTCTCAAACCTCACATCAAACCTTGTGCTATGTCCTCCATCTTGCACATTATACAATGTTTTTTTTTATTTATGAAAAGGTACAAATATGTCCATTTTATTTATGTATCTTTAAAGCACATTTAAGGTGCACAGCTGAGGCTTAATAGCTTTAATGTGCTTTTGAAGGTGTATTTACTAACTAATAGGCTAATAAACCTTTTCTGAAATTAATTTTATTTTTAGTGCTTCTGTATTGACTGTTTTAATAGGTATGGATCAGTCTGGAGATCCTGTCAGAGCATATTGGGCATGGGAAGGCTGAGAACGGAACTTTATTGATCACTGCTGCAGCTTTAGTATGAGGGTGCATATGTGTCTGCGTGTAAAAGAAAATATTAATGGCTATATTAAAGTTCTTTAGTAATATTAAAGTTCTGAACATGCTGGCTAGATAATATCTCACTACAACTGCAATCTACGCCTAGTCTGTGAAAGTGAAACTAACTCAAATACTCAACTAACAAGTATAGAAGTTTTAACCACTGTTAGTCAAAGATACTCACTTAACCTTTTGAGACCGCTGCGTCTTCCTGTACAAAGACAACGTTTAGTTTTTATACTTATTAGGTCCTACTAATCACAAATAACTAGGAGAAATTAAAATTGCACAGCAAGCAAGTCCAGCTCTCAGGAGGTTAATTTATGCACACAACAGTTCACTCATTAGTCATTAGTTTTTCCTGGGCATCAGAAGGGTCAAAAGTGAAACACTTTCCTTCTTTAGTACAATTTTTTATGACAGAAAAGTATCAGAGTGCCATGTGTTGTGAATTATTTCTGTTGCTCATATCAGAGAAACATGTGTATTTCTTCCTCTGGCTAATTAAATTAATTGAAGATTGGTGTCATAATTATTTGATGTACCACCAATGTCATTCATTGTATCCTTACGGGTATGCATACCACAGTTTGGGAACCACTGTTGTATAAGCTTACATCTTAGTATACCTTGACGTTCTTTTTTTAGGGGAGCTGGGTCTAAACTCTTTCTGACTTTCACTCTGTAGATATGTAACAGAGTTTGTGGATCTTGGCAACGTCTCAGCATTACGCACATTCAGAGTGCTACGAGCCCTTAAAACAATATCTGTCATCCCAGGTAAGAGCTGAAACACAGAAGCTAGAATTTTTACTAAGGCTTCACACTTTTACTGAGGCTTTACACATTTTTTAAGCTTCCTGTCAAAACTGGCATTAAATGAAAAATTATTCCACAGTTATGACAGTTCTATATATGTGCTATTTCTCTGTTCTCTGTTTGCTGATTAGGTTTAAAGACCATTGTGGGTGCTCTAATCCAGTCAGTGAAGAAGCTAGCAGATGTGATGATCCTGACTGTCTTCTGCCTCAGCGTCTTTGCTCTGATTGGTCTCCAGCTCTTCATGGGTGTCCTGCGGCAAAAGTGTGTCCGCAGTACCGCTCACTGTGTGAACTCCACTTACCCAGGAAACGGAAGCTTTGTCTGCAACAACAAAACCTGGCAGTCCATGAAGGACTTCATTACTAGTGAAGGTAAACAAACTGCTGCTTTCACAGAACATTGGCACGGTTATTGTTTCTGCTTTAAAATGTGTTACACTTACATAGATGTGCCCAACACTAGTGTTACAGTGTTTGTTACAGCTTTAATTGGTAGCTTCACGCATGCATAATGCAGGCCTGCTGATATAATCAACACAAGAGCAGAAGAGCATGTTAAATCATATGTACGCAAACTAACTATTTACAATTGTAATTCTACAATTTGTTATTTAGTATGTTTCTCTTTTGCCATTAAACTGCACTCAACCCTTTCTCCTCAGATAACTTCTACAAAATAGAAGGAGCCAAGGATGCCTTAATATGTGGATATAGCAGCGATGCTGGGTAAGAGAACAATTTCTTTCTTTCTCTCAATCAGCTCTGTTTCACTTTGTCACCCTACTTTTTTAGCTTTTCACATTAGAACCATGTAACCATGCAGTACAGTTTACCACATCTGTGCTTTCAGTCACATGAAATCTTTTCCTCGTATGTTGCCAGACAACTCATGTTAAATTAATCCATAAATACCTACATATTGGCTGTTTTATGTCTACTGTAATCTTAGGAAGAAATTTAGGAGAAGGACACCTTTAGTTAATACTGTGCCAGAATTGTAAAATTGTCCCATAACCAGATGCAAAACATCACATAAGTCTTGAAGGGGCTGTGCTTTTGATATATAGAGATGATTGCATGTCAAAATGGCTCATATTTAATTAATGCAGCCATCTACATCTAAATATCTCCGCCCTTAAGCAGTCGTCCATTCTATAATCCCACAAATCCCAGTGCCTTTCAGGCAAGTGCCATGGAATGATGTTTATGTTGCCAGGGCTAGTTCAAGGATTTTACTGAACTAAATACCCATCTGTGTTAATTTTAAATCCTCAGTTGTTTGGGGCCAGATAGAATATACACTATTTCAAATCTGAGTAAGATCTAAAAATAACTGGCAGCAGAAATTATTATGGTGATGAACTTTGTTGCAAAATTAAAAATGTAAACTCATATTTTGTATGAATAAGGTTTATGCTCAGGTTATTGTAGGCCAGTGTTTTTTATTTTCGTTCATGTTAAACTGTAAGATACTTGTGATTGTTGTGTAAGATAATGCTGTTGTTCATACTATGTGTACCTGTGTAATAGTATCAGCCACAGCTCTGCAGAAGTTGAACTTGTACAGTATCACAAAACATAGAAAAGACAAATAAAAAAAAACTTTTTTTAAGCTGGAGAGAAAGAGATGATTACCAGGGTGACACTCTTGGATTACTTTCTTATTGCATACAAATCTTTAGAGATTATATTATCATGATATTAACTATTTGAGTTCAAAAAGTAGAACCATCCATTCTAGTATTAATATTTTAGAATATCTTGGTATTTGTTATGTCTCAGCGTTTTTTGGTAACGGTCAACAAAGACAATACAATGCTTGGAGCTTGTGGAGATCACTACAGGGGATAAGCTGCTATGGAAAAGTGATGTTTTGTTAGGATAGTTGGATACTATTAATTCTAAATTTAGGTATTACAATATTCAGATTAAATATATATTTAGATATAGGAAGCATAATACAAAAAAGTTCTTTAATTCCAAACCTTAATTATGGGTAAATTCTGAAGCTATTTTTAGTCTATGTAAAGGTTTTGACATTCCATATTACAATATGTACAATTTGTATGATATCTGAACAAAACTCGTTCAGTCTACTGCTGTAGTCACAGTAATGCAGCATGATACAAAAAAGCTATGATGCAATATATACAAGTGTTGTATTGTTACATGCCCACATAAACTAAGTACATATACTAAGTATTCGCTTGTCTGCCTTCACACAGATATGAACTTGAGCGACATCCCATTCTTAATCCATAGGGTTTAATACCCAGGGTCAGTGCACCCTGTGTAGCTACAACAACTCTGGAAAGGTTTTCCGTAAAGATTTGGAGTGTGTTTATGGGAAGTGCATTTGTGAGGTCAGACACTGATGTTGGATGAGAAGGCCTGGCTCGTAGTCTCTGCTCTAATTCATACCAAAGTTGTTTTAACGGGTTGAGGTGTAGGCCAGTCAAGTTTTCTCCCATCACTTCTACTTTAGTATAATACTACTGACAGTTGACTGGAATATTTAGTAGTAAGGAAATTTTATGACTGGACTTGTTGCACAGGTGGCATCCTATCACAAAGGAATTCACTGAGCTCGTGAGAGCTAAACATTTATCCAGACATATTTGTAGAGGCAGTCTGCATGCCTGGGTGCTTGGTTTTATACACCTTCTGACATTTTGCAAAGCCCGATATGAATGGTATGTGTTACTTTTTATTGCAGTTCTGCTCTGTAATTTAGCATCGCTAGACAGTGTTAGCATTTGTGGGATCGGGCACAATATCCTGCTGTGCTCATGGCTCATTTGCAAACCCGCTCTGTAGAGGATTTTCCCTCTAAATTCACATCTGATCCTGCCTAAGCCCTTTTGTAGGTTCGTTAATGGCTGTTTCTACCATAACAGAACATTGGGGATTAGAGCTGCTGTTCTTTTATCTCTCTCTCTCTGTTTTACACACACACTTCCAGACCTTTTCTTTCTGTATTACTCTCTCTCCTGCCCTTTATAATAATTTAGAAGTGAGAAATAATTAAAATAAAATGACACTATGATCATGTTATTATTGTGATGTCTAAGGCTTAAACTTTAAGTACTGGTAAGTCGATCATACAAATATACAGTACTTAGCAAAAGATTAAGGCACCTAAGCACATTGTTTAAAAAATGTTTTCCTGAGCATTGACTGTATTTGTGTCTGTAAAACCTTAATATATCATTAAAATATATTTAAATAAATATAAAGACAGTAAAAGGTAACAATTTCTTGTTTTCAAAAAAGTAGCTTGTATCTTGTGCACTAGTTTGAAGTACAAAGTTTGGGCACATGCACGGGCGAGAAATTTAAATCTTTTCCATGTCTCAGAATGTCAAACCTACCCACCAAGTTTC
Organism: Prochilodus magdalenae; assembly: GCA_024036415.1. Lineage (NCBI taxonomy): Eukaryota > Metazoa > Chordata > Actinopteri > Characiformes > Prochilodontidae > Prochilodus > Prochilodus magdalenae. Next base: position 824,934 of record JAMWET010005878.1, read on the forward strand.
ATTCCTGGCAGTTGTTTGGTTGATTGCCTCTGGGTGCAGTACACATTTGTAGTAAGAGAGATACACCAGTCAGACATATCAGGAAAACATCCTCGTATCTACACTCATTACCTATTTTAACAGTTCTACTTACCATATAGGTGTGATTTGTAGTCCTACAATTGCAGACTGTAGTCCATCTGTTGCTGTGCTTACTTTTTTACCCCCTTTTTACCCTGTTCTTCTATGCTCAAGACATCCACAGAGCAGTTATTTGGGCGGTGGATAATTGTCATCATGTGGTGGTGGCATGTTGATGTGTGCTTCATTAATATGAGTGGAACAAAGTATATATTGTGACAAAATTAGCCTACATAAAGAAATTTTGTGAATTCACTTGATTTCTTTTCATATTTAATAAACAACATACAACATGTTAGCGAGTACTTTATTTTTTTATGTGTATCAGCTTTTTTACATGGTGCATTGTTATCGGAAAGAGCTTGTTTAAAAAATGGCCATCGCATCAAATTACTTTGTGTAATCACTGAGCCAAAAGTATTGCTGACATAGCTTGAACAGAGCACGCACACAGCCTTACAAGTACACACTCTGTCGTAGAGAGGCTGAACCCAAGAGACACTCCTACTACGGTCTGGCTAGTGACTGCCTCTGAGACTTTGTTACTATAGAGACTCTGAGTGTCCTCATAGCAACCCTGTGCACATCTGATCTGTACTAATGCACTGAATTTAGACCTGCTTTCTTTAATCTGCTTCCTTTTTCCTTTTTCACTGAGCTGACTCTGCCAGTGAATATTTCTTTAACTCAAGCATTGTATGGATGTGGTATCCTGATTCCAGTAATAAGTGGAGTGCTATTATTTCAGAAATATATATTTTCAATTTTGAGGAAGATAAATCATGTACGCCCTAAACTAAGTATATTGCCATCATTGTCATCTTTTCTTCTCCTTTACTTCCCCTTTTTACCTTCTCTAGTTGTCTTTCTGCCTGTTTCTTCCCCTTTTTCCCCTTTGTTCCCCCTACCTTTGTGTTCCCCTTTATCTTCTCCCCCTTCTCTCTCTCTCTCTCTCTCTGACAGATTTACACATGTCCTCAAAGTGAGGCAGTGCTCTCTCCAGCTGTTGATAGTTCCATTACTAAATGATCCCTCTTTCAGATTGACACAGCTCTGTCCTCCACTCCGCCTGTCACTCAAATCTAATGCCACCATGGTATCGGAGAGATGGGATGGGCCGAGGGCAATGGGTTGGGAAAAAATTTAAACTGCAACTTGATACCCATCTGTCTCATTATAATCCCCTTTGGTCCTCTTTACATGCTATTGTAGGTGTGTTGTGAGGCCCAGATTGAAGTTTGTGTGCTAGTATGATGACATACATGTAGCGTCTGCTTTTATTTTTGTGTTGTTAAACAATAGGATTTTTAGCCACAAATATTTAGCAACAATATTTATATTCTTTATCTTTATTTATGGAGATATAAATGTTTACATATAAGGATAATTATCAAGCGCTCGTGTTAGGTAAAAAAAATTATAAATTTCATATATATAAATATTTGGAGTTTAATTATGTAAGTGAATTAGGCCAAAATTCAGAATTCCAACATTCAAAATGAGCAAATAGACAAGAGTATATTCTAGAGTACATTACTATGTATTGCCCACTCGCTTTGTTTCATTCAGAAAGTGTCCCGATGGGTTTGACTGCTTGAAGACAGGAAGAAATCCAAACTATGGTTACACAAGTTTCGACAGTTTCGGCTGGGCCTTCCTGGCCCTCTTCAGGCTAATGACACAAGACTACTGGGAAAACCTCTACCACCAGGTATACTGTCAGTTTTGCAAGTTATAATGTCATTATTTGGATGTTAATACTTCAAATTCTTGATTCTACCTAGCTCTGATAATAAACTACACTGGTTTGGCTAAGGACAATGCACAAAATTTCAAAACAAAAGATTGGAAAGTACCATGTTTGCGTCCTAAATAGTAGTCTTCTACAACAGGGTTATAAAAGCCTGGGGTAATAACAAACCAAAACCCGAGCTGTCTCATATATATGATGCTTGAATATTGTGTATAACATTTTTGAATTATCAAGCCGTCACAACTGGAATATTAATATGTTATGTATGTGATATATTTTAAGATTTAAAACATTTTATAAACCTTTCATTGTACATACTGAAATCTATGTACCCTTGTTATTTGTATGTGTTTAAGAGAAACTTGAGAAGACTTCTAAATTGTTCAGTACACTTGGCTCATACACAATTGAATACAGTATCAGTAAAACGAGACATTTGTTTTGATGGAAAATTCAAATAGTAAAATAACTTAATATATAAAATAATCTGTAAAAAAAATAATCTGTAAAAAATTTGTCATCATATTTGACAGGTGCTAATCATAGGTGGAACATCTTCTGATGGTTGTAAAAGCAGAGTGTTGATTTGTTTTGTTTCTATTTGGTTGTTCCTTTTTTTATTTCTTCAGTAACTTTATAATTCCATTCATATTACCTTAGAAAAGTCAGAAACCCCTTTGTTTAAATAATTTCAAAATAACAAATGATGTCTATTCCTTGTATTTGAGGGAGTTTTTCCTTTCCACCGTCGCCTTCAACTTGCTCACTGGGGGCTTCTTTCTTTTCTCTCCGTAATGAATTATTATTAGTGAATTTCTGTAAAGCTGCTTTGAGACCACATAAGTTGTAAAAAGCACGATGTAAATAAATTTGATTTGATTTGATTTCTTATCCCTTTGTTTTCTGGTAGACCCTGCGCTCGGCAGGTAAGACCTACATGATCTTTTTTGTGTTGGTAATCTTCCTGGGCTCCTTCTACTTGGTAAACCTGATCCTGGCGGTGGTGGCAATGGCCTACGAGGAGCAGAACCAGGCCACCATCGCTGAAGCCTGGCAGAAAGAAAGAGAGTTCCAGCTGGCCATGGAACAGCTTCGCAGAGAGCAGAGGGTATTACTTACAACCACAGTTTTTTCTTTTGTTATTGGTTTGTCCTTTGGAAATATAAGCTGTTTGAAATTACTTTACAGCCCTTACAGGTGATGATGGATGATTAAATAAATTATGAGCCATGTTGTTTGGCTGATTTTGTAACACCCATAACAGAGTCATAGTATACTCAAGTTAACATCAGGAATGCACTTAGTCTTTCATTGTGATAACAGAACAGACATTAGAACTAGTTGAAATAGTAGTTTTGAACCCTTTTTCTTAGGCATTAGCAAAAAGAAACAAGGAGGCTGAGTTGGCTCGAGCACAAGAGATGATTCCATCACCCATCAATCTTAAAGAGTCCAGAGAGCGCCGGTCTAGATCCAGGTCCCACAGAACCATGTCAGAGGAGACAGAAGAAGATATGGACCTCAGATCACCCAAGTTTGATCCATTTGATGAGAAGGTAAGATTCTTTGTTAAAAATCTAAGGGGGGAAATAGACTGGCTCTTGTTAGGGAAAGATGGTTAAGGGAACCCTTCACACCAGAAACCTGTCCAGAAATACAACCATGGTTAACTTGTTTTCACAAGACTAGTTAACTGTGTTTTTGCTTAACTTAGGCTTTATATACTCAAGCTGTGAATAATCCTCATGTTCATAAACATTAGAGTGACACTTATGATGAACAGTCAGTTGTGCAAAAAATGAGTCAAGCAGCTTACTTTTCAAGTAGGTAAAAAGTCATATTACATAAATATCTACAACAGGTAAGCAACATCCTAAATATATAGCTTTCAGGCTGAGACTAGTACATTGTGTAAGAGGATCTGTATCATTATAACAAAATAAATCTTAAATCACCCAGTCAACACATTGAGTAGGATGGAGTCTGGATTTGAACCTGTACAGAATGTAAATTGAATATAAATTTATTATGGAAATAATTACGAAATGATGTAATGACATAATAACATAGCATGGTAAAGTTATTCTTCCTCATCTGTTAATTTTTCTCCAACCTCCATTCATCTCTCCAAACCATCTCTTTATTTGCTCCAGCCAGCACACCCACTGTTGGCCACACTGTCCTCCCATCCTCTGAGCACACGGCGGGGCAGCAACATCAGCATCTTTACCTTCCGTCCGCGCAATAACTCTGAGGCTGACTTTGCAGATGATGAGACCAGTGTGATTGGTGATGGTCGCAGTAGGGCGGGGTCCACCGTCACACCATGGCACAAGCGCCGCACGGGTAGCATTCGCAGCCACTGTTCACAGGTCTTCACACCCACCCTCACTGTTAATGGCCGTCTTAATCTGTCACTTGAACAAAACGGAATCACCAGCATCGGCCCCCACACTCCAACCTCGCTTCCTGGCTGCAGCATGGAAAAAGTAAAAGAGGACATGGTTAGTAGCAGCTGTGGACAGTAATGGTCAGACCTTGGGAAAGGGGCAATGCAAAGTAACTGGGAAATCCAGTGAGAGCTTAAAGACGCACCCAAACATTACGTGAGGGAACCAGAGTGCTTTATTTACACATGTAGTAACTCAGACCTCTCCTTGAAGTTTTGTTTTTTCTCAGATCCAAATGATCAACTAATTAACAAGCCCTTCTTGAGTTAAAGTGGGTGTTTTGGAGTAGAGAAAATTCAGAATATTTCTATTTATGAATATTTATTTATGCAAAATCATATCTATTTATTTTTAATATTTTAATATTTAATTATTATTTCTTAATCTCATAAAAATTGCCCAGTATAGATGTAAAAATGTCTTTTGATCATGTGTTGTGTGTATGTGTTATGGATAACAGGAGCTAGTGTGTTCGGCAGAGCGCGTTGCTGAGGCCTCTAAACCTGCACAGGAAGTGCAGGTGGAATCACTACCTCCTCGCAGAAAGAGAGGACTTAGCTCCATTAGCTTCTTCAGTGATGCTATGGATGGTAAGTGATGTTACTAGTTTTCTTTTAGACTGATCTTAGTTTCCTGATACTACCTCCAAGGAGTAGTATAGTACAAAGGAAATAGATTACTTAATGAAATGTTCCATATTGTTGATCCATATTGTTGCTGATTTTTCATGTAACACCAGTCAGAAGTAAATGTTATTCATAATTTAAAGACATTTTGAACTAAATGGTAATGCATAAATACTTCAATACTGCAGTTTGTTTATAAGATAAATATAAATATCGACATGGATACTGGTGTGGTATTTTCCAAATCAAAATTTATTTAAGCATAGTTTATAGCAATAAGTGCTCAGCATGTTTTGAAGTTCTTCAAGTCTATTGAAAGAACATTTATACCACTGAGAGACTACTAAGATAGTATCAAAGGCAGCTAAAATAAAAGTTTTAAAGAACGTTAAGAAAAATAAATAAATACATAAATGAAATAATGTATTAAAATATAAGAAGTATGTGTTCCCTAACATGTCTGGTATTGTATAGCGAATGAAAAGAATATGTAAAAATCTCATTAACAGGCTCATAGCATCATAGTATTCAGGTCTAGTTAAGTGTTCAAATTGAGAATTTTGGAAACTCAGCACTGATGAGCAAATCTTAATGGTTCGTGTCTTAATCTTAGAGCTAGAGGAGTCTCGCCAGAAGTGTCCTCCATGCTGGTATGAGTTTTCTAAGAAGTACCTGATCTGGACATGCTCTCCAACCTGGCTGAGACTGAAGGAGGGGGTGAAGGTCATGGTGATGGACCCTTTCCTCGACTTGGCCATTACCATTTGCATTGTGCTCAACACACTCTTCATGGCACTGGAGCATTACCCCATGACTGATGAGTTCAACGGCATGCTCAGTGTGGGGAACCTGGTGAGAACACACCCAGAGTAATCTCCTGAAAAGGGGTGTAAAAAAAAGGTGTCGATTTAACTGCACCATTTTGGGAATGTTGAAATAGATTATGACAAATTATAGTAATATTTAATAAAGTACAGTACTGTGCCAAAGTCAGAGACTACCTTTCCTTTATAAGCTAACCAGACATAAAAGTAGTCACCTGTGACTAAAACGTACATAATAATATGTAATACTCCCACAAGCATGAATAACAGCTGCGATTTGATTTGGCATGGACTGGCCAAGTTTCTGGGTGTAGGTGACATCAGTCAGCCACTTTGGCATCTATGAATTGCACAGACCAGTCTTCCCTGGGACAATTCTGAGGAGAATTTCCTGTAGATTGGGATTTTTGCCACTGCTGGTAGAACCCTATTACCATATGCTTCGATAGACCTTCAGATTCAGCTACTTCTTGCATGTTGTGGCCTTTAGCACACCTGAATGCAATCACTCTTTTTAGCCAATCATTAACATCTGCTTTTTGGACCCATTTTCCACACATCGAACAAGACATTTACTGCACACCTCCGCATTCACTGTACACTCCTCAAACTATGAACCTCAGGTATTTAGCTGCAGGTATTTACAGCCTGATTGACTTTTGCAGCACCATCTCCCTGAAGTTACTTCCCACTTAAACATCCAAGGTGACTAAGTTTTTGTCCGGTGATCTTATTATTATTATTATTTTTTTTTGGGGTCAAAATGGACATTAGGTACAAGGTTTCAGATATTTCTGAGAAGATTCGATAGTTGATAACCCCCATGCAGATTTGGGACTTTTCTGCAAAAAAATTGGCTGTTTTGACCGAGAAATTAGATCACTGAAGGGTGGTCAAGTATTTGGCCCAAATAAATGTAAGCTCTCAACGTTAAAACTCAAAAATATGGCTTGTTTTTACCTTCTTCATTCAACTACTGCATACAAAGTTTGTCTGATAATATTTGTGTGGTCAGTGTGTTTATGAAAACTATTTTTAGATTATTTTTTAATAATGAGTAATGACATACTGGTGTTATTTCATGTTGTATACGTCATAACTTACCGGTACTGGTAAGTACTGGTTTTGTAAATCTGCTGTCAGAATTTTTTAAATAGTAGAGAAATCTAAGCAAACCAAAAAAGGAATTTATTGCATACATTCTCAATTGTTGTATTATGCGCTAGTATTAGCGGCATTTGCATGTAAGTGCTATCTATATTTGACAAACTTATTATAAGCAATAAGCAGAATCAGGTTAAAATGTTCAGGTTTAACTAAACTGTTTTAAATTATATTGTCTGTCAAATACTGAACTAAACAAAAATCATTTAACTAAAGTCTGTTATTACTACTAATTAATTCTTGGTAATGATTATTTGCCTTGTTACTACTCTTTAGGTGTTCACTGGCATCTTCACAGCAGAGATGGTTCTAAAGCTCATCGCTATGGATCCATACTACTACTTCCAGCAGGGCTGGAATATCTTTGATGGGATTATTGTTTGCTTGAGTCTGATGGAACTTGGCTTGTCCAATGTGGAGGGTCTGTCTGTGCTCCGCTCATTCAGATTGGTAAGATCATGTCTTAATATCGAAAATGCTGAAAGGTACAGTTCTATGAATGTCTTTATTAAAGCTTGATTAAATACCATCAAATTTAAGGTTGCTGAATTTTACACATCTTTACTTAATGACTTAATGTCCAAGGGTTCATCCGTTCACAGTTATCTGCTGACTCTCACAAAAATCAGGGAGAACTCAATTCACAGCATCTATATCTGAACTCAAGTAACCTTGTGGTCTTGCTTATCAAAATTATATTGAAGAGCCATTTTTTGTCTTTACAGCAATTTAAAATATATAACAGTTAGGGACCCTGCATATAAAGTATCTATGGATGTAGGAAAGGTCCTTTTTATAGCCGTCTACTTGCTCACATAGCCCACCATACAAAGACTTTACATTAGAATGATTAAATATGCCATCTTGTTTCTACTGAAACTGGGAAAAGTGGCTTACACATTCTGCCCACTTCAATCACAATGCATAAACACGTTTTAATACAAGGCATGTAGTGTTTAGCCAAATGGATTGACCGGTTTTATATGTAATGGTTTTAACTTTGAGGATGCCCCCACAGCGCTTTACTGACCATTAGGTATTAAAACTTTCCAGCTTCTCATACAAAAGCATTTAAATGCACTTTATATATTTTGTGGGAAAATGCCATAAGATTTGTATTGTTGCTTGTTATGAGTAATCGTGTAACCAGTCATGATCTTTTAATTTGCTATACCAATGGAGTAAATATTAATATTTTATAAAAATGGACCATTAAATTAGCTAAAATAAAATTGATTAATAGGTTACTTTTTTTTTACTGTTTGTTAACACAGTACTGTAGTATACCATAAAACAGTATTACATTTGATGTTTTTGAACCAAAAAAAATTATTTGTTTTTTTTTTGTTGTTTTTGTTTTTTTAGCTAAGAGTCTTCAAGCTGGCTAAGTCCTGGCCCACACTTAACACCCTAATAAAAATCATTGGCAACTCGGTGGGTGCCTTGGGCAACTTGACCCTTGTCCTGGCCATCATTGTCTTCATTTTTGCTGTGGTGGGCATGCAGCTGTTCGGGAAGAACTACCAGGACTGCGTGTGCAAGATCAGCAAGGACTGTACACTGCCACGATGGCACATGAAGGACTTTTTCCATTCTTTCCTGATTGTGTTCCGGGTACTATGTGGTGAGTGGATTGAAACCATGTGGGATTGCATGGAGGTGGCTGGACAGCCACTCTGCATCCTGGTCTTCATGCTGGTCATGGTCATAGGCAACCTGGTGGTGAGTTTAAGGATTTTTTTTAATTCAAGTGTCACTAAAGGCAGCTTTTATGATATTAATCTTGAAACATTTTGCTGTTTTTAAGTAAATCATAACCAGCAAAAAAATACAACATTTACATTAGCAGGTTAGATTTGTAGTGATTTAGAAATTGCTTGCATTTGCAAAGAACATGTTGTGATTGGGAGAATCACTAAAGGAAATCAGTGAGTTGCCTTGATAAGTCTTCATAAATCAGCCCAACATTTGTCCTCTTGTTAGCTGCTAGACAAAAAATGAGTGTTATTAGGGAGATAGGGTAAAACATATTTTAATACAGAGCCCATCAGCATGGCTAATCTGTACTAGGACCTCTATAGAGGTCAGGCTATTACTGAAATTACTCTTGACACGGCGGGGTTTTGCCTGGCTGACTATGGGATTAACACATCTGTCATATGTTGCAAGCAAGAATTTATCTCATTTACTCATTTTGTTCTTTTCCAGTCACTCATTCTGTCAAGTCTACCTTATGCAGGTTATGACAGAATTACTGAAATGGCAAAAAACATTACACACAAAACACTAAATATAATCTCATTCGACAGTGCAGAGATAAGAGACTGGATGAAAACAAAAGAAGACAGTCCGCAGTCAAAGAAGAGGAGGCAATCAAACTGGAACTGAAAGTTTTTTAAAGCCAGGGGCTGTAATGCTGTAAAGCCAGCAGTGATTTTAGATTTTACTGTTTGCCTACGGAAACTGAATCTTTGCATTTGAAAGCTGCACCTCCTGCCTTTACTTTCTGCATTACTGTCTGATTTAATTAATATACCTTTACTTTTTCACTTCCTGCTTTAAAAATTATGAGGAAAGACTGCATTTGAGAGATCCTGCTGATATGGATTGTCTCTCTCAAAGTGATTCACACCTGAACTACATCAGTGTTAATAGTGCACGCTTCATGGAATCTGAATTAATGCAAAGAAGAAAAATTATCTGTAAATTTCACAAAATGATAATTAAAATTAAAACTCTTTACACACAGTCAGAATAGCATGTTCCAGTCGATCCTTTTTAAATGATTAGCACTTTTTAAAAGTATTGTTATGCACATTGTTCTCAGTGCTACAATATTTTTGTTACACTTTGAATAATGACTTAAGTTACAAGTCCAGCTTTAGTAGGCCTGTTCAACATCTACTGTTATAATAGAGAAGTGGATGCCATTCAGAACGCTTCATGCTAGGATTGACTCAGTTCTCTACAAAGGATGTTAGACAAATTCACACAGATATAGACTAGTTCTTTGATTGGCTCTCAGCAGCAAAGACGTCACTCACAAATAATGACTGATGTAAAGAGTACTTAGCTTACTTAGAAGAGTCTACTCAGACTAAGTGTTGATGGTTGGATTAGAAATTGGTGTGCATTGAATGTTTATTTTGTATATAGTCGGTTATAATGAATTGATTGTAATGTAAAATTTATACCTGATTTTCTGTTTCAACATATTTAATTCTGCACAAAAACATGTACACTTTTAATGTTTTTCTTTTTTTATTTATATTATTTCCACAAAATGTTTACATCGCCAAATTGTCACAAAATTCCACTCACAATCTTATGATGACATTGCAGTGCTGGGGAACTTCAGGACGGACTGAATCACTTTCTTTTCTGTATTTGACTTTTTTAATTTCCCCTTTCACTTTTGGGATTATATTAGCCTATTATATTAGGACTGATGTGATATTAGGGAGTGTACATCATACATATACTATCAATATATAAACTCTGCAAATAGAATGTCAAAGTCATCACACCTTTTCCCTGAACTGTGCTGATGTCTCAAGCAATCTTAAATGTGATTTTTGACTCCAGGTGCTGAACTTGTTCTTAGCTCTGTTGCTGAGCTCGTTTAGTTCCGATAACCTGTCGGCTCCAGATGAGGATGGTGAAATGAACAACATGCAAATTGCCGTTGCACGGATCCATGATGGCCTTACCTGGCTGCTGGGCTTCATCAAGGATATCTTCAATGGCAACCTGGCCAAGCGCAAGCAGAAAGCCAAGGAGTCCCAGGTAGCCACAAAAGCTTACAGCACCAACCACATTGAATGCAATGGGATCATTGGAAGAACTGGACGCTACGGAGAGAAGTATATCATTCCGGAAGGGGAAGACAGCTATATGACCAATCCCAACTTAACTATATGCGTTCCCATAGCACCTGGAGAGTCAGATGTGGAGTTCCTCGAAGAGGAGGAGGAAGAAGACACTGAGACATCAGAGGATGAAGAAAATAAAACGGTGAGAAGTTACTGGAAAAATTTCAAAATAAATAAAAATTAAATCAAATGAGCAATTAATTAATTTAACTTGCCTTGACACAAAATTATATTAAAAAATTCACATTTTCTTCTTATGCCAAAAGCAGTCTATCAGTCAAGACCTATTTGCTGTCAGACATTTGCCCTTTTTATTTAGCACTGGATGCTAGTGTACCCTAGAACCCAATTACTCAATCTCAAACAAAATAGACTTGGGACTAGTGTTATCTGTAAAAACGGAAGCCTGCCCTACCCGGGGAGGTATAAGTGTCCTTTGCTATAGAATCCACTGTTTTCACAGTGCAAACTGTAGAAGCAAACTTTGGATCACTGTGTCTTTGCTGCATTTGGGGTTAGGGCAGAATAAAAAAATTTAAAAAAAATGTTTCCTTATTCATTTAAAAGAGATTTGGAAGGGTTTTTTTGTACCTCTTTTTGTACAATTTTGTAGGAATTGATATATGCCAGCACTGTCAAATTCAGACAAAACACATGCACCCTCCATCAGATTAGACACCTGGAATCAGATGTGCAGCTTGCAGCAACACCGGCCTTTGTAGATTGGACATCCCCACCACACTTTTCTGTCATGAGTTTAGGACAAATAAAAATAATATTAGTAATGTAAGTTTTTCCAGTTCCTTTGTGCATCTATACACGATTACGTCACAGTCCTCACAGTCTTCTGACTGGACACGAGAGCTGTCTCTCAAATAAGAGCCAGAGTTCATAGATCAACGGGATGATGGAAAAGGGCAGATTGCTATGTGTGTGCCAGGGAGGAGAGGGGAGGGGGTCGTGTATCAGCCTTGGATGTGCGAAGGCTGTTCCGGATTCATAAGCTGTTAAGCTGCACCACAGACAAGGTGATCCTAGTGGCAGCACATTCTCCCTTACATAAGAGCTGAGATGAGAAATATGTCTGCTCAAGTAGGCCAGCTTGTCAAAAGCAAGAGATCAAGAGTGTTATGGGAATTTTTAAATTAATGTTGCATTAGTAATGTATTTTAGTAAACAACTTATTCAAATTATTATTATTTAGTTATTATAAACTTATAAGACATGTGTGGTATTTTGTCATAAACGTTTTCAGCTTGGTGGATAATCATGACACTGCCGAGTAAGGGTTTACTGTTTAGCTTGAAAGGTATATATATTATTAAGGCTTTTGCTCTTCAGCTTTAATGAATGTTTTACAGGTCCCTGAATGGACTGAGTGAACTGAAGTAATAAAGGTATTGAAACATAGAGCAGTGCTTTACAGTTATCTTCAAAACCAGAGACACTATCAGAGTCTTTCAGTTATTTTGAACATGTCTCCAAGCTTGAGTTTACGTTAACAAACGGCAAACTACTTTAATGTTCAGATTTGTACAGTAAATAGTACAGTAACACAGTTTTGGAGAGTAAGCTAATGTAATTTGCAGTAATAGAGTGATCCAAGTGAGAGACAGTGTGGCCTTCAGAAGGGTGTGTTGAGTACCCCATGTGACCAGTTGTATAATCTTAATGCTCAGCAGTCTGACCTCTTTCATAATGATCACGTTGCTCATAAAGAGCAGCGGTGTTAAAGAGAGCAATCTCAGCAATCACAATCTGTAGGTGACTGGAAAGTAGCTTTTTTAACCTATACAGCATCCGCAACCCTTCATTTAAACCCCTGGAGAGACGATAAAAAACTGTTCCAATTAACATAATCTTTAACACAATTACCATTCTTGGTTGCACATTCTTTTAATGTATTTATATCGACTCTGAAACTCACACCTAAATACAGATTTTGTGCTGGCGTTATCAGACATGCATGCGCTAATAAGTGATGCTTGCATGTGCTCCAGTAGATGGACTTTAACTGAGGCAAGAAACATGAATTTTTTTTTATGCTTGCAACAAGAAGTACTAAAAATATTGCAAACAAAATAAATAATACCAATAGGTTGAGGCGGGGTACCATTAGCAAGACAGACACAACCAGCAAGAACATCAAATTTAGTTAAGCATTTAATGATATAAATTTCAAGAGTGTGTAGTAAGGGTAGAAAAAGTTGGCATTGGTATTCAGAATATTTAAATACGTCATTAAGAAAGTTGAATTAAACTGAATTGAAGAAAGCCCTGTCTCCGTCTTGGTAGACCAGCTGTAATTCTTTAGATGCAGAAACACTACGGGGGAAGGAATTACATAGATTGTTAAACTGGATCTGTATAACCTGCACACAAGTTTAGATAATGTCAGATTTTACAGAAACTAATAAAAGTGTCATATACCAACTCGTGTGTATATATAAAACTAACCCTAGCTTATTCGTGAGATTCTCATTTGATTTTTTACAAATCCACTATCATTGGAACAATGTCCATTGGTACTCTGTTTCACACTTGAGGATCAAGTATCAGAAGGGAAAAAGTGATATTGATGCATCCCTGAGGTTTATAAGGTGCTTCTAAATGCCTGGGGATCAGACAGAGAATGCCTACATGCCTTGCAACACATATGCAAAATTGTCCTAGAAGTAATGACCATTCGCTTCTTAGCCATGTAATCATATAGTTCCTAATAATATTAACTCTGTGTCTCTTTCTCACTCACACACACTGCTTGCTGACATCTTAATGTAGGATTACAGCACTGACATTATTGGATTTTGCTAGCACCTTTGAGCCAGTAATCCTGGTAAATCATTTTAAATATGCTGCCATTACCACCCATGGGAAATCTCCTCAAAATGGCATTAAGATGGCAGAGTTGGTGGCAGTGCAGTCTCAGCTTGAGCCCCATCATAGACAGTTACAGTTCATGTACACAGACTGAGGTTAGTATTGCTCAGTGATCATCTTAGATAATGCCACAGATCAGTAACACTCATAGAAGTCCAGTCTATCACACAGAATAAACACAAATACAGTATAACACCATATGGTGTATAAATTCTCTGGCCATCTTTAGTATATAAGGGTCGGATTTGTGATTTCCTGTGTGGATGTTGATAGGCTTTTAATAAGGATTAGAGAAAAGCATGAATGCCTGCTTTGGGAGGCTGATGGTAATGGTGCTTCTCAGCCAACAAGAGTCTTAACTAGTGCTCAGGTACTGTGGATATGGTAGAAAATAGAAATGAACACCTTTCAATTGTTTCAGGAAGTGATTAGCTTGTCAGAAGGAAGTACAGTGGACCTGAGGAAGCCAGGGGAAGATGATGAAGTCTCTGTGCTGGCTGAGGATCCCATGGAGCCAGAAGAGTGTCTACCTGACTGTAAGTGAATGATCAAATGTTCCAAATAAAGCAGAAATTCAAATATGAACCATTTACCGACCCTTGCATGTCTGTTTCTGTTTACTTTTTTTATTGTTGGTTTGGATATTTAGGGTTATTCTGTTTTGTCCAAAACTATTGTTTTGACATTGAAGTTACTCTAGGGCTTCTTGGAGAAGCTCCTCCGTCCACAGCACCTGATCCAAATAAACAAAGCCTTTTTCCAAAGATGGATTAGATGTGGTGCAGTTACAATAGTATAAAAAAATCTGATGTCCAGAGGAAGGATGGCTAACTGTTTAAAACCATGTTTGGCAAAGTAGTCTCCCTAGATGTAGGTCACTCCATCTGCATTTGTCACTTAAAACCGCTTGACCCAAATTCAGGTCTTATGACATAAGATAACAAACTACTATTTGAGGACACAGGCCTGTTCTCCAGATGTCCTTGATCTGATTATGTTTGTTGGCTAGTTTCCCCTCACCTTTTTTTTTTTAGCTGCTAACTCTAATAATAATGTAATTTTCTGGCAGTCTGTGTACGTCGCTGTGAGTGCTGTGACATCAACACCACGTTGGGTTTTGGTCTGGCCTGGTGGAGGCTGAGGAAGACCTGCTACCAGATTGTGGAGCACAGCTGGTTCGAGACCTTCATCATTTTCATGATTCTCCTTAGCAGTGGAGCTCTGGTAAAAGACTGCTTACAAAATCTCCACATACAGTTAACTCCTTGCTATAATATTTAAATACATTTTAAAAAAACATAATAAAAATAATGATAAATTATATGAATTTGATTTTACAAATCAACAGTTGCACTTCTGACTTTTTGCTTTTTGTTTTAAACTATATTAAAAATATAGCAAAAAAGAAAGATTTTTTTACCATGACAACAGCAAACAACAGGAACATTGAACAACAGGAAATATTTAAATGATGATTATAACAACTTGTTTGCTGTTTTACGAATAATGTGTCATGATATTGAAAAAAAAACTTTGGTTTATTGAATGAGATACAGTGGGGTGCGAAAGTTTGGGCAGCGTTGTTCATTTTCCTCATTTACCTTTATAAAGCATTGATTGTTTGGAGAAAAAAAATCCGTTAAATATATCATATAGGGGACAAACACAGTGATATTTGAGAAGTGAAATGAAGTTTATATGAATTACAGAAAGTGTGCAATAATAAAAAAGTAGGCAGGTTCATAAATTTGGGCACCAAAGAAAAAAACCTTTAGTAGATCCTCCTTTCGCAGAAATAACAACCTCTAAACGCTTCCTATAGCTTCTAATGAGAGTCTGGATTGTGGCTGAAGGTTGTAGACCATTCTTCTTTACAAAACATCTCTAGTTCATTCAGGTTTGATGGTTTCCGAGCATGGACAGCTCTCATTAAGTGACACCACAGATTTTCAATAATATTCAGGTCTGGGGACTGAGATGGCCATTCCAGAACGTTGTACTTGTTCCTCTGCATGAATGCATTAGCAGATTTTGAGCAGTGTTTAGGGTCGTTGTCTTGTTGGAAGATCCAGCCCCGGCGCAGCTTCAGCTTTGTCACTGATTCCTGGACATTGGTCTCCAGAATCTGCTGATATTGATTGGAATCCATGCGTTCCTCAACTTTAACAAGATTCCCAGTCCCTGTACTGGCCACACAGCCCCACAGCATGATTGAACCACCACCAAATTTTACTGTAGGTAGCAGGTGTTTTTCTTGGAGTGCTGTGTTCTTTTTCCTCCATGCATAACGGCCCTTGTTATGCCCAAATAAAACAGCACCTTATTCCAAAATGAAGCTGGCTTGTCCAAATGTGCTTTAGCATACCTCAAGCGGCTCTGTTTGTGATGTGGGCAGAGAAAAGGCTTCCTCTGCATCACTCTCCCATACAGCATCTCCTTGTGTAAAGTGTGCCAAATAGTTGAACAATGCACAGTGACTCCATCAGCAGCAAGATCATGTTGTAGGTCTTTGATGCTGGTCTGTGGGTTGACTTTGACTGTTCTCAACATCCTTCGCTTCTGTTTATTCGAGATTTTTCTTGGTCTGCCACTTCGAGCCTTGACTTGAACTGTGCCTGTGGTCTTCCATTTTCTCACAATGTTTCTCACAGTGGAGACTGAAAGCTGAAATCTCTGAGATAGCTTTCTGTATCCTTCTAAACCATGACAGTGAACAATCTTTGTTTTCAGGTCATTTGAAAGTCGTTTTGAGACCCCCATGCTGCGACTCTTCAGAGAAGATGCAAAGAGGAGAAAAACTTACAATTGCCTCCCTTAAATACCCTTTCTCATTATTGGAGTCACCTGTATATGGAGGTCAAGGGTCACTGAACTTACCAAACCAAATTTGAGTTTCAATAATTCGTTCTAAAGGTTTTGAAATCAATAAAATGACAACAGTGCCCAAATTTATGCACCTGCCTAATTTTGTTTAACCAATTATTGCACACTTTCTGTAAATCATATATAACTTCATTTCACTTCTCAAATATCACTGTGTTTGTCCCCTATATGATATATTTAACAGATTTTTTTTATCTAAACAATCAATGCTTTTTGAAGGTAAATCAGGAAAATTAACAAGGCTGCCCAAACTTTCGCACCCCACTGTATTAACTGCTTGTGAAACTGGGCTCCTGAGTGTTAAATCTGTCAAATCTTGTTTCCTACTGTTAACAGAGTGAAAGTTTAATGTAGCTTACTTGTTAAATAAACTAAATAGTGTAGATTTCCTTACTGCATTTTTCATCTCTCTTTCAGTGATGTGGAATGATGTGGGTTTTTTTTTTTCAGGCATTTGAAGACATATATATTGAACAGAGGAAAGTGGTCAAAGTGGTACTGGAATATGCAGACAAGGTCTTCACTTATATCTTTGTGCTGGAGATGTTTCTCAAATGGATTGCATATGGATTTAAGAAGTACTTCACAAACTACTGGTGCTGGTTGGATTTCCTGATTGTGGATGTGAGTTAACAGCTTTACATTTCTGACTCTACCAGTTCATCATGTCAGGTTGGCTACCTGTAAGCCAACAATACAGATCATCTTTTTGTGATTAGTTAGTAACATTATTGTTGTTAAAGGAAAACACTAAAATTATACGAAGACCAGTTTAGTGCAGTCTGACTGTCTGGGGTGCACATTAGGATAGTATACATCCTAAATTGATATAAATGCTTTACCAACTTGATACCAGAAAGGGATTTATGGACATTTATTATGCTGTTTAAAATTGTTGATGTTTCTGGATGTCACTAAAGAAATCCGGCTAAGAAATGTCTTAGGAAATAATTAACAAGCATGACATTTTATTACTATTTGTTGTGGATTAATGCAATTATTATAATGATAATCATAATTCATTTAAGAATTACATTTATATTTATAATTAGAACATTCATTTTTTTAAACCATTTGCTTAAAATAATCCTATTTAATACTGTCATGTACCTTATGTATGTAGTAAAAGTAAGCTATACTGTAAAAAAACTTTATTATTTGAGTTAACTGAACATCTGTTAGCAAGTAAATTAACAGATCAGTAATCTGTGTTGCATTCTGTTAACATATTTGTTCAATTAATTTAAAATTTAAAGGCAACCAAGTTACGAAATTGTTTATTTTAAACATAAATCACTTTGCAGTGTGGGCGTGGCATTGTTACATCATCCTTACAGGCTGAAAACCTTATTATAGAGCAAGATTTTACTGATTCAAGGTCACGATGGCCATGCAAACATACAAAACCACACCAAAATATGGAGTAATTAGCCCTGGCGAGTGAGAACTAGAGCATTTGATTTGCATGCCCAAGCCCTCACTGTGTTTCTCCTGGTCTCACCCGCCCGTCTGACCCCATACAGATCTCCACACATACCTCTAATGATAGGGTAAGTTTATAGTTCAAAAGTCAGAGGTGAGTAAACGCTCAGGATAAGCTGTCACATCCACATCACAACTGCTTTTCTGCTTCACTTGCGCCACTTCAAGATATAAATGCCACTGTCTCTCTTGCCTAGGAAAAATCTGAAACTGCATTTTATTTGCATTCAAAGTGTGTAGTGCTACAGACTGTATAACAATGATATGGTTACATGCGTAGGACCTTGGCTTTTATATCAGATGAAATGTACTTGTCAACAGAAATGCTCCTCTAATTTAGCATGAGTTTCTTAAGTTAGTCTAAGCTTAGCATGCTCACAAGACAGATATTTTCAGGAAACTATGTGAAAACTATGTGCTTTATATATTTGTATTATAAAATCTCTTTGTTTTGTCACTGACTGTGTATTAGAGCCATACACTCTGTTAATCGTCTTTAAAATATTTTGGACAAAATTCATAAAATGCTCTCTTTTATAAAGAAAAACCAATTCTTGGGACTTATATAAAACTTTTTAAATCTGTATATTATTATGCAGTGTCCTCATTTGATGCTGAGGATACTATTTCACTTACACAAAAGCTAATCTGGCTGACATTATTTGACCAAATTTAAAAACAAATACAATTCTTTATAAAACCTCACTCTATTTAATATATATGCATATTAAAATGCATATATAGTTGAGTATGTGTGTATGTGTACTGATTAAAGTGGATATATGTGCATACTTTGTCTTCTGGTTTGTCTTCATGTCATTTCATTACCTGCTGATAAATCTCATGCCATATCCAGCCACAGTCATCATAACGGGTCATTCGACAGTAGAATACCATACTGTTCTGTCTGCTTTGAATGTAGAATAGAGTGGAAGTGTATGTCTTTAAACAAACCAAATTATAAATTAAACCTCAGTATTTGCTGATTTTTAAATGTCCCAACAAGTGTGTTCCTGTAGAATGTCCCAAAACACATAAGTCTTGGCTCTACACTGTTTAACCATTTATCTTGCCAGCTTTGACCACATTGCTATATGTAGAATATTATAAAACTGTTACTCTGCTTGCACACTGTGAATGTTAAAATCACTTACTTAGGCAGCCTTTGCGTAGACGTTGTCTCTGGCTCTCATTCAAAATAAATGCTTTCTGTCTCACTTTCACTTTTGTCTCTAGCAGTGTGCATGCAGGGTTATGGAGTTGCAAGTTCTTTTATAATGATCAGTGCTGTTTTATTAAAATGGTATTGTATAATAATATTTTTACAGATATTAAGATGATAAAAATGTCCTAATCAAAAGGTTTTTTGCACCCAAGTTATTTCAATTTGAATATTAAATCCTATTGTTCCTGTAGATATGCAGTTGCACAGCACACAATGAATGTACTTTAAAACTGAAGTTGCGCTAAAATAAAAATGAAGTATTCTTATTTAATTATTTTTATACATAATTATTCTCAATTTAGCAGAATACACACACTGTCACTGCAGATATTAAAAATGGCTGTGGTTCAGTTTACACTAGTGTCTTTTACAAAGCATCTACAACTAGAACATAGAGGGGTAAAATAGCCCTAACTCGATACGCCAAAAAAGCCAATTTCAGCCATTTAATCTCCTCTTTTCCATTTTTTTTTTAAGAATACAAATTATTTTTTTTTTTTTTAGAAATATTTGATATGTACATATGCAATTTAATAATCAGGCTTCGTATATAGATACATAAACATACATTTTATACTATACATACTATATATACACATTAAGCTCCCCTCACAAAAACTCTACAGTAACTTCAGGCTCCTGCAGACGTTGCATGAGGATAATCGCACTACAAATACCTGCTGATTGCGTGACGAGATTCATAGACTGAGAAGAGATGGTACAGAGAAGTGATTGTCTCATTCAGTGTGTTCAAAATAGGTTGCAAAGCAGATGTTAATGCATTTGGGTGTGAAAAGGAAGTAGGTGAAAATGCAGGCGTATAGAAATGCACAGTCATACAGGTTTACCAGTATTGGCAAAAATCCTAGTCTACAGTAAATTCTTGTCAGAATTGTTCCAGGGATGGCATTCACGGAATCTGGCCAAACAGAGTTCTTTGATGCAAGAGTGGCTAATTGTTGACTTACGGAACTACATCCGGAAACTTGTCCAATCCATGCCAAATTGCAGCTATTTGAGCTCATGGAGGTATTACATGCTGTTAGGTATGTTTTAGTCACAGGTGACATTTTTTTTGTCCTGTGAGCTTATATACAATATATTTTCTCTTCTCTTTTAAGGCACCACAATGCTTCTTTAATACAATGAGTGCTAAAAAGGGTAGGATACAGAAAGCGCAGATTCTACACAATGATACTTTCCTTATAACCAGTAAGCATGCCTTCGCTTGAGTTATAGGGGACATTGGCAAAGATGGATTGATCTTAAAGATGTATAGAAAGCTATGTCTAATATGGGCAAGTTCTTTCCAATATGCCCTCATTATCTCGGATAATGATCTTCTAGATTGATATGGGACATCCCTAATGATAAATTTGTAAAAGGTTTTGTATAATTTTTATAACCTTATATCGTTTTTATTTTTGTATATATAAATATGTGTATGCAATATATTATTTTGGTCTTTTAAAAGGATTTGAAAGGTTTTTTTTCCATATTGAAGTGCTGGTTTCATAGCTTGCAACATTGCAATCTGTAGTAACAGTAATTCAGAACACTTGTTGTGACAAACTTATGTGTCATACATGTTGTTCTACAACTAATTATGTAGTGTAAGTACAGGCATTGAATTTTCTCCATTGCTAATGACTTAAAAGTTCATTATTACACCTGCACAAATCCTTCGTTAACAACTCTCAATACGAAGAAAAATAAAGGCATGTTTCAGATTCAGGTCCTGCAATACTCATGCAACGGCCCGTCAACTTGTGTTTTGCTTCAAAGTGATATATGCTTCTGCTCTCATCTTGCAGGTGTCATTGATTAGCTTGGTGGCTAACTCTCTGGGCTATTCGGACTTTGGAGCTATTAAATCCTTGAGGACCCTAAGAGCACTCCGACCACTGAGAGCTCTGTCCAGATTTGAAGGAATGCGAGTAAGACTAGTTCCTCTACTATGTCTTGACAGAAAATCTAAAGAGTCTGTGTAGAAGTCTGTGTAGTAATATTAGTAGTTCTAATAATACTAATATTACTAATACTAATATTAGTATTTCTAGTATTACTCCATCAGAAGTCACTATATGCTGTACTTTTTAATTGTGAAAAAACATTTAAATTTGGTGGCTGATTGTTTAGACTCGCAAGTAACATATTCTTATGTGACTTATGTGATTTATAGTAAGGTGTAGTATTACTGGTTTGGCTGACTGTTTGCTCTTACATTGCTGTTTGCTGTTGGTGAGGTGGTGGTCAATGCACTGATTGGAGCCATCCCCTCCATCATGAACGTCCTGCTGGTGTGTCTGATCTTCTGGTTAATCTTCAGCATCATGGGTGTCAACCTCTTTGCTGGAAAATTTGGAAAGTGTGTTAACAGGACAGGCTACATCCACAATGTCACAATTGTGAACAACAAGTCTGATTGCCAGGCCATGAATGACACTCAGTTCTACTGGACCAAGGTGAAAGTGAACTTCGACAATGTGGGCTTGGGCTATCTCTCGCTTTTGCAAGTTGTAAGTCCCTGATATATCATCTTTTGCTGTATCTGTATTTTTGTTGACTTTTGTTATTCATGCACATATTTTAAACACCCATAGTCAAGAAAACACACTTTCATAGTCTGTCTGTGTTCTCCACCCCTTGTTGAGTAAATCAAACATGCAGACCGAAACAAAACAAACGCCTGTTTCAACACTACATTGAGAGGAAAAGGCTCAATGCAGTCATATAATTTTAATGTGTGTATATATGTTATAATAATAATAATAATCAATTTCTGCATTAAATGCTACCAATGTCTTTTTTACCTACATCAGACATAAAAATGTGTAAATTAAATTCACAATTACAGACTTGAAGTTTCTCAAGGCGGATACATTGTTTAAAAACACATTAGAGGCCCCATTCATTTTGACCTGGCCAAGAAAATGTCACAGACACCAGGGGAGTGCCAGTGTTCTGGTCAGGCTAAGATGGTCTGTTAACCGCCCCAGAATCACCGATACCATACTGTTGGCAAATGTACAGTCTTAAGGGGTGATTTATGATCAGCAGTGCTTGGTGTGATCAGATAAATGTACACCACTGACCTGGAATACCTCATCATCTTGTGCAGGCCGCGGTGGGGTCACTGTCACCACTGTTTACATTCCACCGCAGGCTGATCTACTTTCAGCATATCTCATGCAGCACACAGAAATCACACGCTGGATCACTGCTTCACCCCCTTTCATGATGCATTTAAAGACCTCCCTCGACTTCCATTTGGCAAATGGAACACTCCTTACCATCTATATCTGCCTAAAAATGTGCTCTGTGGATAACATCAGCGTTGTGCTTTCATACGAGATAAATATTTTCTATGCTCATTTTAAGGTAAATCATGCTGCACCTCCAGAAAGAGGCCGAGCTACCACCAATACAACCCCCCTCCCCTATACCCAGAAAGCAGTCAGACCAGGCAGCATTCCTGAACATGTCCTTAAAGAATGTGCACATCAGTTAGCAGGAGTGCTAATCTCTGTCATAAGGAAAAGCTTTATAATCAATATTCTGTTGTAAGAAAGAAGCTGGTTAGAGGCTTCCTCTGCTCCATACTACCTGCCCCTCTCGACCCACAGCAGCTTGCCGACCAACACAGCATATCCACTAGTGATACAATAGCCCTGACATTACAAACCGCCCTCTCCCATCTGGACAAAAACACATGTTGAAAATGCTGTTTGTGGACTATAGTTCCGTGTCACCATCGTTCCCTCAGGACTCAACATTAAGCTTTGGGATCTGGGTCTAAACAGTTTTCTGTGCAGCTATATCCTGACCTTCCTGACAGATCAGTGTTTGGTGGGCAGCATTAACACAAGTGAGCCTTTAGGGCTGTGCACTTTGAGCTCCATTTGTACTTCAGCAGGCTGAGAAAGTTTGGTATGAACCCTCACATCCTAAGAATATTTTACACATGTATTGTGGAGAGCATTTGAACAGACTCTGTCACCACCTGGTATAGAAACTGCGCTGCAGCTACCTCTACAGACACTCCAGTACATTTTTATTACAAATGTTACTGACTGTTAAATGTAATTGAGTTGTTTTTATGTTTATCTTACTGATACATTTAAATTTTATATTTTTATCAACGCTCCAAGTACTTTATTTTTTAAAATGTTCTAATGTTAATAAAATCCAAGTTGTAAGATTTACTTGATTGTACAATTTTTACACCATATCAGCCAAAGTTATCGGTTATCGGTATCATTCATTTTTAATAATGGCTTTAAAAAAAAAACAGCGGCCACCCCCTCCTTTATATTCTATCGCTGTAAAGAGAATGCCTTTTTAAAATAGAGATTATTTGGTAAGGTAGCCAAGCAACCATGGCTATGCTGAGTCATCTCTCCTTCTCCTTCTCACCTCATTTACCTCTGGAAATAGTCCGCTTTCAGTCATTCACAAAAGCATGTAATTGCCTGTTACCAAGGCAATGTTCTCCTATGGTGAAGCACATCCTACTGA
The DNA here is from genome assembly GCA_024036415.1 of Prochilodus magdalenae. Taxonomy (NCBI): domain Eukaryota; kingdom Metazoa; phylum Chordata; class Actinopteri; order Characiformes; family Prochilodontidae; genus Prochilodus; species Prochilodus magdalenae. Next base: position 848,731 of record JAMWET010005878.1, read on the forward strand.
ATTCGTACTGATTCCTGTATGGGTAATTCTTGTCTCTCTAGTTGGTAAATGAAGGTTATGCATATATATATATATATGTGTGTATGTGTGTGTGTGGCTCAGGTTTAACACTGTGACTTTATTACACAGGCAACTTTCAAAGGCTGGATGGAAATCATGTATGCAGCTGTGGATTCCCGTGGGGTAAGGATTATTAACTTAATCAACAGAAAAAATATTTTAGATCTGAAGTGTACATTGGAATGCAGTTCTCTGAGTCGTGAGTTATTTTTTGCACCACAGGTAGAAGAGCAGCCTATTAAGGAGGTCAATCTATACATGTACCTGTACTTTGTCATCTTCATCATTTTTGGCTCATTCTTCACCCTTAATCTATTCATCGGTGTCATTATTGACAACTTCAATCAGCAGAAGAGAAAGATAGGTGCAGATACTTAATTGTTTTGGCTAAAATATTTCATTTGTGTGTGAATACAATATTGTAAAATAAGGCTTATGTCTTTTGCTGCTGCAAGGTGGGCAGGATATCTTTATGACTGAAGAGCAAAAAAAATATTACAATGCAATGAAAAAACTGGGATCGAAAAAGCCACAGAAGCCCATACCAAGACCAATGGTAAAACAGATTCTTATCAATAAAATTATATGCTTAATGTAGTTTAGCTTATTAGCCTGTAATTGTTAACATCTCTTTGCTCCACCTAGAACATTCTGCAAGGCTACTTCTTTGACTTGGTGTCGAAACAAGCCTTTGACATCACAATCATGATGCTCATCATCTTGAACATGATCACCATGATGGTGGAGACAGACGAGCAATCTACTCGCATGGAATTCATCCTCAACAACGTCAACTTGGCCTTCATCATTGTCTTTACCACTGAATGCCTCATCAAGATTGTTGCCCTCCGCTGCTACTTCTTCACCATTAGCTGGAACATATTTGACTTTGTAGTAGTCATTCTTTCCATTGTTGGTGGGTACATCACGGATGATCTGGATGATTTTCTGTAGTTTTAAATCAAATCATCACAGAAGAAAAGCTTTTAGTATGATGCCTGATCACAAAAGTCACACTCTAATATTTTGTTGGACTGCATTTAGTTTTGAATTCAGCACACATTTGCTGCAGTATAGCTTCGACAACCTTTTACAACATCATAAGATTTATTTATTGATTCATTTTTAGCCAAAATGTATTGACAACAGGAGAGTTAAACTACTCTGTAAAGTGTTCTCAAGTACATACCCAAGATTTCAGTGGGGTTAGGTTAGGTGGTGGTCAGTTCATGTGTGAAGATGATTTTTCACGCTCCCTGAACCACGCCTTCAAATTTAGAGCCTAATGAATCTTAGCATTGTCATTCTGGAATATAAAAATAATTTAATGTGATAACCTGGTTATACACACATGTACCTGACCATCTAAAGCATCCCAAGATTAGAACAGTGTTTCCATAAGCTGGGTACACTGGGTACTGTAAATGATGGGTGCATTGTTTGATGCACTTCCCTTTTTACCGTGACATGCTTATCGCTCTAAAGTAGGGTACATCTGTCAGACCACCTTTTTTATGAGACTGATCACATGTCTTTTGCAAAGTTGGCAGTTCACTATTATTAAAAATGTTAAAAATGTTTTGGAGATTGCTTAACACAATTCCAGTCATTTTATTAATCTGCATAGTTGTTTTCTTTGCCTAAGAACAGGCAAATAATTTGGCCAGGCCGCTTGTTTTACCTGTTTATCAAGACAAAAAGTGAACTTGCCTAAGCCGAAAAAACAAACAAACAAATAAACCGATAATTACCCTTGTTTATGCAAGGACACTGTTGCACTCTTATAAGCTCTCTTCTAATTCTTGCGTTTCTTTGACTTAACAACAACTGAATGAACAGATCAAAACTGCGTTAGCTGTGTGGTATCTCCATTTTCAACACTTATGAATTCTGAGCTATTAGTAACTCCTCTGTTGTGATGTGATACAAGTACATAAGTGTATGTGCCATACACACTCCTGCAAAAAACTGAAAAACTCCCGCATATATATATTAGACTTTGGTTGTAATGATGCACCAGCACATTATACCATTCATTCAGATATTTTTTCCTATCCCCTCTCAGGAATATTACTGCTTTCTGTTTTTAAAAGTATGGACTGCTGCTTAAGTATTCGCTTATTTGCAGTGACTGTTGTTGTCAAGGTAGTATATAAGGAAAGCGGTTAAAAATAAATAGATTATAGATGGTTTAGTTGAATGCATCATAAATACATGCCAGAGAGCCATGTCATGTTGCCTCCAGGCACAAAAAAGGCATCATTTACTGAAGCTGAAAGAAAGGCTTCCTACAAAATCACATGTGTGGGAGCACTTTAAATTACATTGAGGAATATGCTCAGATTTGTGATAAGACGCTGGTGTTCTATGTAAACCTGACAATTCATCTCAAACACGTTAAGTACAGTCATCTTTATCCTAGTACAAGTCTCTGGTCACGGTAATGCTAAAACCTGGAGCGATGTATTGTATGACTAGCTGAGTTTCATAAATACATTGTTGTTTCATCCTAAATGTGTTTGATCTGCAGTAAAAAACACATTTAAAAATATGGATAAGTATCAATAGTATTATTAAATACTCAAACTTATTTACAAATTTGAACCTTTCCAGCCTAGCTGAAAAGCTTAATGTCAGTCTCTGCTATCCTGCAAGTACTTTCAGTGTCCTGCCATATTACACAAAAATCAACATTGACTGCTTGTGTCAAGACGCAAAGATCCATATTGGTAATTAACACTGAGACATAAATGGTTAACAACTACCATGGCAGACCAAAAATTACATGCAGTATTCATTGTTTAGTTTTTGTTTATTATAATGTCTTTGGTTAAGTTAAAGTAGAAAACCAAGTTAAAGTAGAAAAACATAAAAGTTTTATAGTTCTCCCGGAAGAACTAGAACTAGATTATTTTTGTGTACTACACAGTATTTTTAATACTCAGAGGTATTTTTCATTTCTTTTTTGTTGAGATAAATGCCATCATTACTTACATTTCAGAAATATAATTATTAATATTTTTCTCCTCACAGGAATTGTCCTGGCTGATATTATTGAGAAGTACTTTGTGTCCCCAACCTTGTTTCGAGTGATCAGATTGGCAAGAATAGGACGAGTCCTCAGACTTATACGAGGAGCCAAAGGAATACGGACACTACTCTTTGCCTTAATGATGTCACTGCCAGCGCTATTCAACATTGGCCTCCTGTTGTTTCTCGTCATGTTTATTTATGCTATTTTTGGCATGGCCAACTTCGCCTACGTGAAGAAACAGGGTGGAATTGATGATATGTTCAACTTTGAGACTTTCGGGAACAGCATGATATGCCTGTTCCAGATAACCACCTCGGCTGGCTGGGACAACTTGCTGGATCCTATTCTGAACAACTCGCCAGAGGAATGCAACCCACATATTATGAACACAGGAACCAACACCAAGGGCAACTGTGGAAATCCTTCAGTGGGGATTACTTTCTTTGTTAGCTACATCATCATCTCCTTCCTTATTGTTGTTAATATGTACATTGCCATCATCCTGGAAAACTTCAGTGTGGCTACTGAGGAGAGCGCAGAACCTCTCAGCGAGGACGACTTTGAGATGTTCTATGAGGTGTGGGAGAAGTTTGATTTGGAGGCCACGCACTTCATTGAGTACTCCAAGCTGTCCAACTTTGCCGATGCGCTGTCTGAACCCCTACGGATTGCCAAACCGAACCAGATCAAGCTGATTACCATGGACTTGCCTATGGTAAGCGGGGACAAGATCCACTGCCTGGACATTCTGTTCGCCTTCACCAAGCGTGTCTTGGGTGAGTCGGGCGAAATGGATGCTCTCAAGCAGCAGATGGAGGACAAGTTCATGATGACCAATCCTTCCAAGATCTCGCATGAGCCTATCACTACTACGCTCCGGCGTAAGCAGGAGGAAGTCTCAGCCACCATCATCCAGCGTGCCTACAGGAGGCACCTGGTCAAGCGGCAGATGAAGCAAGCGTCCTATTTGTACCGACAGATAAACTTAGAGGGTGTGGACATAGATGATGCCCCAGAGAGGGAGGGGCTCATAGCGTGTATGATAAAGGAGAATTATGGCCCTGAGGAGGAAATAATCGAGGAGTCTCTGCAGTCCTCCCCTCCCTCATATGAAACAGTCACCATGGCTCCTAATGATCTCTTAGAGGAGCCTTTATCTGATTCCAGGGACCCTATGCCCTCTGAGCCTTGCACCTCTACAGAGACTTACGACGAGACCTTTCTTTAGGAACTGCTTTTCTTTTTTTTTTTAATCTAAAGTATGTTTGGGTGAATATTGTTGTTGCCACATTTTGAAGAGTGTGTGGGCAATTTTTTTCAAGTTGAGCACTTTTGATGTTCATAGCGCATCATGGAGAAATTATGTTTTTTTATTGTTTGCTATAATGGAATATGCAAAGGCGCCCAGAGCTTAGTCATCAAATTATTATTTCAAACACTTTATTTTTTGCTGTTTTTTATTCTGTAGCCGTAAGTCATTTATTTCACTATAAACAGCCTGCAACATCAGGATGTATGAGTAATGGTTAGCGGGATGGTCAAAGAGCATCACTATATCAGTTGTCTCATACGGGTAAAGGTCAGGCCATATTATAGAATCATTGGCTTTTGGATAGATAGTGTTTCCTTCTATTAGCACTTAAGTATGACAGATTTGTAATTTATTTTAATTCTCACAAATTTACCAGATTTTATGATAAATAAACAAACAAACAAACAAACAGTACTGTGCAAAAGTTTTAGCAATTTACTAAGACATTTACCGAAATATTAACTGTGCTTGTAAGATTCACATATTCTGGGAATACGTGCAAATAAAAATAAATACAGTACAACTATTTTTGATTTCAAAAATGTAGTCTGTATCTTCTGAGCTAGCTAGAACAAACTTGGGTTCCATGTCTTTTCATCACCCAAATTATCATATGGATTTCTTTTATTCCATTCCAGCACATTTGATTTAGTATTTCTAATATGTTTCCCTATTAGAAAAGTCATACGTCAAATATGACTTTTACCGTGACTTTAACTTGAACACAGAATTTTCATGATCTTTTATGAATTGGGGGGCGAAACATCTTCTTAAACATGCACAGGTTTTATTGAAATCAACATTTTCCTAAAACTTATGCCTTTGTTGTAACATTTAAAGATGTCCCTGATATTCCATTACTCAAATTCCTGACTTTCTGTATCTATAATTTTAGACTTTTAAAGATTCATGAGTCATGGGAAACCTGTAATACTGGTCTGCTGTGAGGTTTGGAAATAGTTAAAGAAGACATTGACAGATAAAAAATCAGTATTTACCTAGACATAGAATCAGAACTTATTATTACCTTTTTTTTTGTTTTTTTTTTTAATTATTGTAATCCTTTTATTTTGTAGTAATTTGTTGTAATCTTTAAGCAAAACAACTTTTTAAATTTTCTCAGGTGCCTACAACTATTGCACAGTACCGAATATATACATTTTATAAAATATATTAAATCTGTTTACCCAAGGCCACCAGGTATCACTAGTTTTCTATAGTTCAAGTATGTGGGATTAAAGGGTTGAACGTCAACTTCAGACTGACTGCAGGTTGGAGAGTGAACTGTCCGTGTTTAGGACATACATACTCAGTAGCTCTCTTTTTTTGAGCTCAGCAACAACATGGAAATCACTGACCTCTAAACTAGCATGTGAAACTTGTGTACATGAGTGTGATTCAAGGTTCAGAATATCTAAAATTTTATTCCCTGCAAAATGCAGATTGACTTTCGTACACTGCAAATAAACTTCAGATGAGGGTCATGGGTAACGATGTGTAGTAAGCTCCCCAAACAAAAAAAAAAAATAGATGCATGGATTGTTTATTCTCTGAAACTTAATGGAGGATGTCCAGTTTCCTCAACCCCAGTCATGTCAGGTAAGAAATAACTTGGTATCTTGAGTCTCCGATCCTGTCCACTTTCACCAACTTTGTACTTCATGCAGGGATGTAGGTTTGGTTTCAAGAATGGTAGAGATGCAATCCATTGCAGCCTGTTTTTCTTCTCGAGCCTGCTGCTGATTTTCTTGCAGTGCATACAAACTAAGTCATTTATGGTGGGTTTTTCATTTTATGTTTACTCCTGCCAGCAGCCCAACAGCTGACAGAACAAGGGGTAGCTTGTTAACATGTTTAACAAGCTACCCCTAACATGCATCAGTTTACATAAATTTGTACAGTGCAAAGGCTACTGATGTTAGATAGAAGATTTTCATTTTAAATCATTTTGGCTACTGACTAGTTAGATTACTACCTCAGCGCTCCAGTTGGTGAAAAAGCTGCTGATGTTCTCTCTTTCTTATTTGCAGTAATAATACCAATATTGTGCAAATACTGGTAGGGACATGTCCCTACTGTCCATATGCAAACCTATGCCGACAGTGTCATGTTCAAGCAGAGCCCACAATTGCCATTCTCGCGTTTTAGGTGGTGACTAGAGTATGGTCTATATGTGACTGGATCAGAAGACATGATGGGACACTGGGACACTTTGACTGACCAGCAGAATTAATGGACCTCAGTTATTAGTTTGGAACAGATTAAATGCTTAAATAGACACTTAATAGACTCAGATGTGCACACACTTTATGGGTGACAATGGACAGGAACTGAGAAACTCCTAAACAACACTGGTGTAATCTCTACCAGATAGAATTGGTCCTGCTATTAAGTCAAGAGGTTAAGTATTAGAACTAGGGTAACAAGGCTTTCAAAAAAATTACTATTTTTGTTTTTGGTCTGGTGAGCTTACACTACATACAGTTTGCTATACCAATTCACTAAGCTTTGAATAAACTTCTTACTCAACAGCATTAAATTAGGCTAGGTACAAAATATTTAAGCTGTAATGTAGAACTTTGTGCTGTGAGATCTGCAATATCTATCTACCTGCTCCCAGGTTTTAATGGATTTATATCTGATTCAGCACATGATTCACGTGACACATGATTCAGCTTGGTGAAGCTTTTATTCAAGAGCCTTTTGTGAAGGTGTTGAGACACCAATGTAAGGACTGCTTTGAATCACAGTCAATCTGATGTACACTTGGTATGCTTTTGTGCTAGAGGAACTGTCTGCTATAAGACCTCATGCTCAGTTTGTTTTATTTCTTCAGTAGGTCGCCGAAACCGCACCCAATTCTTCTAAATGAGATCTTCTGGACTGCAGTGTGTAAAATTAGTTAATGCATTCACTCAGTTTTTAAATTTTGTATTCTAATAAGCACAATGAAAGGAAATAAAAATAGAACATGTTGAGATATATCAAATATTTGATAGATGTTGTTCCTTTTTATACAGTACAATTGGTTTTCCTATTACAAGATGTTTATTCATTTGAACATTTATGAAATAATGCAGAAACTGACAATAAAGAATTTGTCATTGACACAGACTGTACAAAAATTTATCAGCTGTTTATATGTCATATACACACACTCACACAAAGATGCTTTGACCAAACTTTACATTTCTCATGTTAAATTATGGTACTCTCCAAAAGTCAGACATCCAGAGGCCTTTATATACTTTCATATAGTTTTCATTTTTTATACAGTATTTAAAAGTACGACACCATTCAGTACATAAGCCAAACAACAGAGGACGGCATATCAACACAAAGTCATGGGGTCCATTCTTTTCATAAGAAACAAGCAAAAACTAGATGTTAGAATGTTAGATGTTAAATGTTGTGAGTTCAGCATCAAACTTCCTCCCTTTACTTCCCGAAAGTGTCTATAGTGGGGGGAGTAACGCCATAGTTAATACTTGATCCATTTATGTATGTATGTATGTATTGACATAATCACAGCTGCAGCCACTGTTGTGCTTACTGATCTTTCAATTGCTTCCTGACAAGGAGTGGTACCTTGAACTTAACTTATATCAGGGCAGTGCTACTTCATTCTCTTATGTTGGACTGATAGCAGACAATGCTACAGTGACTGACTATCACCCTTTGCGGTGCACAGGTACAGGGCTTTAGAGACAGGGCTAGCTGTTTAGCATGCTGGCTTCAATAGATTTCTCTGCAATACATTGCATAGACATTATAGGCATATCATCAAAGATTCACTTCGCAAAAGAAATAAATCATTCCAGAAGAAAAATAATCATATTACATTGTTTCAGTAGCCTTTTTATTACAGCTTCTGTTCTTTCAGGGTATTTGCCTTCTTTGCTTCTTACATGCCTTTAAAATTGGTTACTTTTTCTCACTATCAAAGTACTCCAAGCATGTTCAGTAATGTGGGGTTCTGGGGTTCTTTTCAAGGTTAAAGACTTCTTGACAGCCATACCTCCTTTCAGACCCTGTGCTCTCACAGTGAAAGGATGGACTTTTTTTTTTCCATGTCGGCAGCACGAGTGGACCCACCTGTCATTCACTTATTTTCAGTCAAAGGTTTAGAATGAATAATTAGTTCGTTTCTTGTATTGCAAAACATAGAGAGAAGACCAAGGGCTGGTGCTCATAGTCAGATCACATGTGCCCAACTGTTAACTGTTCACTAAAGCATTAGCCTGCTCTCTGGAGTAAAATGACCGTTGTCCTGCTTTCACAGATCTTTCTTTAGTGGAAATGTATTTGAATTCACAATCCTCTAGCCTGCAGTAGCTGCAGAGTGGAGTGCTTGGAGTTTGTAAATGAACACAGATTTTTTTGGGGGCTTTGGAGGAGGGAGCCAATTTGGCAGTGCTCCCGGAGAGCTTGCCCCTCTCCTGCCTAACAGAGAGGGTGCTCTAATCCCTCAGTGACCAGCTGGACCTTACAGATTATCCCAGTGCAGAGGGGGAAAAAAATCACTTGTTTTAATTACACACGCATACTTCTCTCTCCCGAGCGCTCTCTTTCTCCGTCATACAGAAGCATCCAGTCCTTCTGTCCACTGCAAAAAGACTTGGGTTTTCTTTCTACTTACTTTCTTTCCCAGTTGTTGTTCTTCTGTTTTTTATTTGTGTCAATTTCCTCTCATGTCCCTTTCTGTCTTAATCTGCCTGTGTATTTCAGTTTCTCCGTTTTCACAGATAGTCCTTGGTACTTCTGCAAAGTCCTCCTGAGTTTAGCTTCACTCCTGACCGAAGCTTTTAATGCCAGCATCAGCATGAAATATAAAAATGTCCTTTTTATGAATGTGCCTTGGTAATTGATATAATGTTTAAGCGTTTGAACATGTGGCCAGGATTAAGCTTTGCTAGAGGGGAAACAGAAGAGATTAAAAATGCACTATTACTAATTACAAAAATGCACTTGCACATGCTACAGCCTTGTGCGACTCTGTGAACACAATCCAGATACATCTGAATTTTGAATAAAACATCCTTTAAACTGACCTTGTATTATGAAAATATACCACAGTGGTCAGTGAGCATAACTTGTTAAAGGGTCAGACGGTTGTGCGGGTTTTACTTGTAGACAGGAAACGATCTCCCTCATGGGGTCTGTTTGTTTTATCATTGTCCAAAGCACAGACTGCATGACTGGGTGATGGGAAAACACTTTCTTTTCTCATTTTGTTACAGATACAGCCAACCCTGAAGCATGCTAACAGAAGTAGGCTCAGCTCCTGAACACATGGTGTAGCAACACTATTATATAAGACAGGCGTAGACGTAGTGTAGTGCCAGAACCTGGAAGGTTAATGGTCTGTGGGCCATAACACTGACCAGCCATTCCTGCTATAAATCTCCAGAACAACTGCAATTTTTTTTTCCTTACATAAACAAGAAAATATTCTGGACCTCATAAGAGAAGTAGACACGACTTCCAAACAAAGTTGCACCTGGAAGGACTCAACCGACAGGGATAAAACTTGGGAGGGTATGATTGACATTGCAAGACATGCGAGTGATTCTGGGCTGCACATGTGATGTAAGCAAGGGTGGACCTTATCGCTGTATCCAACTGACCATATAAGGTCATCCTGTTGTGCATGTTTCCATTCTGACTCATGCTGGTGTGTTGGTAGCATCCTTTGCAAGTGAAACGCTGCTTCAGAGAAGGAGCAACTTAAACAGTTGGAAGAGTGTTGACATCATACAGCTTTGGGAAGAGATCAATCTGTTATCAATCTGTTGATCGTGCAGATGCTACCATGCTGTTGGCAACAAGGGATAGAAGAAGGCACGAATCAGCAACAAAAGAAAAGAACAGACCAATTTTGTCATGCAGAAAGTGACCCAACAGCCATGATTGCGGACATTCAGCGAGCATGGATGCCCTCCAAGATGCATCCTGTTGCATCCACGACTGCGCTACACAGGACTACATGCACACAGATCGTTACGATGCCCTTAACACCACATGGGAGGCAACATGGTCAGCACCAAGACGTGCAGTTTGTCGTCATGCGTTTAGAAGGCCTGGTGTCACTCCACCTCCACCCCTACCACAAAATATGCAGGAACTGTGTGAGAATATTCAAGCTGCATGGGATGGATTATTGTAGGACACCTTTAGGAACTTGATGCTGAGATGTCTGACATACTGCAATAGCAAACATGGTGGTCTGATGCCATACTGAGAGACACTACTTGTTACATATTTATACATATTGTATGTGTAGCTCAATAAATATCACCTAGATCAGTCTAAATGTATCATCATGTATTGTTCCAGGTAACCTTTATCTTCCTTCATAATAGCACTGCAATTCAGCACTTTCTTTTGAGTGCAACTCTCCTTTTTGACAATGCGTGCAAGTTAGACGTATTGCGTAGCGATCTAAAACAGGTCCTCCTACTCTTCATTCTTTAAATGATGCAGTTTTAACAACACTCACAGGAATGTTTTGAAATCACAATGAAACACAAACCACAAAATTAAGAAACATTATTAACCGCTAGTGCTGTCACAATCATTACAGTTTAGCTTACAATTAACTTTTAATTAATTGATATTTCACAATTATTTCAATCTATTTTCTTGTTTGTGGTTTACTACCATTAAAATAGGAGCCTGTGACCAAACAGGCCGATTAGCCACCTGACTTGCCAGTCATGTATAGCTGGTAACTGTTACACTGTAATACTGCGCCTGCACTCACATGTCTAGAACAGTGTGTAGAGTTGAGCTAAGCCACAAAGCTAATAAACAAACAAACATGGCTCTGTTAATTCTCCCTGTTAGAGCACTAACTTTGTTTGTTGCAGCATAATATGACTGTAAAATTTAATGACAGTGGAAAATGAAAAACAGTCAGTCTAAATAACTGTGATTAACTCAAAAGATTAGATAAGGTGATTATGCTGTAATTGTGACAGCCACCCTCTAAAAAGACCGTAAGAAACATGAAATAAACAGTCATTACTCCCCACTGTCCTCTAACAGTGTTTATAAACATTATATAAACAAACATTACTCCCCACTTTCCTCTAAACGTGTTTATAAACATGGAATAAACAGTCATTACTCCCCACTGTCCTCTAAACGTGTTTATAAACATGGAATAAACAGTCATTACTCCCCACTGTTCTCTAAACGTGTTTATAAACATGGAATAAACAGTCATTACTCCCCACTGTCCTCTAAACGTGTTTATAAACATGGAATAAACAGTCATTACTCCCCACTGTCCTCTAAACGTGTTTATAAACATGGAATAAACAGTCATTACTCCCCACTGTTCTCTAAACGTGTTTATAAACATGGAATAAACAGTCATTACTCCCCACTGTCCTCTAAACGTGTTTATAAACATGGAATAAACAGTCATTGCTCCCCACTGTTCTCTAAACGTTTTTATAAACATGGAATAAACAGTCATTACTCCCCACTGTCCTCTAAAAGTGTTTATAAACATGGAATAAACAGTCATTACTCCCCACTGTCCTCTAAAAGTGTTTATAAACATGGAATAAACAGTCATTGCTCCCCACTGTCCTCTAAAAGTGTTTATAAACATGGAATAAACAGTCATTACGCCCCACTGTCCTCTAAAAGTGTTTATAAACGTGGAATAAACAGTCATTACTCCCCACTGTTCTCTAAAAGTGTTTATAAACATGGAATAAACAGTCATTACTCCCCACTGTCCTCTAAAAGTGTTTATAAACGTGGAATAAACAGTCATTACTCCCCACTGTCCTCTAAACGTGTTACATTATATAAACAAACATTACTCCCCACTGTCCTCTAAAAGTGTTTATAAACATTATATAAACAAACATTACTCCCCACTGTCCTCTAAAAGTGTTTATAAACATTATATAAACAAACATTACTCCCCACTGTCCTCTAAAAGTGTTTATAAACATTATATAAACAAACATTACTCCCCACTGTCCTCTAAACGTGTTTATAAACATTATATAAACAAACATTACTCCCCACTGTCCTCTAAACGTGTTTATAAACATTATATAAACAAACATTACTCCCCACTGTCCTCTAAACGTGTTTATAAACATGGAATAAACAGTCATTACTCCCCACTGTCCTCTAAACGTGTTTATAAACATGGAATAAACAGTCATTACTCCCCACTGTCCTCTAAAAGTGTTTATAAACATGGAATAAACAGTCATTACTCCCCACTGTCCTCTAAACGTGTTTATAAACATGGAATAAACAGTCATTACTCCCCACTGTCCTCTAAAAGTGTTTATAAACATGGAATAAACAGTCATTACTCCCCACTGTTCTCTAAACGTGTTTATAAACATGGAATAAACAGTCATTACTCCCCACTGTTCTCTAAATGTGTTTATAAACATGGAATAAACAGTCATTACTCCCCACTGTTCTCTAAATGTGTTTATAAACATGGAATAAACAGTCATTACTCCCCACTGTTCTCTAAATGTGTTTATAAACATGGAATAAACAGTCATTACTCCCCACTGTTCTCTAAAAGTGTTTATAAACATGGAATAAACAGTCATTACTCCCCACTGTTCTCTAAATGTGTTTATAAACATGGAATAAACAGTCATTACTCCCCACTGTCCTCTAAACGTGTTTATAAACATGGAATAAACAGTCATTACTCCCCACTGTTCTCTAAAAGTGTTTATAAACATGGAATAAACAGTCATTACTCCCCACTGTTCTCTAAACGTGTTTATAAACATGGAAAAAACAGTCATTACTCCCCACTGTCCTCTAAAAGTGTTTATAAACATTATATAAACAAACATTACTCCCCACTGTCCTCTAAAAGTGTTTAAAAACATTATAAAAAACAAACATTACTCCCCACTGTTCTCTAAATGTGTTACATTATATAAACACACATTACTCCCCACTGTCCTCTAAAAGTGTTTATAAACATGGAATAAACAGTCATTACTCCCCACTGTCCTCTAAACGTGTTGGGGTTTGTTTTCCATGAAATGTAACAGACTTATTCATAATGAAGACATCTGAGGAAAAAAGGATTCAGAATTGAAGAAAAAGAGGTGAAATTTAAAAATTAATGACATTGAAAGTAAGGTAGCAAGGAAAGCGAAAGGAAAGAGAGAGCAATGCTGCACATACACTTAGTTCCAAGTCATGAGTACTGACAGAGAAAAGCCGGGTTAAGCCCCAGAGTCACTTCAGAGCCATTAGACTCATTTCAGAAAGACATGTCGAGAGAGGGCGGGAGAATCACATCAGCTCCTACTGCTGTGTTGGAGCTTCTGACTCACATCATCTGAACTACAGGCTAGACGCAGGCAAGACACATCTCACGTCTTTCTGACCCTCAGAAAACTGTTTTTTACCTTTTTTTTAATCAGTCAAAAGCATAATGCATCAAACAAAAAGCAGCAATTAACCGTCCGTATGTTGGTACAAAACTTTTTTTTGCATTGTGAAAACTGAACTACCTCTTTCATTCATGCAATAATACGGAGAGGGGGGACTGGCGTACTGTGGTTGCGTGCCGAAGATCACCAGCACGAATACCTCACGTTGTAACACCTTTAGAGTGCGGTGGCGAGTAATGTATGTTTATTCATTGCTTGCTAACACCTTCAGACGATGGGCTTTTAGGTTTAAAAGTTATTTATAATGGATAAACAAACAACAATTACATTTTTAATTGCAATTATTTATAAGGCAATTAAACATCAGCTTCCTGACTGTGATCATGACAGGGCCAGTCATGAGATTCTGGGCAATTTCTATTGGTCCATTTGTCATGAAATGTTCTCATAATGTAAAGAACAGCTGGTGTTTTGGAATAATATAAAATAAAACAATACATGACATGAACAGTTGTATTATAACTGTGATGCTATCCTCAATCTACTGATGTATTAATATTTATGTTTATCTGGATTAGATTAGTTTGATAGGATTGCTTTGGGCTGGAGTTTTCCAGCAGCAGCGGCATATAGAGAAAACAGCAGGTGATGCCTATCAGCCTCAAAAGGACATAGCCTACAACATCTATCCTTCTCAAGTGAATCATATTCAGCCATGATTATGCATGATATGAACAGATGGTGTTGGGAGATATATTGCATTTTTACCTGCATTTGTGACACAATATATTATTTTTTTTAGCAGCAGAGACTATATTATAGTAACTGAATCAATAATACAGAAGCATGTGTTTATCGGTAGCTGGGTGCCTCAATGGTTGTTGGCTACTCGAGACTGCTGACTGTACCCTTTTCAACACTAGAGCATGATTTTCTCTTGTAGTGGTGCCTCAACACTGTAACGTTAATATAACATCTTAACGTCTGCCTCATTATACAAACTCATTCTTACCGCATGATGACTTCATCGTGAAGATGTAGATATCAAGCAAAGTTTATTATTACTGTTCTGATTGTGACTGTGATCCGAATAAGCGTCTTCATTTCCTGCACGGTATCAAATGTGAAAGTATAAGAGCCATGATATCTGTACAACAACCCTGATTAAGAAAGCAACACAATGACCCTGACTCTAGTTTGGGCGCTTTGACTCCTACATAGGTTGATGGGGACCTATAAAACGCATTCCTTCGATCACAGGTCAGGCTTTTACACAAAACTGCACAATCTCTCGGACAGAGAGGGGAAGAGAGCGAGAGTGAAAGAGAGATTAACTGTGAGGATACCAAACACACTGAAAGTAATTACACAGCACTTCCTCTTACCACACCATCTGCACACTGTTTGCCCACTCCGACTAAGTAGATGTCCCCCCTTTCTCTCACACACACAAACACATACATACAGCCTTCCACCTACGCAAACCCACCCACATCTAAATATGACCCACATAGTCAGACAGAAACTGGAGACAGTGGAGGCAGAGAAAAAAGAAAGGTAAATATTTGAGCATTAGTTCAGTTTAGCCTGAAATAACAGCTTGGCACTTTGCACCACAGTGTTAACAGAGACAGACACAGTGGCTTCTTCTTCTTCTGTTTTGTAACTGAAAGACTAATCTGTAATTAAGATTTCACATAGATAACTTTAAACAGATTCAGTACAGAAGCCAAGTACGATAAAGTAGTTGATATAATAGACACAGTCTTAAAAAAAAAGAACTTCCTCTGTCGAAAAGGTTCTGACCCCTGGATGATTACAAAAAAGTCCCAGAACATTTCTTCACTAAGCTCGAAGAGCTGTAGTTCACACCAGTGCTGCCCTCTTGTGTTGGAAATCAGAGTATGACCTGAACACCAATACTTTAAGGGCCTATCTGCTGCCTCTTTCTGTAGCTGAACTGACATCTACATGCTTTACACTACATCATAAGAACACAATCAAGCTAGTGATAAAGTGTTCAGGGCTGAGGTTCCAACTCATGGCTATACACCGGTCAGCCACGATATTAAAACCACCTCAATGTGTCTACACACTGTATCCACTGTTTCAGCTCCACTTACCACATAGGTGCACCTTGTAGTTCTACAGTTACAGACTACTTTAAAATGTTAACATATATTGATAGAGCTTCTTCCCTGGTGAACCATAAAACTGCCTTGTATCGCATAATTTTGGCTTTGCTGTGAATGAAATCCATGTGATACCCATGTCACCTGATGCTGCGGCTGCTGTGTACACTTTTAACCTGATAACATTATTACTTCATTAATGCAACCAAACACAATCAGTGCCTTTACGTGTTCTCAGTAATCCAGTAACTGCACATATTCAGATTTTGGCAGTAATCCGTTTACATGCCCGTCAGTAATCAGATAATGGGGAAACTCGAGGTCTACGTGAGTCAGGCAGTAATCGGATTTCTGCTTTGTAACCAGCCAATAAACTCACAGAATAAGACAAGACATGACAGGACGTAAAGGTAATGTGAAACTCAAGCTTCGTGCCACTACTACTAAACTACAAGTCAGTTTACCTGGAAATAAGCTCAAGAGTTCGTTTAATTAAGTTGTTGGGTTCAGCGCCGCTCTCAAGTGTTTTTGTCGCCATCTTGTGGCTGCTGTGTTAAATGCTGCGTGTTTAATTTTCGCAGACTGAGAAATCTGAAAGAAGTCAGATGAGTTTACATGCGCTGAGAAATCTGATTACTGATATAAAAATCACCTCTTTATCGGATGTATTAGTCGAATTTCTAGTCCTTGATCTAATCTTGGGAATCGGAGTATGCTGTAAATAGGAGTATTTACATGGCCTCATTAATAACCAGGTAATCAGGTGAAAGTTCAGTTAGCTATTATTTAGGAAATATATGTTTACATACTATTATTTATTTATTAACATGGGACCTGAGAGAGGCTGAGTAACCGCCGTCACAGTGGAGGGGCCTCATGCTAGCACTAAGCTAGCTAACAAATAAGATAAATTTACCAGGTACTTTGATGTACTGTACTGTGTTTCAGTTTTAAAAATGTACCTCCAAGTTCGTGTAGTCCTTATAGAAAAAAAGCCTAGGAATCAACCATTCCTTCAGTCATTCCTTTAATCCTTAAACAGCCTAAAACCTACCTGTTCGTGTTCTCTTCTACAGCAAACGGGGTTTGGGCAGCACGACACTAACACACATGATTGGTTAGGATTACTGCTTCTGAAAGCTGATTGGTTGGGATTATTGCTTCTGAAAGCTGATTGGTTAGTATTACTGATCTGAAAGTTGATTAGTTAGTATTACTGCTTCTGAAAGCTGATTGGTTAGTATTACTGCTTCTGAAAGCTGATTGGTTGGGATTATTGCTTCTGAAAGCTGATTGGTTAGTATTACTGATCTGAAAGTTGATTAGTTAGTATTACTGCTTCTGAAAGCTGATTGGTTAGTATTACTGATCTGAAAGCTGATTGGTTGGGATTACTGCTTCTGAATGCTAACTGGTTAGTGAGCTCATCAGCTCATTAGGTGCGTGAAGAGGTTCGCTCTTGTTGGTGTTACCTGATTTGAACCGGAAACCGGATGTGGACTACGCATGCGCAAGACCTAATTTCCGGTATCATTCTCGGGCTGTTTTTACGTGCTTTTCTTCGGTGTATTGTGAAAACAAAAACCTTTGCGTTTTGCCGCACCTTATCGCTCCCTTTCTTGTATTATGGGTGTTTTATTCTTTCCACATAAGTGAAATATGTCAATCAGCAGAGTCTCGGATACTAAATTTAATTTCTAACCTGCATTACCGCCCGCAGATTATTGCTTCTTTAACCTTTAGCTTGTTGTTAAATACACTTAACACTTCCACGGCTTTGAGTGGAACAGGTTATGATTGTTGCTGTTGTAAATTCTTACGGATTCGATGTCTAAACCGGACTGTAAAACAGGACGTCACGTTACATGCGTAGTCCAAATCGGTTTCCCGTTTCAAACCGGTTAGGGACAGCTCTCATGAAGGTACTTAAGGCGTCGCTTAAAAGTCCTATAACTTGAATTTCAGTGCGCTTAGAAATGTAACAGCAGTGTTAAAATGTTTTGTGCTGTTAATCCAGTGCTCAGGAAATTATTCTATTTATTTGCAAACTGTAGTTTTGTTTAAATGCTGCACATGAACTTTTTCTTTTTGAACCCAGGCCCTCTACATTCTCTTAATGTATTCACCCATTTTAGCCCCGCCCATTCACCTCGAAGACCTCATTTTCATCAGTCTTAAAGCCAGGAGCCCATGATCCAGATGCAGTCTGGGCATGAGTTGGAACTTTGGGTTGAGCTGCAGTGTGTCCTTGAACTCACTAATGCTTTAACGGCTACAATCAAATCACTGCAATGTTATATCATACACAGACGATACTGTTAAGGGATCTCACACTTTTCTCATTTTAAAGCCAGTAAAAAACAAACAAGGTTCATACATGTTCTAGAAGAGTTTTAAAAGGTCTTAAACAGCAACTCGAAACAGCCAAGCCAGTCAACGTAGCTCATCTGTTCATGAGGAAACTGTTTAAAGTATTAAAAATGATCTTTACAGACAGTAAACAGACCAGTCAAAAAAAGAAAAGTCGTGCAACTGTTCATCGACTAGAAAAACAAATTCTTTTTAGAAATAAGTCATATTTAATTAAACGAAATACTGAATGTAGCAACATAAAACATAACGTGAAATGACCCAAAAAAGGGTAAGACAACAGAATTGCACAAGCAGCAATAAACAACAAATTCAAGAACAAAAACAAAACACAAACATATATGGTTTTTGCTTCCAGTATCTTCCAGATTGCTTGTGAGACTAATTATTTATTTGGGTGGACACTGCACATGAGCATTACATATGTAACTGTAGAGAAACGGTCAGCCCTGCGTAGAATCCTTCATGACTTTTATTAAATAACTGAAGGTTCCGAGCATCATATTCCTTAGCTTGGAGTGTATTGACTCATTAGTCTAGAAGTCTAATGCAAGTGCCCTTACAGCTGTTGACCTGTGTCAGGGTCAGTTAACACTTGGAAATTTGGCACAAGCCTGCATAATACAACAACTGTGGTACTTCATAAATTGAAATTCAAATCCCTGATGTCAGTACAAATCGACAGGAGTATTGAATTGGCTCAGGTAGGGGTTGGGTGGCGATGCTACAGTATACACAGATATAATAACAGCACATAAATACAATCAAAATAGTTGAAGAAAAAAAAAAATGTTTGGAAAGGTCACCATTATTCCAGAGTGGTTAAAATGAGGTAGGTTACACCTTTTATAGAACACAAAGTAACAATAATATGAGAAAACATAACTGCTACTGCATGGCGACTCATTATGCACAATAACACAGACCTCTTGTCTTTACATTGGGTACATTATGAGCACACAAAACACAGCACTTTCTTTAAAAACGGGGGAATAAAGAAATCTCAATCATATAAAAGCAGCCATACATTAAATTACAATTCTACCACAAAACAATAAAATATTCACTTAATAGGGGGAAAAATAAAACTGTGGTACACTTTATGAGGTTGAAGTTGTTCTATTCTAGTCGCTTTTGCACTGCATGTTACCGGGTCAACTCGGCTCAACTATCTATTTTTGGTTTGCAATCAGGTAAAAAAATTGGTACCCTTTTTTGGTATCACCTGCATTGAGGGTCCAATTTAGCTGAGCTGATACCAAAAGATGGAGGTAAAAATTACACACACTATTTACTGGTCAGAGAGAGCCGTAACCGCCACAGTCACCCTAAGCACAAATGGTAACATGAGCTACCAGGTTAGCGTAACCCTCGCCAGAAAACCTCTTCCATCACAAGCAGTCTTTTGTCTTGCTGCGTCTCCTTCACATCACAGCAGATGCATGCAGTGTCAGAGGACCAGCTTCACAAATGGGGGCACTATTTCTGCAGTGACAAACTAAGTGGCTGGCTAGTCGACTGAGGTTGAGCCATACCATGAGGTGGAAAAGCGGGTTTTGACTGAACTCGGCATCTCAGTCCTTTCCTCTCAATAGATCTTACCATGCTCCGCCCACTAATGGTAGGTTGGACAAGCTTTACAGAGCACTGGCAAAAACAAAAACAACCAACCTACTGAGCAATTTGTTTATATTCGTCAAAATATGGAAATTTGAACTGTGTTACTAGTTTTAGATAATACTTATTTTGTATGAGTGTGCAGTTGTGTAATCAAGCTAAAGTCTGTGTGGTGGCATATTTGTTATTGCCTTGCATGTCTGGACTCCAACATTAGGCTTACAACAGGATCTTTTCCTAGCATTCTGTAAAGCTTGTGACCCTCACAACATCTCACTCATGGGAGAAACCTGGATAAGTCATACATCACTCAACACAGCTCAACTCACTTAAAAGTGATTTGACAGGCCATTTTTGAAGGAGTAGTGAGTATAAACACAGAGTGCCTTCACCGAGTACACAGCAGCTCAATGGACATTCAGTCTTTGCTACATGGCAGAGTCATTGCATACGACAAAGAAGTGAACTCTGAGCGTACAGGGAAGATTCCTACTTCTGAGGTCTATTGCTAAGAGCTGTGAGAGATCAAAAGCTAGCTATGCTCACCAGACACTTGTGAGATTAACATCTGTTCAAACACACACACACACATACACACACACACACTAGCATTTACCTGAGTAGTGTAACAGACCACAAACAAAAGCACCCTCATTTATCCTGATGTGTCAATGCTATTGCTCATTTATACAGACAGCACCTGACCACAAAACACAAACTGTTTACCTGTATGCTCTGAGAGAATGTGCCCGAGTAGGCTAAACATGTGGGTGCACTATTAAATCATGGTTGTAGCCACTATTCTTGGAACATAAAGACCTTTTCTTCTGTGCACAACCTATTTAGCAACCTATAAATGTGTTTAACTTACCAACAAAAGAACAGGGAAACGTGTCAATACCCAACATAACCTCTGAACTTGCGGCTGAAATCGGCTCAATTAACTAAAACGAGGATAAGTTAAAACGAGACTTTTAAGCATTTGATATACTAACACCGAAGGAAAACAAAACAGACCTGCTGCCTTACAATTCCAGTGTTTCAGACAACTGCTGTCTCTGAAATTCCATTCTTCAATAAAACACCTCAAGACACATACAAAAAGAAAACATAAAAAAGATCACTGAGTAAAAAGAGAGGTATGCTCACGCTCTTAAACGGAAGGTCAGTTCTGAGTAACAGTCTTTAGCTTCCCCCTCTATTTTGCCAAGTCATTGGCTAATCCAACACAGCGGCATAAAGACATGGGCAACATGGTTTTCACAGGTGGAGTCCCTTGGATGGAGGTATTCGTGGAGTGAAGGCAGATGAAGTTAGAAAAACAGTAAAATCACTTTAAAAAAATAAATCCTACAATTAGAACGAAAAACAGATGAGGTAACGTGTGCTAATGCTACAGCACTTTGAAGTGGTCACCTGAATGCCCTTTGAAGTGTCAGCTTTCTTGTCGTGTTTGTGCTTTCCATATAGAGGAATACAGTAGACAGGTAGTGTGAGGCTGGTAAAATGATCGACATGTCCCAATAAAAAAAAAAAAAAAGAATACACCCGCAACTCATCCAAAGGAAAATACATGAAGATCAGAGCAGCAGCAGAGTTCACATTATTACTGGAGAGGTTTGAAGATCCATCCAGTCGTTATGGAAACAGAACCATGGTGAAGTGGTCTGGTTCCTGGTTCAGCGGCTGACGGTCAAGTGCTGGACTCTTTGGGGGGCAGTTCTGAGTCACTGTCTGAGGTTACCATGGAAACCAGGCACTCAGAGGTAGAAATGTTGGTGGTGGTTGCTCTGGCGATGGTCACAATACGTTCCTCCACACAGCCCGCGGACAGACGAGCCTCAGCGTCGTGGTCCCAGCACTCTTCCACCGTCTCACACAACTGAGCCAAACCCTGAGACAAAGAAGAGAATGAAGTTAATAAAATCTATAGTAAGAGCATTAAGTCATTATAAGATGAAGTAAATCGGGGCTACACAATTCAGACTTCTAGAAAACTTTATAACATAAGTTAAATACATTCTAAGGAATAAAATGGTTGATGTGGCTCAGCTCTCCTGAGAGACGGGAGTTTGAATCCCAGTCTAGATAGCAAATGCTGAGCTACACCAATAAGAGTCCCTGGGCGAGACTCCTAACGCTGCACTGGACTACTTGTAAAACAAATAACCTTGTAAGTAGCTCTGGATAAGAGCGTCAGCTAAACGCCTAAAATGTAAATCCAGTGATACAACTTCAGTTTGGCTAATATTTCTATGAAGTCAAAATCCTGATGCCTAATACGCCTGAACAACGCATCCTTACCGGATGTTTAAGCCAACAGTCCTTAAAGACAGGTCTCATCTTTTTGTGTACCACCACGTCTTGCAGATCCTCCAGAGATGGGTGCTGACCTATCTCCTCCTCAAAGGGGAGCCGGTACTCGTCCACTGGACCTGAGAACAGATCGAAGACATCACATTGAAGTGTCTAAAAGACAGTGTATTGAGTCCAAAATGTACTGACTGGGTTCAAGAATAAAACAGCCGACTCAAGACAAGTTCCATTCCAAGCCTGTGGCTTTCAATACCACTCAGACTGCTTTTGATGGTAGTCATTTGGTATCTTTAACTCAGTAGACGATTATCAATGACTAATCTTCAGAACCAGAGGAGTTCTAAATACTCACCATCAGCAGCAGTGCAGCGAGAAAGTAGCTCCCACACCACCAGTCCCAGAGCATACATGTCTATCCTTAGAAATGCATCCCTGTGGAAGTTGATGGCACCCTCCAGCACTTCTGGAGCCATGTAGCGCCTAGTGCCCACCTGCAACAGGACAGAGACAATGGTGTGTGTTTTTTTTTTTTAAAAGGGCAAGGTAAAGGACGACAAATCTAGACATTTGTTTAGTGGCCTTAAATTTAAGGTAGCACAAGCACACAAGTCCCAATGGGTCCAGCTTATTCAACTGAGATATAGATTTCTGGCTTCAAAATAGCTGTTTGTAGCTATGCAATTATTTTGTCCATTTTTACAGATAATGGTATGTGATACAGTGTCAGCGTTGCTGTTTAAAATCCCGACATCTCTGCTAGTTTTAAGTGAAGTGTGTGTAGATTAGGCATTCAGTTCACAAAATGATAAATGGCCAGATAGTAAGCCATCATTACAGTATAGTAAGCTTTAAATGTTACAAATATAGTATACAAATATAGCTACTATGTAGGAGTAGCATTACTGAGTCAGGAGAGATTAAAACAATGCTGTACAATGGTTGCTCTGAGTTATCCTGTAAAGCCTAAAACAGAAGTCAGAAGATAATATTAATTTGTTATTATCAATTGGTTAACAGTAGTTGTTGAATGGAATTACAGTTCTTTGGTAAATAAAATAAGTTTTGACCTTTATGTTTCAATGGTGACAAAGGGCTGCACTTTGCAGTCTTACCTGGCCATGAGTATCTCCTGGTGGCTTCCCCGGTTCGAAGCGCACAGCCAGACCAAAGTCAGCAATCACAGCAGTCAAATCTGTCCTGAGCAACACATTCTTACTCTTAAAGTCCCTGTCAAGAAGGAAGAGAAGAGGTTATAGACAGACCCGGAATCCAAACAAGCACCTATATTCAAAATTCACAGTCAAATTCTGAATAAATTCTGGTATCTGCTATGAAGCAACACCATTATCTATCTATCTATCTAGTTAGCAACCCAGGAGGGAATACTGCGCACCTGTGTGCAATGGCAGGTTTAGGTCCCTCTAGTCTGTAGGTCAGATCCTCATGTAGGTAAGCCAAGCCTCTGGCCATGCTTTCAGCAATGTGGCACAGCTCAGCCCAGTTTACTACATTACCTTTCAGGTAATCAGTCAGAGAGCCCTGCAAAACAAATACACAAACACTTATGTGAAGAACATTGCCAACACAGAATAAACAACCCCAGGTTATCTTTTGCACTGTGCTGCATGCAACCATGTAATTCCATGATTTAACAAGCTATCTTGGGTTCATGGTATTAACAGTGAACTGTTCGGACACTCCCAAACAAAGCAACCATAGCATTCATATCAGAAGTTTTGCAACAGGCCGCAACACTGTGTGTTAAGAGTTTTGTAACTGAGTACACAACACGAAAAGTTCAGAAGTTCAGACAGGTTGTAAAAAGAACGTCCCAAAATTATATTCAGAACACAGAAGTAAGGAACGAGAACAGTGTGTACATGTGTTCAACACAATTCAGACCTCAAGACAGCCGCTGCTAGCTATATGATCGACCTTTGTTTATTTATACAGATAACAGTCTGTAAAATGTCATCCAGTGTCAAAAACCACATAAGCAACTTTATGTAAACTTGAGATGGTTTCAGGTAAGCATATGATATAATTATTGCAGTCTGCATGAGGCTACCTTAGGGTGCACTGTCCTTGTCATTCCAGGGCAGATCTAAATAAGCAAACTTAAGCCGTGCAAACATCATTTACGCTAATAGGGATATAGTGTTAATTAGACTTTATCAAACTACAATACTAAATCAATTAGGAGAAAACAAAATGAGCCAGGATCAGAAACAGCAGAGTTCTGCTTCAAATATGAATTGCAATGTTTTTTTTTTGTTTGCTTTTTTTTGCCAATCTGTGTTTCAATCTTACTGTGGAACTGCAGAGCAATAATCTTCCTTGGATTGTGACATGGGTTAATACAAAGTTCTGGAAACGTGCTGGCATGTTTCACGTGTTTATTTAGCCCACACAATGTGAGCCTTTATCAGTAGTTTGGTTGTAAACATGAAAAATAGAATCAGCCATAAGAATATAAAATCAAAGAGTGTCTGAAATCAATCAGCAACCGCTAAGGAAGGTTCATGAAAGTATTTTACTAACATCAACAGATACGGCAAAAAATCCAAAATCTAAGCAAAATATTTCACATCCTGTCTTTGTGGTTAGAATATTAAAGTGTCATATTTGCAGATAATCTTGCTCATTTGTAGCTGCCAATAAAATCTCAACATGCACACAAAGGGAATCTCATACAGGAGCAAGAAAGAAAAATTCAGAAGGATGTAGGTTCTGAAGCATAAAGGTATAAAATGAATAACTCACCCTCTCATGGAACTCAGTAATGAGCCAGAGCTCCATCTGCAGGTTAGTTCCACGTTTCTCAGCAGAGATGTAGTGAAGCAGGTTCTCATGTCTCAACCCCTCAGTCAGGTAAATATCTCTCTCATTCTGCCATGACTGCTTATCCTGTACATACATATAAAGACATGACACAAGGAACACACCTTGTTTACACAATACTCAGATATGAACTGTGCTTATAGTTACCCACACACAATATCGCTGCCAAATTAAAACCCTGCATTTTCAAAACACTTTCTAAAAACCTACCATTTCCTTTTTAGTAATTCTGACCAATTTCTACTGGTCCATATGTTATTTGTTTACACAAAGGGCAGGTGGTATTTTATATGGTGATCATTTGTAACATAACATATTTAGAGTGCTGAAATCACATTTTAAAACATTTTAAGAAGCAGACCTGAATAGGGAATATCTTGACAGCTACATATTCACTCAATAGCTGGGCCTTCCAAACGCAACCGAAGCGCCCTCTGGCCTTCAGTTCCAGCAACTGCAGTGGCTTCAGCCCCACCAAAGGAGACGGAGGAGCAGGACCCACCTCCTATCACAGCACAGTGTTAAGGTTAGTATCAACACTTCTTTCTTTGGGAAACAAAGTTTCTAGAGAATACTTACACATACACGTGCCATTTGTTTGACATGGGTAATTACTTTAGCAGCGGACTTTACACAACAGCTGTCCCACATGCCATATCAGTAAGAGCAAGAATGACAGACAGAAAAAGACATATTTCTCTGGTAGAATGGTACTGCCCTACCTGACTGATGTCCACATGGCCGTAGGGCGGTTTGCGTTGGTGGTACGTCCAGCAGGCGAGCACCAGGGCCAAAGAGAGCACAACTAGAGGAAGGAGGGAATAAACCAGCACCCCCAGCAGAGATGGACCTGTTGGTGGAGGCTGGATCTTCACTGCAACAGCACACACATACAGAGATCATCAGCTCACCAGGTTATTCCACAAAACATCAGTGCATAAAATTCATTTTAGGTATTTATGACCATTTAACCACATATATGATTTTATGACTGTAAACACTTTGCAACACAGGAAACGCAAATCTTCACTTCCTCAAAATTTACCCAGAGCAAGCAACCTCTTTTAAGGAACACACCATGAAGACATTTGAGTGACCTTTATGGTGCAACTCCAAAGTCAATGAAGTTCTTTTACTTTCGATAAAAAAACAGGTGGTGTGACCTCATGTGCTATTCTAAGAATGAGTGTTTATTTGGGGGAGAAGGGAGAAAAAAACCCTCACATATGTATGGAAGTATGTACAAAAGGTTTATATGGTCAGAGCACACTGGCCACACTTTTTCTGATTTAAACCTTTCTAAGTTATGATTTTGAAAACCTTATTTTAGGGCCTCTTATTACTCTCCTTCCTGAATATTATAAATATTTAAATGAACTAAAATATATGATATTTATAATTAATCATTATAAGATCAGTATATAATTATAAAAATAATAATTAAAGTGCCATGTCTTTGCAAGCATCTGCACTTACCTGCTGGAGCTATGGTCTCAGGCAGGTGTGTGAATCTCTCGTTGCAGTAATTTCCCTCACAGCAACAGAAAAAGACCTGAGGACTTTCCTCTGTGGCCACACACTCCTGTCTACACACACAAAGAGACAAAATTAGATTTAAAGGACACCCAGAGAAAGCAAAATACACAAATATTATTCATAAATCATAAACAAATTGATTGTATTTTCAGCAGGTTTTATGCACTGGCATTAGGTGGACATGAATTTCTTTTCACTGAGGAAAACTAATGTTCATCCAACTCTAGGAGGTGATCAGACTAGTAATGCTGTAGATTCCTATCAGATCATGTCAGTAACAACCTAAATTCAACTTATTATGCTCTTCCATTTTCAGCCTTTCCTTTAATGGGCAAAAGTTATAAAGCTAAAGTACATTATAACCCCCCTCAAAAGAACAAACATCCTGCCCAACACTCTGTCGACTGGAGTTTGATCCCCCCTGGAAAGCAGCCTACATCATACCATAGAATCTTTGGGCAAAACACTACCATTACCTACTTCTGTAAAATGATCTAATTTGAAGTCATTCTGGTTAACAGCGTCTGGCAAACGGCATAAATGTCAACAAACGTGATCAGGTTCCTCCTTACCTGTCATAGCAGTTGAAGTCATCCAGCCAGCAGCCTTTTTTGACCAACTGGATGGTTCCAGAAGAGTTGAGCCAGGAGGCGTAGCAGTGCTGCCGCTTATCCTTCTCGCCCTCACACCTCTCATAGCCACTCTGATTGGTCCTCTCTGCCCGCCAGTTGTCATTATAATACACACATTCTCTGGTGCCCACCTCTGCGTTTCCAGGACCTGAGGGGACCATGACAGAGATCACATTAGTTATTTAGACTGTACACATTACAAAAAAGAAATAATCAGGCCGAATCTCTCACATCTGAGGAATCCATTGGCAACCCAGTTTAACAATATAAAATGATGCTGCACTATAAACATATGGTAAATGTATAAAATTGTTTGGGTATGACGTGCTGGTCAGTAGAACTGTAGTAGTAGCACAGCTATTCATCCGATTACACATCCCAGTAATGTTGAAGCAACATCACTATATTCAATTAGCTTGCTAGGCATGAAGAAAGTATTCTTTGTAGAGTAATTGGCTACATTTGTAAGCAGGATTCTGCAAATTCATGGAACTTAAATTACTTAAAATAAACTGTATACAAAATTAATTTCATATGCAGCCAAACTAATGAACACAGCTTTACATGATATCAAACTAACTTAGCAATCTGTCACATTCAGCACAATGTTCCAATAGAATTTATATAAGTCATAACCTGACAAATCTCATTGTTTTCATTATTAAATAATTTGTTCCTGAATAGTATAAGACTAGCTACTGTTTAGCTTATAATATCTGAATATTTGATTTCACCGTGTAAGTTTTTATTGAATAAAATAACAATTATTAATATAACATACACTTGGAATGGTAATAGGCAACAACAAACATTAAATACAATAAATCAATGTGCACATCATGTGAAATTTGACTTCAGATTTTGTGGAAAGCTTCAACAGGTCAAGATAATATTATGGCCAAATGCTAACCGTCAATCATGTGCTGTTGGGGACCCACTAAAACACCAAAAACCCCATCAGTAATACCTCAAAAGTCGTTTAACAAGTCATTAAATACTTGCTGGCAGTAAAATAACACAAGCACATATGCAACATGCGCCAAGAACCACATGTGACCATTAATGTTTGAGTTTAGAAAGTGACCTAGAATGTCAATATGGGGCTCTTTAAAAACCACAATTAAATCCAGATGTGTGAGGTGTTAGTGGAGAAGCCTCAGAGTAACACCACACTACAGTTTGATCATTCACTCCCATACACACAAACACACACGCAGAACTGGGTCACGGATCATGTTTACATCGGGTGAACTGCTATAGGAGTGAACAGAACGACTATTAAGATTAAACTGAGTGTTTCAAAGGATTATAATATCACAAAAACACAAAGCTTTAATAAAGGGAAAACATTAATTCAGTGGTCCAAGTCTTTTTAAAAACAGGCTGTGTCTTTTTACATCTCATGTATAGCTGAGGGTTGCCCATCCCCCAAAGTGGTAATCTATCTACCACTAACCAACTAGGCCCCCCTTTTCATCCTCTCTTTTACCACACACGCAGGCACGAGCACACACACACATTGAAAGATCGGAAGATTCTGGCAAGTCCATTTTAACCAACTGCTATGCTACTTCACATCTCAACTGGTCTATTCATAAACTACTGAAAGCAATATATCCAGGTATTTCAGTTTACGTAAGATTAAAACAGATGTTCAGTTAACCATTGGGAAATAACTTTTTTTTTTTCTTTTAAAATCACAAAAAATACAAATAGAAATTCTCATCAGGCGTCAGTTAAATGCACGCTTACCATCCCTATGACTGGTGGCAGACAGTAGCTCGTTTTGTATTTTGTTTAAACTCCTGACCACTGGATGTGTCGTAATCCATCTTGAGCCATTACACTCCATCACTTGTAAACAAGTAGCATAAGGGTGCACTGCTAACATTAGCATTAGCATTTACCACCTTGCTAATAGTACTGCAATATAGTTAAAGACATATACAAAAACACAAATCAACTACACCCCATATAACCAGCATTTTAAGAAAGTGGTTGGTCTAATTTCTCCATTATGCCATTAAGAAATGAAATACGAATAGATGCCTTCAGTACTCAAATACTGACACCTACAATGATTAACTGAGAACCTGTGCACATGCTTGGCAGGCAGCATTTCAGTGTATTTTTTAGTAACAAGTTTAATACAACACGACTGAAAAGTTAATTCTTAGTTTGTTTTTGGCCTTAGACACATTATTATTACAACAGCCTACAAACCAAGAGCAGAAATGTTTGCTTCACTGTTTTTGAGAGCTAAGCAAACTGTCTGTGTTTCTGTGGCCAAGTAAGAAGGCGATCCAACACATGGAAATAATTTTGGTCAAAATAATACAGACTAGTGTTTGATCACATCACATTAATTTTTAAAACTTCCATACACTGAAAGGCACTGCCATATGAAGAGACTTTTGTCCATCGTGCAACCACACCGCCATACTTCAGATGTACTTTGCTCTACTGCTCCCGTTACTGATACAGGTCGTCACATAGTAAGGGCAAATTACAACTACATCATCAGCCCCAGGCCACGACCCCCACGCTTTCCAATTATCTCTCTCTCTCGCACACAAAAGACAGAGGGTGTGGGAGCTTTATATGCAAGTTTCAGCTTCCCCGTGGAGTGCTACACATTACACCCCCCTGATCCATATTACCTCACAACATCCTAGCTGACGTAGAGCTGCTGCACTGGGTGTCAAAAGCTCTTTTGTTTTGAAAAGGATTCCCCCACTTTCTCTCACACACAGGAAACCGGTGCCGTGGTTGATTACAAAACATAAGATTTGGGGATTATATTAACAAAGCGTCTGCTGTATTTGGCAATAACAAAAAAACAACAGATTAACTAAACTAATTAAAGAGTTACTAAGGATATACTTAACCTGTCCAGAAGGCCAAACTTAGTTACATAAGATTGCTAATAAAAACTTAAATATGAATACCACATATTCTTCATTTTACAGTCTACCTCAATACTAAATACTTACACCCATACTCCCTGTGCCAACAACTAGGCTTTATATAAGGAAAAACTTAGTCTATATCATTCTTGTTCTGTCACCAACAAACTTGATTCAACTTATTAACTCATTAACAAGCACTTTCTGACTTGCAGGGTTGTTAAAGCAGAGAATTCACTAAAACAGGCAGGGCAGGGTGCCTCCAGGATCAGGGTTGGGAAACATTGGTCTAGATCCAAGGGCCCCAGCGGGCTAGGGTAGAGCCAAGGGCCCCAGCGGGCTAGGGTAGAGCCAAGGGCCCCAGCGGGCTAGGGTAGAGCCAAGGGCCCCAGCGAGCTAGGGTAGAGCCAGAGGCCCCAACGGGCTAGGGTAGAGCCAAGGGCCCCAACCGGCTAGGGTAGAGCCAAGGGCCCTACTAAATGCAACTGTCTGGTCTATAATAGACAAAAAACAAATCCAGAAGCATTACTGCCACTATTCAACTTATTTAAACCAGTTATTCATATGATCCTCCCCACAACAGGCCTAGAAACACTTTCACAAAGCAGCTCTACAGAAATACTAAGGGTGTCAACTAAGCAAACACAAGCACTTTAACATCAGAACTTTAATAGCCTAAGCCCTGATTTCAGGGATTTTAAAGAAAGTGTAGCTCACAAGATTTGCACAAAGCCTGCCTTGCTACAAAACACGCTGGACCACACAGCGCCCCCTGCTGACTGTGGGGCTGTAAGTGTTCAGAGCAGCTGTTCGTGACATACATGTACCACTACTCTCTTTCTTTGTGCGTAGCCTGTTTTCGCCCTGGTTGCTATTAACACCCTGAAAGAGCACGGCTGACTAATTCACGGAGTTAAACTAAACCTGAACCGCTTAAAACAATTAAACAAGTGGCCAAAGAAGGAAAAGGGGGCCGAATACAGGTCAGTGTGAGTGTCTATGGCAGGGCAAACAAAAACACTGGACCAAATGTTGTTCCTAGTGGACTACTTTCAGT
Source organism: Prochilodus magdalenae (assembly GCA_024036415.1). Classification (NCBI taxonomy): domain Eukaryota; kingdom Metazoa; phylum Chordata; class Actinopteri; order Characiformes; family Prochilodontidae; genus Prochilodus; species Prochilodus magdalenae. The sequence goes on from JAMWET010005878.1 coordinate 879,951, forward strand.
CACATCTTCACTTTACATTAGTTATTGGTTTCGTCCAAACAAATGCCGCTGCTTTTCACTGGGAAACATCAGCACTGTAAATAATCTAGCTATGTTTGGTGTCGTGTCCTGCATCTGCTGTGTCTTACAATAAATCAGCACTTACAAATCAGCTCTTACCTGCCAACAAACTTCCCCGAATAAGTGCAAGCGTCAGCCAGCGAGCAAACATAGTCCTTCAGCGAGGGAGATCCGGGCAAGACTCTGTCCTTTATGCCGTTCTCCTGTGGAAAGCATTTACGAAGAAAAGCGAAACGAGCCGTAACACATGTGAATGCTAACAGTTACCAAACGGCCCTCGGCCTCAGACTCGACTCAGCGCCACAATAACAACGAGTTTGTCAACAGCAGCGCAGCTCCAGCGCACTTATCCCACCAAAAATAAAGCGTAAATCCACAAAAACACAGAGTTTCATATCGACGGGACTTCAGTAAGTCCTGTTTAGTAGAGCGGCGTGTTTTCGCTACAGCCCGAGTCCAAACAGTGTCCTTGTTTTCCCCCAGCTCCCCCAGGCTGGAGGAGTTGACATGGGAAAAACTGAACCTCGGCCAAAATGGCTTCTGAATGGAGAGAGGAGTAGCTGAGAGACCCGGATGTTCCTTCAGGCTGACCAATTAAAACACAGGAATTCTCTGAATTCAATAACAAACCCAGCATTAACCCCACACAGATTCATTACAATATCAGAACATCAACGTGCTTTGAATACACTACCTCATCACCCTGATTTATATTATCATTGTATAAAAACATGAAAATAGAAGTAAAAGACATTTGTTTTTCTATTGAGAAATGTTAGACATACAGAAATATAACATAACAACAATAGAATATAACACAACCTGACTGCTTTGTCATTATAACCAAGAAAAATACAAAAAAAATGCATCCTATTATTACCTGACCACATTGAAGAGGAACCCCGTCAGTGTTTTCCAGATTTGTGCACAGAGTAATTGGGAGTGATTTGGTGTAAAATACTCATTTTGGTGCCAGAATTATTCACAGTGGTGGTGACGTCTGAAAGGTGTAATCCCTCCTAAAAGGAATTAAAAAACATATTTTTTCAGACTTTCCACTATTTTACCATCATAAACATTACATATACATAAACTCACAAGGCATGTGCAAGTTCTCTGCTAGTTTTAGTGAAGACTGAACAGTAGGTAAGTTTCTCTACAGCAAACAATTTCATATCAAACCACTTTTAATGACTTTGTTTACATTGCAAATGTAGCTACTTTTATAAACAGTTAATTCAATTAAAAATAACAGTATATATTATGGTCACATTACAGTTTTACTAGGTTAAGAATGATTTAATTAGAGGCCCACAATTACAAACATAATACTAGACTTAAAGGAAAAAATGATTAAGAACTATTATGTTAATATATTAATTATGTATTCATAAGTATGTATTTAGTAGCATATATCCTTTTTTTAAAAGCACAGTGTTGTTTGTGCATTTCCTGTAAAGTCCTGCATGAATCAGCAGTGTAGCGCTCCACATGGACTGTTTCTTTTCTTCCTCTCTCCTGACCACTCTCTCTGCCGTCTTTGAGTAACCTCACTATTAACACCACAAAGGCAGAAAGAAGGCCCAGCATGGACTGACCCTGAAGGTCATGGCTTTGTCCCTCAGACCCTCGCTGACAAAACTTCAGAGGAGAGGGGCATTCTCCCCCCAGGACCCCCACATGCTCAGCTGTCACACACAAATCTAGCATATTCCCTCTCTTATCCTCACTAACACAAAGGCTCTCCCTGTTTCTCACCAAGGAGCGAACACAGGGTTCATGTCTTTACCTCGGAGCTTTGCACACAATCTGAATGAGGGAAATAGTCCTAGTGGAAAGTGAATTTTAAAGCTCACAAATAACATTTATTATGATGTGTCTCATCCTTCATTAATCTTTGGCCATCTGAGAAAGTGGTATGTACATGAATCCAGCAGTGGACAAATGTGGATTTGTTCAGAATAAACTCTAGAACATTAGAATAAATACAAATAAACATTAGTGAAATAGACTTCTGTTAAATCAGGTGTGATGATGAAATAGTTAAACCAATACAGTAAACTCAAGAATCATGGGCAGCTGTGAAAGTGGCCAAATGATTGGCTACCCTAAAGAGAAAACTTGTTTAAAAAGAAAGCCAAAGAAATTGGCATCTTTGGGGGATTTTTTTTTGTGTCTTCAGAAACAGGTGTCTGTGACTGTTTCCAGCTTATCTGGGGTATACAAGGTTGCATAAAATTCCTTTGGTCAATCATGAATATGGAAAAGTCAAATGAGACAGAAGGTTGCGGACCCACAATTTGTAAAATGACAATTTGCACGGGCTTTTTGAATTTCTCCTCCATCACCAAAATCTTTTTTTAAGAGTTCCATAGGAGAAGTCTTTCTGAACAGCAAGCCACAAAATGCAGCACCTGAATCTTGCATATTGTCATTGAAACTCCAAATAGAATCATGTGATGTAACCAAATGAGACTAGTTTGTAACTGTTTGGTCATGATCCCCACCATCATGCCAAACAAAACAAAATTATATACAATAAAAAGCAACAGCACTTGTCTGTGAGTGGACCCAGCAGCAAGATAATGACCCCAAACACGAATCAAAATCCACACCAGAGTAAAAGTTTAGCAGTGTCCCTGTCAGTGTTTGGATATGAACCAAGCTGAAAACCTGTCTCTCCGCTAATGAAACAAAAACCCAATCGAGGAACTGGAAATGTTTTTCATGAAGGAGCGGTCCAGGGTCCACAAACATGTGTTCTCCAGGGCTGTCTCCTCAGGACTGTTGTTCCTATGAGGGTGCCAATATTTTTTAGTTACTCATATTTTTTTTTATAAATAATTTACTTACACATTAGTTTAGGCACAAAAAAGTGCACATGTGGTTTATTTAATATATTGATTTGCAAAATTAAAAACAAAAACACTACAACATCACATTTAAATTCAATTTAGTGTAAGTTGTTATGTTGAATTCTGAGGTAAATATGCTACAGAGCTAATCAAAACCAATTAGAATAGAAATCACAACACATTTATCATCAAGCTAACATTAACCATGATAAAAAAGAAAATGTAGTCATTAGATGACCTTTCACACAAATATAATATAAATATAATTTCAAATGAATAAAAAACCCTCTAGATAATTTTATCCAAAAATTGAGCTTAAAGGGATTTCATGTTCTTTGATGATGAATACTGAAGCACCAACATTCTGATGCTTCATTTTGAGAATCAATCCTTAAAAGACTTTTTTCTGTTTTACATTTTTTATGATAAATCTGCCATTATCATACACCATCTTCATATCTTTGCTGTAGGAAAAAAATATCCCTCCAAAATGGTAACTTCACAAGAGAAGCCAAAACCCCCTTAAACCCCCTTTCAGTGTAAGTAAAAGTAACAAAATACCTCTGTTTTCTATTGATGTAATTTAAATACAATGCAAATAAAAAAGCTGTCTTGGCTGAAACACTGTACTCTATATATGAATGGATGGGGCTACACAGCTGTAGGCTGGTTATACAGTATTAATTATATTACCTATTATGAGGACCTGTTATGCTCATTATTAGTGTTCATTGTTTTCGGGTGTTGGCTTTTGAAAGTGAAATGCCCTTATAGGTGGGCAATAAGGTATGTGTTACGAGATGATGTCACTGAATAACAAAGAAAAGTCCAGGAACTCCAACAAGCTGTTTTAGATAGGTGAGAAATGCACTAAAATCTACTTAACACTAAACAAAAGAGTAAAAAAAAAGCATAAATGGAAAGACAAAAAGGTCCCTATTAATTATGGCAGACTTTAAAGCATACATGTTGTAAAGTATAAATATTTGATAAACATTTACTCCTTATTTCAGTAGAAATAAGCCACTTTAAATACATGTTTTAGTTTCAGGAAAAGGAATAATATTACTTGGTGCAGTATTGGGATAAATAAGTATTCTCATTACTCTACTGTACAGCTCATCAGCATGGTCCTTGGATTGGTCAAATGAGCATAACTTACATTTCTGTCTTTAGAGGAGCTTTTATATGGACTTTAGTAGCTTGCTGCAGCATAGTGTTGACTGGGTGTAAGTTGGTTACATAACAGCGGGGTCAGTGTTATTAACACACCCCTGGGCATTAAGCTCTTGCATTGAGTGTTGTATAAAGGACTGTAATGGCCAATGATTCACTGTTTGTCCAAGAAAGAGGTCAAGATATGGTATAGAAATGTATCCCCTGATGAATGTCAGCATGATGAGATTGTGAATATGATAAACCTACAGAACTGTAATGTAATCGATGACTGCAGACTCTAAGATAAGGCCAAGCAAAGGTCTGGCTAACAGTGTTAAAGCTTACCAGGTCTAACTGTTACTCAATGTTCCTGCCTTTAAGAGGATTCCTGCCAATGTTAGAGAAGCTTATCAGCCATGAATGTCAGCTAATGAGCAACGTTGACAGATGTTCAGGAGACAACCACAAAATGCAGATTAAAGTCCACCAAAGGAAAATGCTTAAATTGTGCATTTGCAAGAGCAATTTATTAGAGAAATAAAGAAGTATCAAAGAAAAACGCACAAGCAGTCCTCAGTGGCTTTCATTATTTTACCACTTTATTGCAAGGAGCTTTAAAATGTATTGCCACAAAAAAGCCCATGTTTGATGAGGCCATATCTGTTCCATGGAATGGTGCATGTAGCTCTTGCTAGCTGGATCTGGTTTAATGTTCTGAAGATTTAGAAGTAGTTAGCCACTCTCCGGATAGACTGGATGCTGGGGTTTTCAGCCTGCCATTCCATGTGGCTGCCGAAGCTTCCTCTCTCCACGATGTACATGCGCCCACGGTAGTTTGGCTCCTCGTACAGCACCCAGCTAAAGACAAATAACAAGTTAGAATTATTTTTGTGGCTAATCTTTATTATGGTACTCAGTCATTATGCTAACACATATATACAGAACAAGGTTCTTCCCACTTATGTTAGTACCCACCATATGGCTCTGAGAAAATCTAGTCCGTTTCCAGTTCTTCTTTTAGTTCTTCCTCTAGCAAGTTTCCTCTTTTACCAGAACTGTTAACACTGACCAAACACTTGTTGCTAACAGGCATATCTAGCACATAGCCATGCAATCATTGTAGACAAGCCCTGATAGAAGAGTGGATGGCCTTAAATGTAGGACTATTACTGGCACAGTCTATGATATTTTTCCCTTGCTAGATCTGCCCTGGTCAACTGTAAAAGCCTATGTTGTGATCATCTGAGATATGTGCATGCGTACTAGCTGGCACAGACTGAAAAAAATTATTTGAGCCAAATGCTTACTCAGTCTCAGTCATCTTTTAAAATTGCTTTATCCTTCTGGGTCACAGGGATAGCTGAAGATTGCTAAAGAAAACACCCTGGACAGGTCATCGGTCCATCATAGGGTAGGCACAGAGACATAGACATTCACTGACACCTAGGAGGCAATATAGCATCTCCAGTTGACCTGACATCATGTCTTGGGACTGTGAGGGGAAACCAGAGCAGCTGGAGAAAATCCACGCAGGCACGGGGGGAACATGCAAACTCCACACAGAAAGTACCCCAGATGTCCAACCTGGAAATCAGACCCAGGCCTTTCTTGCTGTGAGGCGACAGCACTACCCACTATTTCATGTGACGTCATTTCAACACGCAGTGTTGACTTTTTTATGGCGTTATTCATGTTTTGACTGCTAAATGAATGAATAGTTCAGCTTTGATGTGTTTTAACTTTACTACAGCTGCCTTCAAAAGTCAATAATGTAGCACTGTAATCAGGAAACTGAATTATGAAACCCCTCCAAGCAAAGATCATTGAAATTTCTTGCTCACCCTCAATTCTGACCACCACTAAGAGTTTTAAATGATCACAACTCGACTTTCTGCCCTGTCTGAAAGGAGTTCACAAGCATCCTGGCACTTACGCTCCATCTCCATAGACTTTAATAGAGTTGACGCAGGTCTTGGTCAGGCCAGCACTCTGAAGGAAGGGACAATCCTCACACAGCTCCACACACTGACCAGTAAAGTCTGGACCTTCATACATCTGTATTCTGTAGTGTTCTCCATGCTGAGAGACAGAGAACACAACAACAGTTGTTTACTGTGCTTTATTGTGTGTCATTGACTTATTTATTTGCAGCAATGAACTAATATTTTAACTCCTAGGTTTATAATTAAGTGATCAGTGATATGAATTATACTATACATTATTTGGTTACAAGAATGAAACAAATACACTCATCATCAAAAGAATAGTTGCACAAAGAGCTGAACTCAGAAAGAATCAAAAATTGAATGAAACTTGGTAGGCAGGTTTGACATTGTGAGATATGCGAATGGTTAATGTTTCATACTCAGCCGAATGTGACGTAAGTAATGTATTGTAATGTAAATTAGTAACCTCTACCACTCCATGTTGAGACGTCTGGCGTTATGTGTTTACAAATATCTCACCACACTGAGAGACACTACTTCTGTATGTGTAGCTTAGAAAATGAAGATCATATCAATCTACTGTAAATCTATCATCATTTATTGTGCCTGGTAGCATTTATCTTCCTTCCCTATAGCATTACAATCAGACTCTCATGCCATACAAAGTCTGATTGACGCATGCTGAGCTAAAATGAAGGCTGGGTTTATTTAACAGATCGGCAGTGAGGTTCAACAACACAATCCAGGCAATCAAAGAGCAAAGGGCCGGGGAGAGTCGAAACAACAAAAAGACAATAAGCAAGGGCAAGACAAGACCAGAGGAAAACCAGAGAAGAGAAAGCCAGTGATTAGAGTCAGCGAGGAATAAAGGCTCGCTACAAAAATGTGTCAGTACTTCAGAATGGGTCAGTGCGAGAGAGGAGTAATTATACAAACAGTCTAAATAAACAACAGGTGTAATCAATACTCGAGAGAATCTGATCTAGAAAACGGGATGGAGTTGGTGGGTGAGGGATATGTGACTTTGAGATCAGCAGGTAGGGGTTTCTGGGAGATGGTGTTTCTGGATATCGGAAGGCAGAGAGGAAACCCAGAAGTGTGACACAGACACCTCCTTCTGAGCGCAACACTTTTTTTGATGATGAGTGTATGTAAGTTGTGAGAAGAACTATAAAACAACACTTAGTAAGCTATAATAATTTTCATAGTCGAACGATTATGTCTTGGTTTGGCAGTGTTTTGCCTATGTACTTGTATAAAGCAATTAGAGCTTTCATAACTATAATTAAAAAAGGTTATTATTTGCAAATCATTGTTTAAAATTCTCCAAAATTTCAAAGCAACCAATTAACAATTTCAAGCAGAGCTTGATAGCCTCTCCGCCTGATGTTTCTGCACCTCTCACCATTTTGATTGGCTTGCAGGAGCCCATGTGATCGTTGAGGGCGTTCCAGCGCTGGAACTCTGGGTACTCTCCTCTCTCCAGCATGTACTGCTGACCTTTGAAGTCTGGGTGGTCAAAGCAGACCCAGGCTCCGCTTTCCACGCGGATGGAGTTGACTCGGTTCAGCAAGCCACGGTCCTGGAAGTTATCACATTCTCCAAACACCTCCAACTTTCTGCCTGTGAAACACTTCCCCTCGTAGAACACTATCTGGGAAAAGAGGGTAGACCATTAGCTATAAACCTCCTGATCACTAAAGACCAGTCTGAAATTTGAATGCATATCAGACTCCACATACCTCATCCATCATAATGGTTGGAAAATCAGTAGATCATTTAGCAAAGCTTTTTCTTATTATAACTTAATATCGCAAAGAATCTTAGCATGTCTTTATATAGAATATCTCATAATAAGGTCATCAGGAATTATTGACCACAACTGAAAATTGTATGCAGTAAGCTATAACAACGAAAACAAATCTACAGGACTGTCGGCTTATCTTATTTTATTAACTAGTAATATCTTAATTATGAGGTAAAACAAATTATGAGATAGATAGATGAGTGTGTCTAGGTTATGAGTAAGTCATAACGCTGAGATAGAATATATCCGTTGTATTATTAAGAGATAGCGAGATAGACTTTATTCTAACCAAGAGTGATGAGAGAATATGTTCTATAATGAAATGAATGTTTACTCATTCATCCCCATTTCAAGTTCATGGTCTTGACATTCAACCTAAAATCAACATTAATTTAAGGTAACTTACTGGCAGGCCAAATCAAATGTCCTAACAGCCAGTTTGGGTCCAAAGGCCACACTTTTGGCAGTACTCGTCTACAATCTTTACATTATGTGGTTTTACACATTTTAAAAAGCTTCTTTATGCTGACACAGAGACTTCTCATTCCAGTGAACTGATTAAAGACCAGGAACTTTGTCTTCTGTGGTTTCTTCTATGGTAGTATCTATCTGTGGTACCCTATTGGCCACATGTGATTTTTTTTTACCAGTGTAGATTAGTGCTTTGATTAGATTAGATTAGATTAGACTACATTAGATTAAGTGGAAGTGAATTTACTTAGAAACGTAAAGCAAGTGGTTTCCCAACTTTTACCCAATGCAGTGTGTTACAGTTTACAGTGTAAGCATTAGTATTGGGATGTGAGATTTGCTCTATCAACACTAATATACAGCAAAGTCCATCATCTGGTCTGCCTGTACATACTCAGAGCACTCTGCACTCTGCAGATAAAGCAGCTGTGTAATAATACAGGGAAGTTTAAGTCAGGAAACATTTCATGTCTTCTACATACAATTGCAGCCTTGCACACTCAATCTTGGTTAGCATGTTTAATGTCCACAACTTCTGATCACAAGTTTGCTTGTCAAACATTAATTACAGATTACTGAATTTAATACAAGACGAGGGACTATAATAAACTTATAACCAACCTGTGGGGAAACTGTATGTGGTTGGCTACTGCATGGTGCATGGGAAGCGTCACGTTGGCAGAGGGCTACTGGTGCTCTGGTACCAGACAGAGTGAACTATAGCGCACGAAGCATGGTAGAAAAGGTCTGATCTGAACTTGTTTTACACTCAACACACTTTACACTCTAGATTTCCTCAGACCTTAAAAATAATTTACTGCATTTGTTATCAGCTAACTAGCAGCAAACCCCCTGGTTTTTTATAAAAGGTATTAGGTGAAATACGATGCAACTAGACTAGAATCGTTAGCTAAAGTAACAGCCGATTAGCATTGGTCTGTTTATTTTACACTGTCTCAAGTCACCTACTATGGATTTGAGGTCCAGTAGTATTACAAGAAGCCTTTAAAAGTTTCTGTTCTGTGTTGTCAAACAGGTGTGTGCTCTCCTCAAGGGTTGTTATGGTTTAACAGGTTTATTTGCACATACTGCTGAAGCATTTGATGGTTTCCTAATAGGATCTAAAGGTGTACTACAGCAATATACATATAAGGAATATATATACTTCTTAAACTCATTTCCATTAGAAAGCATCAGGTGCTAATCCTACTGCAGGGCTGTGTCCGGGGCATGCATGCCTGGAACTATCAGAGTTCTATAGTCTTTTGAAATCCCTGAATAACATGGAACCAGCAACAGCCATCTATATTAGACTGATATGAGCAGAAAGCATTGGAAATTGGAAGGACAGAATATAATAATAACAGCCTGCTATTCGATGCTCATCTTACGAGGGACTCCACTGATTTTCCTGAATGTCAGTATATTAATTCTGATTGTTGAGGCAGAAGTCTAGATGTGAAATGGCACACTGTAGAGAAATTTTATGATTCAGAATTTGTTACAGTCGTTGTGAGAAGAACCAGAGTCACAATGTCTACAGTAGAAATATTGAAATTGTATTTGCTTTCCAAACTGACCAGCAAACCTACACGTGTGTTGTTATACGTAATGTTGAAGGTAAAATAGTGGTAAATCTGTTTCTTTGGAAACTGTTTTGCACCCTGATACACCTCTCCTCCATTAACGCCTTTTACATAGACCATTAGGAACGCAAATCTACTGCAAAACAATGTAGCAGGCATCATCACCACTGAGTTTCTCTAGAACGGAGCACGTTGAATACCTTTGATTAGATCTTAACCATTTTACCATAAATCATTTTTAAAAGATGAGTATAATTTCACTTTAAATAAAGCACTTCCATTAAACAAGCACATTTTACAGCTCAGTTGTTTTTAAATTTAAAATAAGCTCAGCGCACAAAAGTCAACTTGTGTGTTTAAGGTTGTAGCAGCCTCCTGCAGATGGCGCTGCACAAGGATTATCAGGTTATAAATTCCTGTGGGGTGTGAGTGACGGGTTTCACAGATTGAGAAGAGGTTGTACATTGCAGTGAATGTCTCGTTCCATGTGTGGCAAAGGGGCCCATAGCAGATGTTATTGATTGGCTACCAGCCGGTGTGAAGGAAGTAACCGAATCTTCAGATGTATAGAAGTGTACGGTCATACGGGTCTACCAGCAGTGGAAACATCCAGAGCTCATGCCAAATCAGATCACAGTTTTAATTCGTGCTTTTTAATTCGTGCTTTTTAATTCGGTATTACACTCTATTAGGTATGTTTCAGTCACAGTTTCAGTCACAGGTGACTTGTTTTTTCTTCTGGCTAGCTTATTAATATGGACCATACTCAAGGTTTCAGTACTAGGACTGTAGCACTGGAAAAAAAGAAGTGGTTTAATGCCATCTCTGCTATGAAATCATTATCATTCAAAAACTATAATCTCTTGTAAAATGTTTTATTTATATTCTAAAATAAAACAATCCATGCTAATGAATCTGCATTATTGGCATGCATAATAACTTACATACAAGAATAGTTTTAAACAATATTGCCCATATTGTGTCATATGCATGGGTCATTTTAATGGTTTGCACAAGGTATGGATAAAACAGTTAATTTAATGCCCCACATCCATTTGGTATATTTTACCCGCACTCTAAATACATGGTAGATACATAAATACTTTTCCAAGTACAAATAAGTGAACTGATCTTATTACAGACAACCTGGCATTTTAGTGCAATATTTAACATATTGATAATAATAAAATATTAAAATATGCCAGAACTTTTGCACAGATGGTATTCTGTTTTATTTTCTAATATATATTACAGTTTGCAAATAAACAGCAACTGCATTAACATGCTCTGAAATATGCAGAAGCTTGTGCTTTGCAGAGCAGATGTCATGCACGTGAAGATCCTCTAACAGGCATCAGCTCGGACTCCAACAGACCCCATCTGATATACATCTAATTATTGCCATTAGAATTCCTCGCTTAGCTGAAGGTGGTATGTTAGATTTGGGTTGGAGGTGAGACCTTCAGGAAGGTAAATCTCCAGGAGACCACTGCTGTTAGCTTATTTAATTCAGCACGTCACCAAAACATGTGATTCGACCCACATTTTGGCATATTACTATATGCAATAATTCAGCTGCTGAAAGGAATTGCTCATCTGTGTCAGCTGGCTGATGGCTGTTTACAGGAAAAGACTAATCCCGGATCTGTCCTCACAGGCAGGATTGTACAAGGCTCAGGCAGATCTACGCTGTGCAGAGCAGATTTGCACATTTAGCACATTTGCTAATGCTAGCTCCATATGCACCCTTCTGCAGATTTGTAAAAGGGTGAAGCTTCCTCAAAACCAAGTGCACTACTCACCTTCCCTGAATACTGAGACATCCTGAATGTAGTCCAAACTATCCTCTAAACACACACAGAGAGAGAGGGAAAGCAACCGGAGGGAAATTTTGGACAGTCTGATATATATGGCCTATAGGCCATGGCAGGCTATCGCGAGGCTGGCTCTACAATAGCAATATAATAGAGGGCTTAGTGGTTTTCGCCTCATGGACAATTTCCCTTACATCGGTCTCTGCTGATATCGAGATTTGGCTGTAGGGGGTTAGACAATGTGCCGAAAGCATTCTGTTTTTTGGCCGGTGTTCAGAGGTCCAGGATGAACCATGCTGGGCACTGACTTAACCACATGTTTGGGTTTGTTTAGGCAGCTACAAAACCCACACCGGTCAAAACAGGCCAGGCAGCCGCAGGCTGAGGAGTCAACACTGTGCAAACAGGAGCAAATAAAGTTTTATGGCCGCAGTGCAGGTAGAAACGGTACAGCAGGTTCAATCAGTAAGTCTGTTGCATTATAGCAACCCTGTAGCATGGATTACAGAATGTATTGCATCAGTGACACTGATCACATTCAAACTGACAACCCAATTATAAAGGAGCAGATATCAAACAAGGTTATACTATTGCTTTGACTGTGGTACATTTAGACCTCAAGTTTTTTTTTTTTGTAATCATATTTTTATTAGGTTTTTGCATATTGAGAAACAAAGACACATATCGTCCAGGGCATCAACTCAAGATAAGCAGTTTGCATACAAGCAGCAGTGAAGCAAGACAGGGATCTGGTACAATAATGTATATAAGCGCGTATGTAAAGTCATCCATAGGATACATCAATGCAGGGCCGGCGACAAGGCACCACCCATATCACAAACATAATTACCCACTCTCCGAGAAAAGAAAAATACCGACCTAACAGATATCTCAGTAGACCATCCTTCAAGTATTGTTGCACAGGGGACCAGATACTAGTGTTCATTTGTTTTCAGAATGGTGGTGCAAACAAGCTCATAAGTATAGCTTTTCCATTAGGCAGCCAAATAGAAATCTGATTTCATCCATCACCCACATCTTTATGGAGGGAATATCTTGGCCTTGACCAAACATCAAAAAATACACTTTTTAGCCAAGTAAAATTCAAAAATATTTACGCAAGGGGAAATACGAGATAGTATCAGTTTATCCACGAGAAATAAATCCCAACATGTTTAGCAGAGATCCCATGTCTCCCAGGGGGACATGGCAAGTTGTATACTAGCGAAGTTTATTCTATACTAACAATTATAGCCTATCCTGGTGAAATCTCCCCTCCAGTACGCCTGAACTCACATAAGTTTGGACACACAGGACCACAAAGGACATGTATAATGTTTTGTGCCTCCACTCGGCAGCAAGCGATCAGCATTTAAAGCACATGTTTGAAGAACTGGGAAATATTTAGTGCAGGCGAACCGTGGTGGGATACATCCTGTGAAAGAGTTTAAAATGGACACTACAGGGGTTGGACAATGAAACGGAAACACCTGGTTTTAGACCACAATCATTTATTAGTATGGTGTAGGGCCTCCTTTTGCCAATACAGCGTCATTTGGGCAGCCGTGGCTTTATGTTTTTTGGATACAATCCGGGTTAGCACCCGAACATCCCTTTCAGACAGCTTCCTCTTGCGTCCACTGTTAATCCTGTTGGATGTGGTTCGTCCTTCTAGGTGGTATGCTGACATTACCCTGGATACCGTGGCTCTTGATACATCACAAAAGACTAGCTGTCTTTGGTCACAGATGCGCCAGCAAGACGTGCACCAACAATCTGTCCTCTTTTGAACTCTGGTATGTCTCCCATAATGTTGTGTGCATTGCAGTATTTTGAGCAGAACTGTGCTCTTACTTGCTAACTGAACCTTCACACTCTGCTCTTACTGGTGCAATGTGCAATTAATGAAGATTGGCCACCAGGCTGGTCCAATTTAGCCATGAAACCTCCCACACTAAAATGACAGGTGTTTCAGTTTCATTGTCCAACCCCTGTAATAGATGTACACTACGAATATCTGACCATTTTTCATAATTGAATGTCAACCCTAGATCTTTTTCCCAGGTGATCTTCAGTATATTGTAGTGTGAAGGTACGGGGTTAGATAAAACTGGGTATAAATGTGATATTTTGTTTCTTGAACTATTGGAGATGAGCTGGTTCTCCAGTTTGTTGAGTTGAAATCTGAAATGACCACCCTTCAACTGTGACTGAATAAAATGTCTAATCTGGAAGATTTTATAAAGATCAACATTAGGAATGCCAAAGGGAGTGTCTCCATTTTAATGAAACATTTAAGTCTTCTGGTTCAAGATGTAGCAAGTCAGAGAAAGAGCACTTGCACCTATACTCAATATCTTTATATCTCACAAGTGTATTTGGTGTAGAACCAAAAGAAAGAGGCACACTAAACCCAAAGTCTAGTTTAGAACGAGGTGTGAAAACCTAAGAGTCTAACAGAGCAGTCATACCAAGGTTCTTCATCATCAGACCAAACTGTTACTTATTCCAGGGGGGCCAAATCATTGTTCTCCCTTATACAGTGCAAACATATTAGCCTCCCATACTCATGTAGGCAGCCAGGTTAAGCAATATGTTTAATGTTCAGGTGCTATAATGGATGGGTGGCAGATGGAAACAGCAAGCAGAGTGTTCTGTGTGTGTGTGAGGAAGGGGTGTGTACATAGAGAAAGAGCGTGGGGGGAGTGGAAGGGGGAAGAAACATTTATCCTGGATGGTATGGCACCATATAGAAAGGGCAAAGTCTGCCAAGTCTTGAGCAACACTGCAGCAGAAAGGTAAGCTCCCTAACTCTATTGCTTTTGATAATTCATAGTTGCCTCAGAAAGTATTAGACTGTATAGTAAAATACACCAGATTGATAAAAATGCAGAACTGAGTCCAATTAACTTAATTAAACCTAAAATAATGCTGCAGTGTCTTTCAGCCTCCTCTGTATCATACAGCCGATTCACATGAACAGTCATTTTTGGTTGAAACTGTATTTTAAATAAAAAAAAAAAAACACCTGTTGACTTCAAAACGTACTTCTAACAGAGGCCAGTGGGCTGAAACTACTGCCAGTTGGCTTCTTTTATACACTATTGTGAGAGAATTGTTGGTTGTGGTTATGAGCACATGGTATAAATATGAGAGACAGATGAAACTGAGGAGCACCGTGTAATGTTTCCAAAATAAAAGTCAGTGTAAGATTAAAGTGTATTGCTGGCTACTACTTGCATTACTTTGCTGCACCATATTAATAGTAAATATTAATAAACTCAAAACCGTGTACTGTCCCTTTACATGGGTACTGTGATGCAGTTGTACTCTGCTGTACACCTACTGTACTAACCTGTAGTGAAAATACAATAATCTCCTGTATTGTTTATTAATATATAAAAATGGCTATTTCTGTTACTAGTCCTACAAATAGTTTAATTATAAATATATATCAGTAAATACATTTATTCATCATGTTTTGCATATGCATGAAATATGTTAAATTACCCTTCTTAAAAATACAAATACACTTTGCACACAACAGATGGGTTAACTTTGCCCAAACAAACAGCGATTTTGCTGAAGATCAAACTAACCAAGGATAAAAAAGTACACTAAAGAATGTAAATGTACTTAGAATACTTCCTTGCCCTCAAGATTCGTCATACTTAACTGTGCCATGAGACACCAAGATTCACTTAGATATAAATATAAGTATATATTAAAGTACATTTTTAGTGCATCTAAATATGCAAATTATTAAAATTACATGCAAAATAATATACTTATACTAAGTACACTGAAGCACTACTGAGGTAAATGTACTTGTAGTTTTTACATTTGTTTTATATTATATATTTATAAGTCCTTAAAACCTCCAAATCTGATGTGTCAAAAAAAAAAAAGAGCAAATGTAAGATTTTTAGCTTTCATTATTTGGAAAAGAATTAGAAGTCTGAATGGATGTAAGGCAGTAACTGTGATGGTGTAGCCACAGGTTTGGTGAGTCACTAGCTAGACTCTAAAAGCCTTTTAATTATTTTTTATTTAATACGCACACTGTGGGTCTAAACCCGGTTTGGAACCCATCGGCTTAACAGTTGGTTTCACCAGCCGTAACGAGCCACTAACATACAGCAATACAGACTGAAACTGAGCACAGGGTGCAGGTGGAGCTCTCTTTAAGAACAGCTCACACAGGTGGTGCTAATTGTCAGTGATTGCCCCGAACGCTGCTCTCTGCCTCCCTCTGGTGGCAGGGACTGGCCATTGGTTGGCCAGCTGCTCCTGTTTTTCTCTGTCAGCGATACAACATTGTGTTTCCTGTCCCCTGACTGTCTCATAACACCACTTCAAAAGGCCATAGTGAGTCACTGTAGCTATTAGTCTGCTATCAGTCCAACATGAAGAAATAGCACCAGTGGCGTATTCCAATCTCTTGTCAATCAAGTTCTGCTCCCTGTTAGATCATTTAGGGACAGGAAGCCAATGTAAATTAGGGTAAACGCCATAATGTATATAGCTCTGCTGCCCACTCTTGAAAGAATCAATAAAATGATTGTGGTATAAAATGGTATAAATAGAAGCAAAACACGTGTTAACACCGGCGCTGCGTTCCACCGCTGGAGAGGCTAGTGGATGTGTAGTAATACGTAGACATCTGCGTATTATGTATTTAACCATACAGTGATTAATCCTGTATGTTTGTGTTTGATGTTAAATGGTGTGTAATTCTGTTATTGTTAGTCATCAAATTTAGGAAACCATAAGATTTCTCAAAATAGGCCACTCTGTGCACCACATGCTACATGACTGTTACTGTTCGACTGTATTCTGTTTCAGCAGAAGAATGAAGGGGCTGGTTCTTGCTCTTGTTCTGGTGCTAATGGTGTCCAGTGGTGAGTGTGCTCATGTTTTACTGAAGACAAACCCCACTCCTGTTAGGCAAACACACACTTTAGAATTCATCCTGATGGTTGTTCACCTTTCCCTGCTCAAACACAGGACTATTCGCCTTACAACACCCTGCATGTACCCTCCTCACCATGAATAGATTAAAATAGACAGCAAAATGAACTATTAAAGTATCACATAGAAACCATAACCATGTATTATGTACACGTGTATGTCTATCATCTCAAAGTTTCGTAGGGCTGAAAGATTGATAGTTTTATATCAATATGGAAGTTGAAGAGAGTCCAATTTTTAAATTTCAAGACCACAATAAATTACAGCCAGAAAGGCTACATGACATGTGGGGAAGTTTATGGCTGAAAGATTAATTGTTTGTACATGGAATTTGCGATTTCAAAGGATGTACTTTTTTTTGTTGCAAGAGCAGGAAATTAAAGCAGCCTACATAAATACAATGACGGATCCATTGCATGTTTGAAGTTGGAAGATTGATGTTAATAGCATCTGTATGCTGTTAGCTTCTGAACCACCTGTATAAGAGTTACAGAAACAACACATATGCTGACTATGTGATCACCGCTGGTAGTCAGCTGCGTTAACCAGCAATTTTCAAGCATCAAACCAGATACGGCAAATACATAGTGGCCTAAACAAAATATGAGCAATTTAAATCGCAATGCCAATATTTGTAAAAAAAAAAATAGCATTTAGATATTTTGCCCAAATCATTCAGTTCTACCGTTATGTGACATTATTGGCAAACAACTGTCAATCAGATAATAATGCCAGAACTGTACATTTTATATACGTTCCTTTTTCCCTTCTAGAATTGTCAACTTTTATTCCTGTTACTTTTCTGTATACCCAGTAAGTCTATGGTTCGTCAGTGTATATGACTATGATATGTGAATCTGGACCTCTGCTGCAGGTTTGGCTCTGGACTGCTACCACTGCGTACCTGCGAAAGCAGGTGGGGCCTGTAAGGTCACCACCATAACCTGTCCTGCAGGAAAAGATGCCTGTGCTGCAGCCAAGTTCGTCAGAGCACCATGTGAGGCTAAACACACACACACACACACACACACACACACAGACAGACAGACACACACACACACACACACACACACACACACACATGCATCCCACAGTTAATAACCCCATTCAAATTCCAAAACGTTCAGTCTGATTGGGAATCCAGAGATACGGTGTGTGAAATACACCTAAATATTCAGGGGGTCCCATGTCGGCTGGCTTCTCTAGTGTTGCTTGGCAGCTAACTTGTTCATCATATCGTTGCTAATTCTAGCAACAAAGTGTTAGGTTTTTATATTTGAGTGATTTTATGATGCATAGCAATGCATTATGCTATTGTTGTCCAATAGTATATTCTTTGTCTTCTTGGTTCATATTTATTTGTCTATTAAGTCATTCCTGTAGAGCCATTCCAGCTCTAAATGTTCAGTCTGCTCAGACTTATATATGGATTGCTTATAAACAGTTTTGATCGGTTGTACGGTTTTATACAGTTATTGTTAATTAACAATTTTCAGTGGTGGATGAAGTCCATAAAGCATGTAGTTGAGTTAAAAAATAAAGACCCACAAAATAAAATATTACTCTAGTAAAAGCAGATGTTTCTCCCTTTAGACCTCCACTTCAGTAAGAGTACTAAAATATTTACCTTTAAAAGTATTTAAGTATGGAGAACAACAGTAGCATGATTTATTACGTCTCTAAGGTCCCATTATCATTGTTGGAACAAGACTCTGAATCAACTCATTCTAGGTGAAGAGACTCTAGTGTCTCTCTCAGTCCACCAGTCTTTTTATAGGAGGCCGGCCATTAATTAGTCTGACACTGATGTCTGTTCAAATGATCATAACAGTTTCCATTAGGGAGAACCAAGCTCTGTCCAACAGGCAACAACAAGCTCAAAACAAAGTGACTGCTGTCCCCTGATTGGTTCGGGTGCATCTTTCATTTGGACTTGTTACTTTTTTATGTTCACATGGGCCAAAAGGAGGGACAGGTTTCCCATAATGCAGTGGAGTAAAAGTAAGATGTACTACTTTGAAATGCAGTGCAGTTAAAATAAAAACTCACCCAGAATGTAAACAAACACCCAAACAACTGTTTAAGTACAGTAACCAGTTATATTTACTGCTTTCCTGATGTTGGGAATGGAGGGCACTGGTATATAACCTAGTGGTCTTGTCTCTTTAACACAGATGGACACTACCAGAAGTGCTTGGCCAAGTCCGACTGTGAAATGCTGAAGCAGAATGCCTACATTAGAATGAAATGCTGCCAGGAAGACCTCTGTAACACTTTCTGACCCAGCTGACCTTATCCATTGCCATCGTCCACATATGTGTGCATGATCTTTTATTGCATTTATCTATTAATGTTAATAGATGGCAGTGTGGTTCATTCATTCAGTAACATTAGTGTGATGTGCAGAGAATAAATATATGAAACAACATTGATTCAAGTGTGTAATTCTTTAAATCACACCTCCCTTACATTCAATAAACATACGTAGATCAGCCGTAACATTAAATACACTTCCTTGGATTTGAAGTCATCATTTAATTGATCAGCTCTACTTACCATAGTGGAGCACGTTGCAGTTCTTCAATGCAAACTGTAGTCCATCTGTTTTTCCGCATACCTTATACAGCCTGTTCTTTAATGGTCAGGACCCCCACAGGACCACCAATGAGCAGATATTATTTGGGTGGTGGTTGGGAGATTCGAAATGTGTCTGTGTCCATTCACCCATCTTGACATCTTCCATATATTGAAATTTAGAAGGTCCACACAACATAGTTGAATGTTTCCTGTTAAAATTGTCTGGAAATGAATATGAAATGCAGTACTGTTCCAAGAAAAATGTTTTACTTGTGTAAAACTTAGAGTTTCTATAAACATTAAAACAACACTGCGGTGATAATTCTGATATCTGCTGGCTTCTCTAAGGGACTTCAAATAGCATGTTAGTATGTTGCAGAAAGTTATACGGGTTGCACAGCCATTCATTTGTACTTGTCAGGTACCATAAAAGTAGTGATCTAGTTGACTAGTTATTTTTGTAAGTGACTTTTCTCCTGTTTTTTTTTCTGAATTTTTCTTTAGAAAGATGAGACATGAGGCTGCACCGGCACTGCTCATATTTACTGCTAGCAAGCACTGTTCACACCTGGTCTAAGAGCACAACCGAACTGACTAAAACCTTTTACATTATGCACGTCTTAACGAAGACTGGGTGCTCATACACTTCACTGTTCTCTTGTGGTCTGTTCTGCTACGAGAGTGATAAAAAAGAGTGTGTTAAAAGTTTGCGCGTTTGTTTACCTCTGCAGTTTTCTATCCTGTGATTGGACTGTAATGTTAAGCCTAAACCTTCTGGGAAAAGAAGTGTAGCACCAAATGCTTAGCTAGTTTTTAATTTAGTAACAGCCAGTAATTAAAATTAGAAGTGGATACACAGCAGAACATGATTTGTGAACAAGGAGCAATCAGAGAACATGTAACAGCAAACTTGGAGCAGAGCTGGACTGGGGGGATTACAGAAAGGCTTTTACTGAGAAGCAAAGATGTCTATTGGTTTGCTCCCCTCACATCCTCTAGGTGGAACACAGCCCAACACAGAACAAACCACATCAGGTGTGTGATTGATGAGGAAAATGCTTATGTATGTGTGGCCCAAGATAAGGACCTATCATATGGCTTATGAGTGTGAAACAGACTTTTCTTGTAACTGCAGTGAAGTCTTCAGGACTCACCACTTATCAACTACATGGCAAGAAGGAGAGTCACAAGCAGGGTCTTCGTTATTCTACAGGTGAAAGGACAGCTCTTCTTCACATTCTCATACACACACAAATGAGGAACAAGTTACTATGTCATGACAAATGAACAATAACATACAAGTTATGGCAAATATTTAAATACAGCCTGCATGTACATGCCAAAAGAACTCACCTGTTTCAAGACGCTTGTTCCAGTGCTTTGATTATGCACCTGCTGCTTCACCGCTTCATGTTCTGCCTTTAAAAAAATGACTCAGGCCAGAGTCAGCCCCCCTCATCACATGTCTCCTGGTGAACAAGAACCTGAAAAAACGTGATTGAGCAATCACTGGGGGAGCCCATAATTAAGCCATCCATTGTAGACTACACAAGCAGCTTCAGTAGAGCTACTCTCAAGAAATCCAACCACAGTGGGCTGAATGAGTTTTAAAAAACTGACCATCCATTGTTTACAGTGACTGGCCAATTGATCAGAAACACTGAGTTCACATACAAGTTTGCTTAGTGTTGTGGAAAATGTCAGCCAACTGACCACTATAGGATCACCACTAATCAGATATTCTGTGAGTGGTGGATCATTCTCTGCAGAGCACTAAGACAGACATGGTCCAAATGTTTTTCTATACCTTGATTACACTGCTACGAGTGCACGGTACTAGAGGAGTTGCCGTCTCTAACTGTACACATACAGCGAAGCGTTTTCTGATAAAGTGGGAAAAAAGTGTATGTAGTGTGTAAAACCCGAATCAGGAATGATCCACCACCCAAGTAACATCCGCTCAGCAGGTGTTCCCTTTGTATAAATGGATGGGCCTAATAAACTGTGTCATAGCTGTGTACTTACAGAGTACAAATGAACAGTGGCTGTTGGTAAATCAGCAAGACAACATAACAAAACTGTAGGCTTAGGCACACTACCAATCAGACAGAAACCTCAGCAAAGTCTCTGCATATTTTTTAAAACACATTAGCTCCATTATTCATATTTCCATAAAGCCTCTCCTTGCAATAATAACAGCACTAAGCTGCTTCCTGTAATGCTTAACAAGGTTGGAGAATATTTCATAAGGAGCCACCACTCCATCCAAAACATTTCCAGTTGCTTTATATTTTTGGGTCTGCATCTGTTGGGTTGGGTATATGACTAATAAGGACAGCCCTCATCAGTAAATGCCCCTGGTTTTCAAATTGACTCAAACATGGAAACTGAGAGGGCCACTACAAAACTTTAACAGAAGAGGCAGACAGATTTTGGTATTTAGAGGAATTTATCATGCCATGGATTTTCACTAAGAGCTCCTGGACTACTTACAACAAAATCCATATAATCCATATATCCCATCCATATACTGTTCCATTTACATTGTATAATTGTATCCATATACTGTTTTATCTACAGTGTATAACCTAAAATATATATCCTATCCCCGTATATACCTTCATCTCTTCTATCTAATTCAGACTCCCCAAACTACATATATGGAAATCTGTATATAATAATATACAGTAATATAATCTTCAATTCATAACTTTATATTACGGCTGTAAAGAACTGTATATTTGGATAGAACTATTCTGGTATTATTATTGTGTATATTTATTCAGGTATTAGTATTTACTACATTTTCACTCACCTTCACACCTTGTAAATTTGAAATCAATTATCCACCAGCATATTCGACAGGTGCTGTTCACTGTATGCCTTTGACTATGATCATGATCAAAATCTTATCTGTCCACATCCCACGATTCCATTTGTTGTTCTAATGACCTTTTGCAAAGTTCAGTGGCATACATGGAGCTTTTCTAAACAGCTCCTGGTGATGAAGGTAGCGTTTAACAGGGGATCTGGAATCAGCAGGTTCCAGGTTTCACTTCCAGGTTTTAGGCTTTGGGCCAACTACTTTTGGCATCAACTTTCTTACTACAGGTAGATTGCAACATCAGATCTTTTGTGTACAGATTGCTTCACAAGACAAACGGTGGTCATTTCCAAAGTCAAACCTGAAACAAGGCACTGATTCTTACAAAGGTTATAAACCTTCATCACACAAACACAGATGGTTTTGTGAACTGTGGGGCTATTAAATAAACTTTTATTCATTTCCAGGAGACATACCCAAATCCGAACCGGCCTAACCCCAACCCTCACCTTAACTATAACTGTGGGGACCAGCTTGTGGTTACCAGAAGGTTTCCAAACTGTGAGTACATGAGCAAGTTGTGGTTCTCACAATGTGGCATAAACCTACCCTGCACCCCCACACCCTGTACACACACACGCACATGCACACGCACACACACACACACACACACACACACACACACACACACACACACAAGCCTAAAGTCACCATGCCCAATATCAAGAACAGACTAGAGGGATTTTAAATTCTCCCAGCTTTGTGCTGTGGAGCAGTGGAACTGTGTTCTCTGGAGTGATGGAGGTTGTTCAGAGCTAGAGTGGCGATATGTACAGAGGGTTCCTGATTGCTCCCTCCCGAGACAAACAATGTCCTGTTAATATATTATTGTAAACATAAAGTTATAAAGAGCTTAATTTTTTAATATGATTTCAGAAGAAACTTGATATCAGAGAAAACATTGAATGAGCCAGTGTTCAGGAACATGCAGTGCATGTCTCTACATTGAATGTGAACTTTCTGAATCTGCACATGCCATCTGAGGACGTTACGAGTGGCAGTTAAACGTGTTGGACTGTTAGGACATGATCTTGTGAATTATGTTGCATACCAATAAATGTAACCTCTCCAACAGACAGGAAACCAGCACCGTACCCTGCTGGGATAACTGCTTGTTACATCATTATGAGGAAGCCATTGGTGTGCTTGGTGATAGTAAACACCCTGGCAGGTTGAGGCATAATACCCAGTACCGTATTTCGCACCCTAATTCTGGGAAGGTGGATTAACTGAGTTGGTAAAGTTTAAGATGCTGGCATTTTAAGCTGTTTCTCTAAAAATAAAAGGATTTTGTGGTTGAATTAAGTTCTCATGTCCACAGACATTTATGCCTCCATCAGTTTATTGTGGGCTAAAATGTATTACTGAACAGGAAATGAGTTTACTTGAGCCAGTCCTATAAGCTTGTTTATAAAAAAAAAAGTTACAGTGACCAGCGCACAGACAGAATAAGAGAGCAGGGACACAACCTTCATGTCACCATGTAATTGTTTTTTTTAGATGATTTGCTAATGCCAGCTGCACCTTACTGCGCACTAAATCCTCATGATGAAACAGACCAATAGAAATGGTCCAAAAATAATTTCTTCTTACATTAATGTACATATAAATCAATGGAAATGTTAATATTTATTTATCCTGCAAAGTTACATTATAGAGACTATATATGAAACTTCATCAAAGACAACTAGTACAATATAGGTAATATACTGTAAGTCTATTCAGTACAGTGAAAATTATGTTAGTCAAAAACAAAGTATTAGAAGTGAGAGGAAGGAGCCAATCAGGACTTTAAGCGTAGGAGGTTGAGTCTGTGACTACAGTAATTAATGTGAGTTTACACGTTACACGAAACTGTGCATCTCGGAGCCTCTGTTTAATGGCAGTATGTCTTCATTGCTTTGTTTTACAATCATATCTGTAACTTCAGTGTAATGCAAAATGTTGCTTTATGTGATGTGTTTATCCTAATCCTATTATTATTATAATTATTATTATTATTATTATTATTATTATTATTATTATTATTATTATTATTATTATTATTATTAGTAGTAGTAGTAGTAGTAGTAGTAGTGGTAGTAGTGGTAGTAGTAGTAGTGGTAGTGGTAGTAGTAGTGGTAGTGGTAGTAGTAGTAGTAGTAGTTGTGGTAGTAGTAGTAGTGGTAGTAGTAGTAGTAGTGGTAGTAGTAGTAGTAGTGGTAGTAGTAGTGGTAGTAGTGGTAGTAGTAGTAGTAGTAGTAGTAGTAGTGGTAGTAGTGGTAGTAGTAGTAGTAGTAGTAGTAGTAGTAGTGGTAGTAGTAGTAGTAGTAGTAGTAGTAGTGGTAGTAGTAGTAGTAGTAGTAGTAGTAGTAGTAGTAGTAGTAGTAGTAGTAGTAGTAGTAGTAGTGGTGGTAGTAGTGGTAGTAGTGGTAGTAGTAGTAGTAGTAGTAGTAGTAGTAGTAGTAGTGGTAGTAGTAGTGGTAGTAGTAGTAGTAGTGGTGGTAGTAGTGGTAGTAGTAGTAGTAGTAGTAGTAGTAGTGGTGGTAGTAGTAGTAGTGGTAGTAGTGGTAGTAGTAGTAGTAGTAGTAGTAGTGGTAGTAGTAGTAGTAGTAGTGGTAGTAGTAGTAGTAGTAGTAGTGGTAGTAGTAGTAGTGGGCTAGTAGTAGTAGTAGTGGTAGTAGTAGTAGTAGTAGTAGTAGTGGTAGTAGTAGTAGTAGTGGTAGTAGTAGTAGTAGTGGTGGTAGTAGTAGTAGTTGTAGTGGTGGTAGTAGTAGTAGTAGTAGTAGTGGTAGTAGTGGTAGTAGTAGTAGTAGTGGTGGTAGTAGTGGTAGTAGTAGTAGTAGTGGTGGTAGTAGTGGTAGTAGTAGTAGTAGTGGTGGTAGTAGTGGTAGTAGTAGTAGTAGTGGTGGTAGTAGTGGTAGTAGTAGTTGTGGTAGTAGTAGTTGTTGTTGTTAAATGTTTTGTATATTAGACAATATATACTCACTTCACTTTGCCCATTTGAAGCGATCAGTTTATTAGGTAATTATGCAGCTATGCTTGCTAAATACACCAAAATAACAACCAGGATCAAAAGCCATTTAAATCATAAGCAGATCTGATTTTATTACTAAATGTATAATGCTGATGAATCTGCTATTTGCCAGCATGGTCCACTCTGAGTTAGTTGCAACGGTCTGTCTGACAGCATCGGGCATTGATGTAAGGAGAGGACTGCAAGATGAAGCAGTCAGACATTTTGATGCACCGCCTGAAATATGAGTCTGAAAGAAAGAAGAGATGGCGTACGTTAATAGTCAGCACTGGTCCCAGTACACAAGTAATACTGAGATAGATGGCTTACTGTCACAATGAATTACTCAACAAAAAAAATACATATATATAAAGAAGTAAAAATGCATCTTCTTAGATAAACTGGCAGAGATCAGATCAGGCAGTTTGCATGATGATGATGATGATGATGATTATATTAATTTATCCTACTGCTCTCTCTTACATAAAAAAAAAAGATTGTTAAAGGCTTCCCCATTATTCCTTGTTTCTGCCTAATAAAATATTTGAGGCTGTGTGATATTTTCTATCGTTCATGTAAATCCAGTTATTTTGTTTGTGTTTCATTGTTTCTCTTGTACTTACAGCCCATACTGTCCATTTAGCCCATACAGTCCATACAGCCCATACTGTCCATTTAGCCCATACAGTCCATACAGCCCATACTGTCCATTTAGCCCATACAGTCCATACAGCCCATACTGTCCATTTAGCCCATACAGTCCATACAGCCCATACTGTCCATTTAGCCCATACAGTCCATACAGCCCATACTGTCCATTTAGCCCATACAGTCCATACAGCCCATACTGTCCATTTAGCCCATACAGCCCATACTGTCCATTTAGCCCATACAGCCCATACTGTCCATTTAGCCCATACAGCCCATACTGTCCATTTAGCCCATACAGCCCATACTGTCCATTTAGCCCATACAGTCCATACAGCCCATACTGTCCATTTAGCCCATACAGCCCATACTGTCCATTTAGCCCATACAGTCCATACAGCCCATACTGTCCATTTAGCCCATACTGTCCATTTAGCCCATACAGTCCATACAGCCCATACTGTCCATTTAGCCCATACAGCCCATACTGTCCATTTAGCCCATACAGTACATACAGCCCATACTGTCCATACAGCCCATACTGTCCATACAGCCCATACAGCCCATACAGCTCATCTTCTGTTTTTAAGGCTCTAATGTTTCAGTATTAAATCCCCTCATAAACCATTAAAAACTACTGCCACTAAACTGGATTTAACACTGTCTGTTATTTTTCACTGCTTGTTTTTTTTTCATTTCGGTTCTGACTTTATTTTGCTATCGTCTGTGAGCCCATATGCTTTACTTACTGCAACAGCAGTTATTTTCAATGTGTTGTAAAAATAAATATTGCTTTCTGAAATATGGTTAAACAGTGATGGATTAATCAATAGTGACAATGATTTTTAAGTAGTAAGACCCTTTATTTATATTTTCATTAGTATGTATATTAATATTTTTCATACATGTCATAGTGCCATTGTTTTTTTTAAGGGTAAAATTATTAACATGATTTTCATGACACAACAAATGCTATTTTCTCAAGATCTTGAGGTAATTATGTCATTATTAACCCTTAGAACGCAGTGGTGTATTATGTCTGTGAGTTAACCCTTCCTGACCTCTGAAGTATAGAACATGCAAACTGCCTTCAAACTGTGGGCCAGAGTTCCCAGGGTTAAACATAATAAATGCTGTCCCAATAAAATGACATTAAGCTATCATAATGGTATAAATATAACCAGATATGGAGAATGTAATCACTATCAAGCAAAACACAGAGCAGTAAAAGCATGCCATGGCCCTCGGAGCTTCTGTGCTTTGAAGTTACATGAGTGGACTGTAACAGAATCTGCTCTAGTTTGTTGACAGTGAATACAGTTGTGGCAAACTAGTGGCGAACCCAGCTGAGTGGTGAACTAAGAGACTAAAACAGACTTACAGGGGGCGGTGGTGAACATGGCGGAGACACAGGCATCTTGATTAAAGCCACAGGTTTCTGTGGTGGTAGTGCAACGACCGCCAGGAGTACTTGGAACGCAGCGGTTACATTTCAGGGCAGAGCCTGCAACAGAGTGAGGAGCAGAGCACTCAGGAGCAGTGAACTTCTTCAATACGAGAAGCAAAACTACAGTTCTACAGGTTTTAGCACTCTAGACTCTTAAATTGTCATTTTTGACCCATTCCAGAAGCCATTTACTGCACTGCTGTGTGATGTCTCTGAGTAGTAGCAACAAGGTCAGCAGCAGTTGAAAGTGCATATGAAGTTCTTTATGAACTACATTACTAGGCAACTACACAACTCCTTCTAGAGTATTTCAGGCCTCACTTTATTCGGTAGACCCCAACAGTTCATGCAGAGATCTTCTACAGAAAATAAATTCTCAACAGTGTTAAGGTTAGAGCCTTAGAGTTATACAATAGAGTTAGAAAAAAAGCCCATAAAATAGTTAAAGTGTTAAGTAAGCATTTACACAAAGCATTTACAATGGACTATTCACATTTTCATATAATAACAACAACAATGATAAAAATACTACAGAAAATCTTAGTTAGCTAAAATAGAAAAACATGGTAAAAACTTTTAAATCAGACATGGGAATGGCATGAAATGCAATGCATGGAATTTTTGAACACTGCAGAGGCAACATGCTAGCCAGCTTACTGACTGCACATCGAATAATGAAAAAGGAAATGCTACTGTAACCTCAACAGAGAAGCACTTTATTACTGAGGACAGTTTACACAGTCACACAGATGTGACACCATATGCTGAACTTGGACTTTCCCAGCAGAAATTCCCAGCTGATATGGTGCTTTTTTGTGATGTCAGAGTTAGAAGCTTTAGTGAAATGCAGCATTTGGCCAGGTATGAAAATTGCTTTAAACTCTTGCAATGTGATTTTACCTGTTACCTGTTCTATAACATCAAAAGCTCAGGTTTGGTTCCTGACTTCTCTCTGTATTCCTTCCATTAAATTGAACCAGCACCACACTTGATTTGACTGTAGAAGGACCGACTAGCTAAAGCAGATATTGGATGGTGACTGTAAATACTGGACTATGTGGAGAGAATCACAAAATACAGTATTGATTAATTACTGTATTATTGCATGATTTTTTTTTACATAGACTTCTGCACACTGCTTTACTTTAGTACAGTGCAGTTTACAAACTGTGATTTTTTTTCTCAAGGTTTATTGTTGTGAATGACAGACACAAAGTGGCTTATGAGTGTAAAACAGGCTTTACTTTCTTCCGAAGTGGAACCTTCACTTACCACTCATCAGCAGCATGGCAAGAAGGAGAGTCACCAGCAGGGTCTTCATTATTCTGCAGCATAAAGAAGCATTTTTTTACTTTTAATCAGTGAGTGTGTTTACATTCACATTGGATAACTGCAGAAAATCAGATGTGGCCAGTAATTCAAGGACCTCGGTAATATTATTAATAATAATAATAATAATAATCATCATCATTTTTGCTTTGCAACTGGCCAGCAAATTCACAGACTACGGCATCACGTAACACTAATGCAGAACTCAGACCTGTGTTTTGTTTTAAACATAATTTTAGTTTTATTTTAGAAAATATGTATATGCATCATCTAGAACATTAAAAATGCTAATGATTTACTGGAGAGTACTGTTTATTAAGCTACCTGATACCTACATAAGCTTGTCATGCATAACAGGAGGCATAACATAAATGTTTATAAATGCTTACTTCAATAGGCATCTAGATAGACAGATAATAGTCTAAACATTCCTGAGACTTCAATACCTCAACAAAACGATGTCAGTACCTATTTCACATACATACCAAAAGAACTCACCTGGTATGCTCTTCAGTAAAGCAGAGACACTTGTTTCAGAGAGTTGCACCTGGTTTGAGTTCAACTGCCTCATGTTCTGCCTTAATAAAGATTACTCAGGCCAGAGCCAGGCCTCCTGATCACATGCTTGGACTGAACTACAGCCTGAAAGTCCGCGATTGAGCAATCCAACAAGGTGATGGAGTGTGTGTGTGGGGTGTGTGTGTGTGAGTTGGGGGGGGGCGGTGTCCCTTAGCACAGATTCTACAAGAACGAGCTTCTGTAGAGCTGCTCTCAAACTAGGTAACACTTATTAGAAACACTGACCTTTTATGTAGTCATTGGCCAGTTTATCTGAAGTGGCCAAAAAACACAGTGTAAAAAATCCAAACCCTGAGTCAGTTTCAATAGATGGACAGGGTTAATATATGGTATGGACTGCACTTAGTAACTATATATCTACAGTGTACACCTATACAGTGGTTGTTTCAGATAAAATGACCACTTAGTGCTACCAGTATCCTAAGTCCCAATGCTGCTTTCAGCTCCTTAACACACTCTTTCCACATCTCATATGCTTTCCTGCAGAGGGAGACTTCCCATTCTCATTCCTGCATGTTCCTGTGGGAATTTCCAGCTATGCAGAACAAACAGAGGTGTATTGTAAACAGCAGAATTTCCAAAGTCTACAGTACGTGCTGAGAATGAACTTGACCCTCTGCATTCATCACAAGATAAGTAATGTCCCGTAATGACACACACACCCACACACACACACACACACACACACACACACACACACACACACACACACACGCACACACACACACACACACACACACATAGAGGGATAGAGGGTACTGATTCATTGTCATGGAACAAACAGTCTTATCAGTCTATACAAAAACATCTTTCCAGTACAAAGAATAAGTAAACCAAGATAATGGGCACAAATCCGATCGAAGGGCAAAGTAAAATCATGAATAAGCACATTGTTATTAAGGACTCAGCAGTGGCCTAAATTCACACAGAAATATGATATGAATTCAAACAAAACAGGTGAACAGAAATCTGTTCACACCTGTACAACAAACAATGTTTCCTGCTGCTTCAATGCTTGATTGGGAAAAGAAATATTGTATCGTATATTGTAAGCTTATGATAAGATTGTTTAACTTTTGTACACATTATTATTTTATTTTATTTTATTTTATTTTAGTAAGTCAGGTTTTCTCACTGTGTGTACAGGCCATTTTGCATGTAATAAAATTGAAGTAAACATTATGTACCAATATAGTGTAAAATCTTATTAAAGTAAACAATAGTTCCTACAATCATCTCAAAAAGAGAAATTAGACACATCATATTAGAATTTATTTTGCCAAGCATTTTTGGCGCCGTGAACATCAGTCAGTATTAGACTTGTTTAGATAGATAGATATAATAAATAAATAAATAAATAAATAGCAACCCTATGGGTGGGATGGAAGAAAACTGTCTAATGGTATTCAATGGAAATAAAGTGACTATGTAAAGTATACTGCCTTGAAAGTACCTATACCATGGAGAGTGTATGTACAATAATAAAAGCATAGAGCATAAATATTCAGCAGGAGAATTGTGCAGCTGTATTTCCACATTCACAAGTCATCTAAAACCGTCCAATCAGAAACCCTCATGACAGTAACATGTAGCTGTACACTGTAAACAGCAGTACAACAAGGCACAGTGTAGAGGAGTTGTACAGTGTGATCGCTGGTGGTACAAACGATCTCCTGTACCTTTCTTTGCTACAGCGGAGCTTTATATGTCTGTTGCTGAAAGTACTCTGTCTGACCAGAAGGTCATGAAGGGCGTATGAAGTATTGTCCAGGATAGCAGAGTTTTTAGGTGACCTCCTTTTGACCATAAGTTCAAAACCATCCAGTGGGTGGCCAAGGCTGTCTGCTGCCATGTTGGTAAAGTTTGCTCATAACTATGTACTCACTTAAACGTTACAGAACAAGGAAGGCTTTGCTTGTGACTCTGAAGAATTAAGCGAATGCAAGAAATTGCAAGTAATGCAAGTGCTCAGCTATTTAAGCGAACACTGAAGATGATACCTGTGACCCTGCTGCTGGTCATTTGGTCATACCTGATCAAAGCAGTAGTCAAAGTCACTTTTAGAACAAAAGCCCTTTTAAAGGAAAAGAGAAGCTGAAGTATGAAAGGTTACACAAAAAGCAATTTTGGACCGTTTCAGTTGATTCATTAGTCTTTACAGTTTCCAGTTTCAGACAAGCTGGTGTTACTTATTACTGAATAAAGGTAACACTTAATTTCATGCCATCCACACGTGTAAATATAAAATAGTACCTCGTTTTAAGGTTTATATAATGTGATGTATCCTCCAAACTACTAGATGGTAAAGTCATCATCAATGTTACAAAAAACATTCTCCTAAATGATATTGTATTCTTGAGTGCCTAGGCTTGGAATTCATGATGGGTAGGCTATTTGCTATTGAGTTTATTCTCAAAGAATGTGTCCAAGAGAAAGATTTAGATTAAATTAGTTGTCCCTGACATCATGGTTTCATGCTGTGGGAGCAGTAATGAGGAATATTAGTCAATTTTGGGATAACTTTTATTGTTAACTGATAAAGATATAAATATGCTTAAAAACACTGAATGTTTTTTTTTTATTTGTGGAGCGTCCAACAACTATTAAATACATTTCATTTTGAAGTAAAAGAAAAATTCAGATGACTACTTATATAGATTTTTTATATATATTAGCTATATACAATTTCAAATGTCT
This sequence comes from Prochilodus magdalenae, assembly GCA_024036415.1. Classification (NCBI taxonomy): domain Eukaryota; kingdom Metazoa; phylum Chordata; class Actinopteri; order Characiformes; family Prochilodontidae; genus Prochilodus; species Prochilodus magdalenae. The sequence goes on from JAMWET010005878.1 coordinate 911,775, forward strand.
TACGCATGAAACTGTCAAGGAACCCGTAGTGGGGATGTTCTTAGGGCTATTATTTAAAGCATACATTCTGCATCCACACATCTTGAAGTTTTAGCGACTTATTAAACTCAGGCACGCTTTATAAACCTACCAGGACACCGACACCAAGATTTATTAAGACTTATTCCGATTAGTGGAGAAACCAAACTGACATAACTCAGTCAAGTGACAGGTACCTGCTAGCATTAGGCTCTGTCATAAATCTGTCTGGGGTGAAATGCACACACTGAAAACTGAACAACTGGCTCAGTGTGTTTTTAGTACGACAAAAACAAAAGGTTGATTATGTTACACAGCTTGGCAGTGAGGCTGGCTGCAAAATGAACATGAACTTCTAAAAAGATGCTTTGATACTTTGTGGTATCGCCATGATGGCAAGCTTGTGATAAGATTGTTTAAATTCTTTGTACACACTGTTGCTTGTTTTATATGTAGAGCTCATTTTGCATGTAATAAAATTGACCAAAGTAAGCATTATTTGATGATATTGTGTAATATATGTTATTCTAATAAAGTTACAATCATCTCAAAAAGAGAAATATTAGATACAGTACATCAACTAGACGTAAGATCATTTCTTTTGTGTTATGATAGCATTTTATGTGCCGTGAACATCCCACGCTGCTGTCATGTTGGTATGAATTTGTCACAACCACATACTTGTTTGTGACTCTGAATCTCGTCCTGTTGATGGCGAGAAACAAGCGACTGTTAAGACATTCCTTCCTGTAATGTCAGAGACCTTTACTTTTACTTTCTTTGAATGTAATGTGAGCTGTCTTCTGCCCAGTAATTCAACTGAACCTTGAAAACAATACAGCAGTTGTTGGGATCTAATGAAACTATATATGTATGAATGTAATGATGACATGTTTCAGTTATTACAGTTTTAGAGTGAAAGGAAACATTTATTGAAGAAAACTGTAAAACTGAAAGTAGGCTCGAGCCAGCATACAAGATGAGATACGGTTGGGCTTTGAGGTTTACAGGTTCCATATGGCACACTACAGCACATTTGCTCGTTGTTTGCCAAAGCTGGCGTCCTAGCTGGTACTATAAATGACTGACTGGAGATAAATCTGGCGACCTGACAGGCCAAAGGTGTTACAGTCAGGGAGAGACATTCCTTGGAAACCCTTGCCGTGTTTGGGCAAGGGTTATCCTGCTGAAAAATGGCAGTTGGAAACCCTTGCCATGAGTACCCGGAGGATGTCCTGCATTACTACTAGGGTTGACCAACTGTCATATGCAGTGGCTCCCCAGATCATCACACCAGCAATAGGGTCAGTGTGTCACTCTACACCAAAGGGAGGAATAAAGGGTTCACTGCGAGGCCTCTATGGACAAACCCAAGTGTTGCTGAATCCCAGACAGAACCTGGATTCATTGCTAAAGATACGGCTCCAGTCTAAAGCAGTCTGGGTGTCTTATTCACAGTACCGCAGCAAACAAAGGCGGTGGCTGGCTATCAATAGCAGCACACATAATGGGCACCATGACACCATATTTCCTTCTGCTAGGGGCCTGGAAATGGTCTGGGCAGAAACAAGGGTGTGTAATGATGGTGCCACCTATGTCTAGATGGTGGTCAAGGAAACTGTGGGAGCTACTTGTGCACATAAGATGTCTGCTGGGCCATCAAAATTTTTTTTTTCAACAAGAAGCTAGTAAATAGGGAGCCAATTTCAGCCACATGGTAAAACTACAGCTAGAACACTTGAATGTCTAGACATCCTTATCAGAAAATGCTTTATTAGAATAATAATTAAGATGTTTTTGATTGTTTTCTTATGATGGTGTAAGCAGTAATATTGAGTTGTGTTTCCACTGAATTACCACAATGAAAATCAAAAACACAATGAAATGTCTAAAACACTTAAGCATGCGATGGAGAGTGACTCAGTGGGTAGGAGGAACTGCCTTGACAGACACATTGACCTACACAGTGAGTTCCAAGACGTTGGTGATAAACATTGACTTAGGCATTTGGTGTCTTATTAATGTATCATCCTGATAAAGGTTTATTATGTTATTCATGGCTTGAGAGCCATAAGAGTAAAACAACGTACAAGTATCCAATAAGGGAAATGAATGTAATGTATTTGAGTTTTGAATGTTCCTCTGTGAGTTTGAACAAGAACAGTGCTTCTACAGAGAAATCAAATGTGTTTATCTAATAAATGACCTTCAGTTTCATTTGCCTTAGGTATGATATCTAAAGATTTTAAAATACTCCACAGTAGACTGCTTATGACAACATGGCAACTCTACTAGTACTCAAATCTCACTGAAAAACAACCTGGATGTAGGACAGTTTCAGTTTTTGTTTCATTGTCAGTAACTGGTTGGGTTGGAAACTTTGCCAGGAAATTTTCTGTGTGATACAAGAACTGCATGTGAAATGGACACAACGCCACTAAAAAATAAGAAAAGTGTTATTAATAAGAAAAGCTGGGGGCAGTCGTGGGCTGCAGGTTAGGGAAACAGTGACCAGAGGGTCGCCGGTTTGATTCCCTGAGCCTACAGTAACGACTGAGGTGCCCTTGAGCAAGGCACCTAACCCCTAACTGCTCCCTGGGCGCCGTGGATAGGGCTGCCCACCGCTCCGGGTAAGTGTGCTCACTGCCCCCTAGTGTGTTCACTAGTGAGTGTGTTTGTGGTGTTTCACTTCACGGATGGGTTAAATGCGGAGACGAAATTTCCCTCTGGGATCAATAAAGTATCTATCATCATTTTCATCACCCTAATATCCTAACCTCAGCAAAAAAGTCATGACCACCAGCAAAGTTGCCCAAAGGCTTTATGACACCTGAAGCTTATGTAATTGTAGCCTTTTGATCATGACCTACAGTAAAGTGTTAGCTGTTGTGATTTATTGTCGGGAGTGGTGAGTTTAAAGCCATTTGGTTCCTAATCTCAAGATAGCCTCAAAGAAAAACAATCTACTTCCAACTGTAGTTGCGACAAGTTACATGCTGTACCTGAAGACTCCCATAAACATCCCTGTGTTGTGTAGTAGCCATTGTAATGTCCTGAATGTGACAAAGTTTCTGGGAAAGGTGTAGCAGAGTAAACATGTCTTTGTTCAAGAAGTCCTCATCACTCATGCTGGCCAAGCACACAACTGAAGCAGGTCACAGCAATGTAAACATGATGTGAATGACTCATTCCATTACTGCAGTGGCGAGTGGGGATTTAAATGCAGTTTGTTTTATTCAGCCATATTTCCTGGTTCTAGATCTAGAAAAAGGAGGAACTTAACAGTAATGCTACTTTTAGATCATGTTAAAATTAGCTCACCCCATTTTGCCAGTGATGTTATCAGGTGAGTAGCTAATATCACATGATATACTGGGTTCAAAACATGTCAATCAAAAGATCAAACAAATCTGTTAAATCGTTCAGATTGTTCAGTGATAAAGTCAGAAATGATAAGCACAGGGTTGTTTCATCAAATGTGGTGGTGAGGTTATGTACTGCATCCTACTGAACCCCACCAAAAACACACAAACCTGCTTATGTCTCTGAGAAGCTACAAAAGAGAAAGACCTACGGCACGATGGGTGGTTCTGCACACAAACTCTTTAAATTAAGTGGTTTGGTAAACAAATCAATCCTCACGTTATATTTACTCCTTTGGGTCTTTTTTCCATACAGAGCCACGGCTTTTCCTAAAGAACCTTGTTTTTTAAGTGTAGAAGTTTTTTGTCTTATATTTTCTGTCTAGCAATGTTGTTTAGTATAGAATAATTATGTGCATTCATCTTTGAGTGACTGGGGCTTTTTAAACCAAGCATTTTTATTGTTATTAAAACTTCCTGAAGCTTGCAGTGTCTCTGAGAAAAGAATATAACTTAAAATATCATATCAAATATTGACTTCACTATTCAGCAAGATTTAAAAAATGATATAATTTTTTTTAGTTACATGGATCATTGCACTGGCTATTACTTACTGGGCTAAACGTGATTACATACTTTTTATATTTATCTCTTCAGATAAATATGCATCAGTGTGTTCAATTGCATCCTGTAGGGGAATTTCTACATCCATGCCAGATGCTGTCAAACTGACCTCTGTAATTTCACCTTCTTGGGTTAAACAAATTGCACATTAGCCACTTCCTGAATATGACTACAGTGTGTATATAATGAAACTGGTTTGTAATTTGACGCCAAAGACTGGCCGATGTGCCAGCTTCTAGGATAGGAAACAATGTTATCTGCCTTAGCCACAGTCTTAATTAGTGGGCTTCTTGTTGGTAATGGTGCTAACAAAGGAAAACGTGTACATTTGTGATGTTGATGTTGTTAAGGCACTTCTTCCATGCATCCAAACTGTCAGGAATAACAACCTTAGACAGACGCACGCCAAGCTAAAAGTCAATTGAGATTTATTAGAGAGATTGGTAAAAAGGCATAAAAGCATAATAACCAGAGGCAGGCTGAGGTTGAGAACCAGAGAGCAGGAGATACAGGCAGACAAATCCAAAGGAGAAAGACAAAAGCGTTAACCAGTAAACAAATGGGAAATACAATACCAGAAGGCCAAAACAAAGAGAAGTCAAAACCAGAGAAGAAAAACAGGGAAGGCAGGACAGAACGCTCAGTATGCAAACCGGGTTTGGCTGAGTATGTGTATCTGAGGGGTTTATATGCTAATGGTGAAATGAGATGATGAACGGCGAATGAACAGCTTTTACCCACAATCCACCAGGTTCCTGAACAAGCTGTGAACCTACCACCAACACTACCAACACTGCTGTAGAGTGTCTACCACAAGCATTTCAATGCATAAATGTCCTCACATGTTGTGCAAATGACAAATAAACCTGAAACAAGGTGTGGGACATGGAGTTCAGGAGAAAGGAGGTGTTAGGTAAAACTGGGAGACGTGACACAAACATAGAGTAATCTGGTGTATGTAAGCATACCCTGCAGCAAGTTTAACGCTGAAAGCAAATAAATGAATAGCATGTTCTCGTCCTTCCTCCCACATTTCTTACACAATAAAAATATGGACATATTTCAAGATTGCCTTATCAACAGGACCAGGACTACAACAGTACTGTGCAAAAGCCAGACCAGTCTGCATTAATTTTAAATTATTTACTGATGTTGATTAGGTTTAGGTTTTTCATTTACAGGAGATGTTTCTGAGGAAGTGGTCAGCCTGTGCTGCCGGCCACCAGCAGAGGGCGACGGAGAGGCACTGATAATCCAGGGAACTCAATATCCCAGAGTTCCCAGGGGTAATCAGTGCCAATCAGGCTCCCCTGGTTGTACAGGATTTAAGAGTGTGGAAACCAACACTGCTTTGTCACATGTTTGATTCAGTGTGGCCGATAAGGTACTGGTGCCGCAAGAAAAGAAAGGAAAACAAAGGAAAACAAAAGAAAGGAAAGGGAAACAAAAGGAAAAGAAGAAGAAGAAAGGGGGAAAAAAGAAGGAAAAGGGGAAAGAAAAGCATCAACATGGCCAAAGATAAAGGAGGCCTTGTTGGTGGCTCCTTGTTCCCCATTTCCAGGCGTTTTGGTTCGTTTTGTTCGGTTGTGTTGTTGAGCTTTCCTTTGTTTGAGCCACGCCATACTGGTGTCCCCTTTCCCCTTTGCCAGTTCAAACCCACCCTGCAGAGACATTCCCTCAACTGTGCACAAAAACTGTGCTCCATTACAGTGTACATCACACAAAACACTTTTGGTTCTCTGGGTTTACCCTATACCCTTTCCCCACGGGTCTTCCCCAATGCACTTGGGTCCCCTGACCATCCGGTGACGAGATTAGATAGATAACCTAAACTATATTTGTACTGATTTGCTTTAAGTCTTATGCAATAACACGTTAAAGACAGATATACCGAGTGGACTGATGTGAATTTGGTATTAGAAACCCAGAAAACAGCACCATAGCACGGGAAATAGCAGCAGTGCTAACTCCCACATATCAGATAAAGTGAACACCTCACTTCAAGGTTAAAGAAGACGAACAAACACAGTGTTATCGAGCCTCAGGTAACAGTTGGCTGCAAATTCATACAGGAGTATGATCTGATTTGAAGCGGGTATATAAAGGATGGGCTTTGTTAGACGCAAGCTATACCTGTTACTACATCACTTCAGAGGTAAGCTGCTTTTTTGACCTCACTAATGAGTTTCAGTGGTACTTGTGAGTCTTTGAGTAGTACTTGCCAGAAAGTCGTTCCTTGCTTAATTATCATTAGCAAAGTTGATAGCATTGTTACTTTGTTATTTAGGGCACATTTTTAATGGTAATGTATTAAAATAGATGACCAGCACAGACAAGCACGAACCAGCATAAACCAGCACACTCATTAGGCTGAGCAGCAATCCAACAGTCAGACCAGCAAAACACCTTATCTGATGAGCAAGTGCGCTAGTCTACGCTGGTTTTTCCAGCAGGGTTGGTTAGTATATAGAATATGGTATAGGTTGGGGCACAGGCAAGGGTTGATCAGTAGGGGTGCTCAGTGCCATCTTAGTGTGACATCTGGCTACCCTTCTGGCCACCCTAGTTTTGCAAACTAAGACAGCCATCTTCAGTGAAGCAGTCGGAGAAATCTTCTTCTGTGTGCCATCAAATGTGCCATCAAGGCCATTACAGATCAGTTTTAAGAGATGAGTGATGGTGACCGATATACTTAACCTTCCATTACACTGATAAGTTACTTTACTGAGCAAACAGATAAGTGAACACTGGTCATTTTGCTTGAAGAAGTAGGTAGTAGTGGGCACAATAGGGAAACTGGGAAAACAAAGTGCAGTGACAAAGTACTTACCAGTAAATATGAGGACACACAAAACAAAACATTCATTTCAGGAACAAATTCATTTCAGCCATTTAAAAAAGTTTGGCTAAGCAGTTAATAAACAAACAAACAAACAGTTGTTATAGTAACAGACCTAGCATGGAAAACATCTGTTTCACTAATATACTGGGTCTATCATGGCCACCCCATTGTAAAGGCTACCCCACCCTGTATAGATACTGTACATTGAAAAGTAAAATGCTGTCTGATATAAATATTGTTCCAATCTGTTATTTTTCTCTCTTGGCGTTACAGAATAATGAAGGTTCTTGAGGCTTTGGTTCTTTTCCTGTTGCTGGCGATTGGTGAGTCAATATGAACAGTCAGTTTACACTTTAGTCCTAATCTCAAGGTTGTGTAAGCACTGTAGTTATGATATGGTGTATGCTGAACCTGCAGTATCCTATAAACGTCCCTCTGTTGTGTTAAACTCTCTGCCATGTAAAGTGTGATAAAAATTCCTCGTTTCCCAGAGAAAACATTGCTCATTTAAAGCGTTCCTGATGGTTCTAAACTGACAAACAGCACGAACAGTAAAAAAAGAATGGAATGTTCCTCAACACAAATATATCCATAATGTTGCAGGTTCAGCACTGCAGTGCTACAACTGCATTGCACAGGCTGATGATGGATGCTTTCCAACTCCACAAATGTGTGGCTTTGACCAGAATGCCTGCATCACTGCCATGTACAACTTCTACCCATGTATGTGATTCCAGTTCTTTTATACTTAAACACTGCAGAAAATCAGAATCAGTAATATGATCAGTGCACTTGGGTAATCAGGTAATGGGATCTACATAAGCCAGGCAGTAATGGGATTGCAACTGGCCAATAAACTCACAAGATGTGGCATAAACATAATAAAAATGTGTAAAAAAAAAACAAACTAAAAAAGTCAACAAACAAACAAAAACAGCAAATGTTGCTTGAGCAAAGAATGAGAATCATCTAAAAATGTATAGTTTTATATTGGCAATGCTTAATATATAGTGTTACATACTTTTACATAATTATTTCTGGCACAGTACTCCATTTTCTCACTTGTGCTAACTGAAAAATCTGAAAGAAATCAGAGTAAGAGTTCACATGAACTGAGAAACCAGATCACTGAGCTAAAATCCAGCTCTATTTATCAGATTTCTATTCCAGTCTAAGAAATCAGCTGTTTCAACAATTCAGTAATCAGATCAGTAATCAAAACTGCTGAAGTCTGGTTGAGATCAGATCATAGAGGGTGTGTAAATGCTCTTAATGAAAAAACAAGGGTTTAATGAAACGTTAAAATGCTCTCTCTTTATCTCTTCAGATAACACCTTCCAGAGATGCATTAATATGGATGACTGCCTCATGCTGCAGGATTTTTCCTACGTCAGTGCCCAGTGCTGTCAGACTGACCTCTGCAATACCTTCGACTTTATATAGGCCAGAAATCTGAAATCTGATTCCATAATTCTGAATATGGAACATAAAAAAATGTACAAACTTCAACTGATACGAGGTTTATAATGAATGCATTTCAGTCATTTACATTTTTGTCAGGGGTGGACAGTTGGCCAAACAAGTAGATTTATAAAGCACAAACTGACTGACCGACAAATTAAAGGAACTCTAGAAAAGTTATTGGAGAAACCCGGTGCAGCTGCTTCTAAACAAGTAATAACATCCTAGAATGCTCTGTGCCATGTAACATCACACTGCCAAAATTCATATATTTCTCATTTTCAGATTTTTGTTATATTATTTTAGGAGTATATAACTAGGTTTTAGAATTGTTTCATTAGATGTTAGACATTAAAAAGACAAATTCTCATTATACTTGCAGATGATTTTGTCTGACAAATGTGGTTTACTAAAATCACTTAAAACTAAAAATAATCTCCAGCAATAATTGCACTGATGGAGCATACTTCGTTAACAAAGACTGATCTACTGGCCTGGGCTTTAATTAAAACTAAAGAGACCTGCATTTACAGCTATTAGAAAGATATCAGTAAGTAGGGTCATTGTCAAAGTTGCACTTTCAGTGACATTTAGTGGTCTCCAGTTGCAGTCCCTGTATTCTTGGACCCTTTTCCAGGAAAGCTTCTTTTTATTCCCAACCTGTATCCAATAGAGGGCATTAATGAGACTTCCCCAACTTGTACATCTCCTCAGTCAAGCTGCGTGCCAAAGCATTCTGCAACAGGTCTGTGTTTACTAGGGGAAATGACAAAACCAGGACAGAAATAAGCAGTTATCTGCTTAAAGGCGCTTGGATTCATCAGTAAAACAGCAGCTGTGTGGTTACCAAGATGCTTAATGTTTCTCCCTTCCAACTACAACTTCCAAATCTACATAGTTATCTGGCTAATGAAACTTGCTGTGTGGAGCTCCCCTTATAAAGAAGGCTGTCTAACCATCTCCTCCTTAGTTTAAATACATGCTGATGGATGGAAAGCCTGACACAAAGGAATTTATATATATTCTACAAATATTCTATTAATGTATACAGCTGCCCCACACCTTAACTCTAACACATCTGATGCAGCCATTCAGTCTTTTTCCTTTAAATTTGTCACTGGTCTGTTTGCTTAACCAAAGTTATTTACCATAATTGATGTCTTCTCATATAGAATCTTAGTTTAAATTATAGTTAAAATACCATGCAATTTCACATTTTTCAAATTGTAGTCAATTTAAAAAGTCATTTTAAATAAAATAATTGAAATAAATCATCTGCCATTGCTTCTGCTCCCAGTTTATTTGTTCCCCCTAGCCCAAATCTGCAGCACGCTGTGCTGATGCTACATTTGGGCTTTAGAACATCCTGTACGGTACTGGGAGAACTGCAGCTACAGTTCAGTTACTATAACCGAATCCATTATCTCAGAAACACTGAACGCTCAGACACCTCTCAAACATTACAATGTAGAGAACCTACCAGTATTTAAAGCCTTTGGAGGCTTGGGTAAGAAAGAGAAGTGCACTAAAAAGGCCCTGACTACGAAGGTAAGCCTTGTTGATTGTTATAATAGTATTCACTGTGAAGTCACTTCACTGCTCTGACACTTTTAATGCATCGGTTTATTCAAAATGATTGTATTTCTGCTGTTACTCAGCGTTCCTACACTTAATATTGCTGTATTCATCATTTGATTGTGAAATCCGCTCTTCTACAGAGATTTTCTGTTGATTGCTGTGGGGCTAACTTTAAAATATTTTAGTAATCACAGTTTATCTTCTTTTCAACCCCATTTTCAAAGCTTTCATTCCAACAATTAAGGGTTTGGTGTTTTACAGCCATGTAAAGTTTTACGCTGGGGTGTTTGTTTTTTATGCTGTACTGGATGTATTATTACTATATATTACTATATATTGTATTATTATTAATATATGTATTATATATTATTGGTACTCCCAGGTGACACTAATCCTTTGGTCCCAAATAAGCGTGGCCTTATACTGTTAATATGATTCAGTGTCTTACTGTAAAAAAAAAGCAACTAGTAGTCAGCAATTTACTGTTAGTCTCTGTGTGTACCATACTCCCTATGCTACCCTTGAACTACTCCTTAATATATTGAACAGCTTTGCTATATTTACATCTCAACAGAACAATGAGGGTTGTGTTCCTGGCTTTGCTGTTTGCTGCACTACTCAGGAGTGGTGAGTTCCACTTGTTTTCTTACTCTACTAAATAATCTTAGTAGTAAAGTAAAGGAAATAAAGGAAAGATGTGTCCCAATGTGTAACCAGCAGTCAATAACATTTCTGAATACCAAACATGATAAGAAACCCTGCCCTAACTTAAAAGAGACGTAATGGAGGATATATCTTATATATATATATATATATATATATATATATATAATGCAGTAATCTCCAAAATGGTAACTTTACAGAGGAAGACAAATACATGCTTTACATTTGCTGTAAGTTTCTATCTATCTAGTGGGCTAGAAAGAAGAATAGAGTTAAGTACAGCAGAACAGCTCTAACTAGCACATTCTTATGTGATAAACAGGGATGATAAGGAAAATAAAAACTGTACAAAATTGGAACTAGGAATTTGGAAGCAACTGTATTTGTCTGTGTAAAGAGTTTTGGCAAATTTCAGTAAACATTGTTAGTCCTTGAGTTTTCTGACAGTAACACGTGCTTTGTGCCCCCTCTAGTGGCCGGTTCCTACAAGTTCTCTTCTTTTCCAAATACAGTCCTATGAATAAGTCTGTGTGATATGCACACATTTTTATTATGTGACATATTACACATTAGAACACTCTATTTGCTGACTTAAACATGGTGGGAAAACAAACATGTAATGTGGCCAGTTCAAAAGTCATTATTTATACATCGTTTCCTAACACTTTAAACCCAGTAAATAAATATAAGTGAGCATTACGGTGTGCAGGAAAATGCCGTATAGCAGAGGGTATACAGATGTATGTAGAGGATGTATTAAAAACAACATAACATGTAAATCCACCAGAGGTCTTCAAATCTTTCATATGCCTGTAATATTCGCTGAACATTAGTTTTACAGTGGGCCCTTCGGTTGAAGGACAAATGGTGACCATTTGTTGACCATGTGAAAAATTTGTACCTCTTTATCCTTAGACAAAAGCATCTGGAGGTGTGGCAAGAAGGAAGAGTGCACCCGTCTGCCAGCAAGCACCATCAAACTGTGCTGCGAGTTTGATGGGTGCAACTCGGAGAGATACGACATTTGATTCTGAGCACGTGCCGTACAGGACCTGCCTTTCTGAGGAGGGAGAAGAGCGAGTAACAAAGCTACCACCTGCCTGACTAAATGTTTATGTTCAGGGTCCTGGACAGAGATAAGCTTAGGCCCAGACTGCATGACCCAGACCTTCCTAATGGAGAACAATCTACATTATTCAGAATGTCATGTAGTCCAGGACTAAGCTTAAAGCTGGAGTAGATGAATTTGTAGAAACCAGGAAGTGAAAAATGGTATTATGAGTGTTATGTGTTCTTTCCACACTGTGAGTGAAATATGTCAATAAACAGTCTTGGATACAGTATTAACTGATACCCCCACCCACTCTCTCATTTAGAAAGGACTTGAATGCATTCAACCTCAATATTTCTTTGTCTTTGGGTGGAATAGTTTGTTGCTATTTTAAGTATTTGGTTATGAAGTTTAATTCTTGAGAGCATATTTGCAGGTGGCTGCAATAACTAACCTAATAATTCTTACATTATTTGTAACTATTTCCAAATAATTAAAATACACTTACTGAAATGGTGTGTGTTATGATTGTCTGTGTTCATAACGAGAGAGAAGTGATGGTGCTCAAATAAGAATTGCAGTATAATAAATGTTCCTGATTGAAGCAGACTTGTGAATGGTGTGTGTGTAATATGTTATAAATATTAGAACATGTTTAAGAATACTCCAAATGGGATTTGCAGTTGCACCTCCTTCCAAAGACACTCACTAAGCCCCTGAACTTAAAAGGCCTGGGTCGTCAGACATACGCAGCCCATTATGTAAGAGGAAACATCTCTCTCATTACTACAGGTAAATTAGCTAGCTACATCGCATGCTACGATCAATGCCAACATAGACCAACAAGAGATAAATACTGCAACAGGAGGCCCGAACTGTTAGCCGGCTAGGTCAAAAACACCATGGTTATCAAAAGTCTGTTCACTCAGTGGCCATCTTTGCAGAGACTTTTCCCGCTCGTGGTGCAACCAGTGCAACCTGCCTCTTTTCTTTAGGGTTGATGTCAAGTGTTACAAGCTTTCCATTTAGCTTTCAACCAACGACATGACAATGACTTCATAAGCTCTCTGCCAGAAACTGTAGACAAACACCCCTTGACTCTCAAACCCACCGGTATTCAGGCTCTCCAACATGAGCACCCTTGTATGAGTGAACCTAACACAGCAGGACTTCAAGCTTTTAGACTGAAGCGTGGTGACCATACAATCAAACGACACTCAAAAACCTACAGTGTAGAGATCGTTGAACATTTATACACACAGATTACATATAAAATAGCTAAATGGCTCACACTTAGCTAACATTAGCACTGGACTGATACATGTAGCTACTTCAGGAAAATAACACATTGCCCCAAAAGTAAAAAAAATAAACCTGATAATTACCTGTTCAACAGAAACACAGCAACCTTAACATCGAGTCTTTCAGCTTTGACCTGTTGATCTATCCAACCTCTTTTTGTTCAAAGCCTTTTCTGCTCTGTCTTTTTTTTCTGTCTTTAACAGTGCAAGCTGTTGCACATACCTGTGTAAGTGCTGTTCTTGTAAACCCACCTCGCGCCACACATGCACAAATGCGTACATGCTGAGCCCATGCGTGCGGGCAGGTGGTGAAGTAGGTAGGTGGTGGGGGTAATGACTGAGGTAGGTAGATTTCTGGGGTAATGACTAGGGTTTTTACAGTCCTGTGGCCTCCATAGAGAGATTTTTTTTCTCGTTATTGACTGAGCATTTAATTTATTGACTACTATCATGATGTTAAATGGTGGTTAATGTGTTTTTTAAATAGGGTTAGGTCAGCCACACTTACACCTGATTATCATATAGTTGACTGAACCTCCCGACTCTAGTTATCACCTTTCCAAACTTCTAGAGGTTCACATACTTTTGACAACAAAGACAATTAATGGATGAGAAACTGCTGTTTTTCTCTGTATCTATTACTGTGTTAAATGATCTAATCATATTTCAGATCAAAAGTAAGAGGAAATTCACAAAATTCAAAACAAGAAAGATATGGGCCCTTCAACTTTTGGTAATCCGCACGGATCTATCGTCATACCAGAGCAGAAACCAAACTATCCACCGATTGATGTTCTGCTTGTTAAACAGTCAGGTAGATGACAGGATTGATGGGGGGAAAAAAGAGATACAGAAGTCTCATACAGTCAGTTTGGTTGGGTTTAAATGGGATAAAAGAAACAGTCAATGCTCTCACATACATAATAAAGATCAAGGCATTTTTGCTATGATACATACAGTATATATTTGAACATGTACAATATTTCTTCAAACAAGATGATCCAAAGCTGACAATACACTCTGGGCAATTCAACCAATGAACCCAGTGCACGATTGTCACTGTGTTTCACAACAGAAGTACACAGCGCAAATAAATAATACACTAGACTGGTCATATTTACAATATAAACAAACAATATCAAAAACAAAGTGCAAAAAAAAAAGAAAAGAAAGAAAAGCTTTGGATCCTTTGAACGTGGCGCAAAGAATGCAATGATGGTTGCAATGTCAAATCTATATAGAAGTCATGAAGGGCAAGGTAAGGCAAAAAAGAGTTTTCAAGAGTCAGATTTGCATGGTTAAAGTTTCTGCTGTGTGTTAAACATAACAAAAGAGCTTACCATTTTTTAAATATGATTTAATAAATATCTGCTCATTGCTGAGAAGCAACAGGACCTCATGCTGCGTATGGATGGATGTTATACCAACACTGACCACAAGGGACAGATGTCTTTAGTCATGTTTTACATGGGCAAAGTTAAAGATGCACAAAACTCATAAATCAGTTTGATACGATACAGAGGCGTCATGATTGTGCTCAAATGTTATGATTAATGTAATACCATGTTGGGGCATGCACACAGCTTACATGCAGGTGTAACAATACAAATATATTTAGGTTGTTCAACTCTGAGATTCAGCTCAGTATTTAATACTTTACGTTATAAATGTCAAACATAATTCTACAGAGCTCGCAGTATTTACTACACCGACTGGTTCTTCCTGGCCAAAAACTGAAATAAACACCAAAAACGTTCCAAATTACTATACATTTCCCCCCTAAAGTACATTTTTATTTTTTTAATAAGGATGATACTAATCATAATACAGCACTGATGGCTAGGCTCCATTCACATTATCAGGCTCAAGTGGCACAAATCAAAACTGTTTGCCATAATGTGACACAAAACTGATTTCAGGGCTATGTGGACACACAAATGTGATCTTTCAAATGTGGTCCTAGATGTAATTCATGGCCATGAGCTCTTATAGAAAAGTCTCAGATTGGATATCAGGTGTTTTTCGTTGACTGCCCATGCGTCATTGTTTGGCTTTAATAACAGCAGCGCCAAATCTGAAACTAGAGCCAGTAAACAGTGCAAAAGCATCTGACCATTTTTCACCTTCGTCTCGCTCTAATAATGAACAGATGCGAGTTGCTCAGAGCTAATTATCTTGGAGATAAAGACTTGTTCTGTTTGTTCATTGCTCATGATGCACGTGGTTCATTTATGTGACGTTACTGATTAGGATTTATGCATGTCAGAATGTGGGTCTGTTCGCATTAATGAGACATTCGAGTCACTACAGGAATGTGACCCATTAAGACAGAAATATCAGATCTGAGCCAATAATTGGATTTGAGCAGTGAGGCTTGTAATGCAAATGTAGCTTTATGGTAGTGTAACGCTCACTCCTAGCAACATGTATTATAAATGTGTATTGTAAAACATAGTCTATAATGTGTTTTGGAATGACACTGTTTATTCACAACTTATAAGATTTATATAGACTGTACCATTTAAGCATCGGGTGTGCATAGCATAAGCCCCTCCCACATCCTTGCCTGCTTTATTCTGATAGAATGACCCTAAATTTCCAGCTGTTACAAGCCATAGTGGTTTCTACTGTCAGTAAAATGAGAAGAGACCTTAAATACACTGCTTCAAATATTGTGATACATGAAATGCAAATGGCAGGAACTTACAGAATGATAGATTCTGAATTCAAGAGCATGTGGTGATTATTGTTAAGGTTAAGTACATTTAAACTTTACCTGGCCCGCAAATAACATAAGTTGACCAGCATTTGTGTTTGGCTGAGGCTTTATCTATTGTGTCCATCAAAATGACTTTGGCACATTGGCTGAACATCTGAAACATAAGAGCCCAAAAATGAACCCAAAAATGTACATATACTACTGTGCAGAAACTCTATAGGGCCTATGTAATGGATATAGACTTAATTATGAGCAAGCAATGCGGGTGATTCAAATTCTTATCAATGATGACATGTAGTGATGTCCTTAAAGCACGAAGGGATAAAGCTAAGAAAAATTACACAGCAGAAAAATATGTCATGTGACTCTCTTTTTTCTTCACCTTACCCTTCAGGGATTCCATGAACTCCGGATACATTACCATATTAAGATTGATTTACACATCAAAATAACATTTAGATTCTATTCTTGCCCAATAGTGTCCATACCGTTTCAGCGGTAAGAAATGGAAAACACTACGAGGACGTACACAGAAAGTCTTGAGCAAAGCTGAAACACAAAGATGGCTGAAGGCCGCAAAGGTCCAAACCAATAAGGGGGTGAGGCGAACGTCAGCGGCTTCACTTAGAATACACACTTCAGTTAGAGTACAGAGGATGGCATAATTCTTGGACATTACATTGTGCTCTTGCAGTTGTTGAAAAAGACCAGCTGGATAAATGAACATCTGTTGAAATGTACAAGCAGACTGTACACACACACACTGAGCGTCCACTGTGTCAAAATATCCCAAAGTTGTCAGAGTCTTTTGTGGGCTAGCACAGCTAGCCTGAGTTAAGATACTCCAAAGCCACTTCATAGCAGAACTTGTACTGGTCCTTGAGAGAGAGAGACAGAGAGAGAGAGAGAGAGAGAGAGAGAAGAGAAGAGAAGAGAAGAGAGAGAGAGTGAAGAGAGAGAGAGAAGAGAGAGAGAGAGAGACAGAGAGAGAGAGAAAAGAGAGCGAGAGAGAGAGAGAGAGAGAGAGAGAGAGAGAGAGAGAGAGAGAGAGAGAGAGAGAGAGAGAGAGAGAGAGAGAGAGAGAGAGTCTTTAGTTATGAACCATCTTCAACAAATCCAGATCATTAGATAATACACTGGGAATGTTTACACAGGATTTCATTCACTATGCAACAAAAATGTCTGAGAAATTCTTATTAAAAAGGTATGATATGCTTTTTGTGCTGGCAAGAATCTACTGAAAGTGTTGATATTTATTTAATAGTTTTATGGTATTATTTATTTATGGTACAAATTCATTTTTAAACAGAGTCATCAATTTCACCACAGAAAATGTCAAGTGGTGCAACCAGACATTAAACATATATCAAATTTGATAAGTAATTTATTACTACTGAAGGTCTTGTATAAACCCTGTATAAACCCTGTATAAACCCCCGTTCTTCAGTTTATATACAAATTTCTTTTCCAAATAAACAATATTAGAATCACACCTGACCCGGTAAACTACACCACTGCTGCAGTCTTCTTTTATGTCAGAATAAAAGTTGTTGGTTGCTGCATGTCATTTCAGTACAGCAGAGTTGTAAGATCAGGTGCATGAGTGATTTACCAGTAGGTCCACCATGTTGGGTTTGTTGTTCCTCAGTGTTTTGACGGCATGGAACACGTCGACTGAGCGCTGGTGTCGCAACATCTCACTCACAATGCTGATGGCACAGAACGTCCCACTGCGTCCGCCGCCATTCCTGATGCATGGCAGGGCACAAACAGGTCAGTAGTAAATAAAAAACAAACAACAACAACAAAACAGTATAATGAAAATAATTATCATATCATAATTATCATAATTATAACTGATAATTATCAGGATGTGTGTTAAAAGTACTCACATACACGTATATATCATAAAAAAGGTTTAAGGCTATATTACATACACTTTTTTTTAGTCTTAAGTTAAAACCGACACACACAGGTAATGAGAGGACCTGGGGAACAACCTGTCTGCGTTAGGTCGTGTCTGAGTTGAAGAAAAGAAACATTACTCTCATGAATACATATCATAAAATTACACTAGTTATGGCTAATGAACTTGTTGTGCTGCCTGTCACTGTTCCCTATTTTTTAACATTTTCTTTTCAAATAAAACCAGACAGAATAATACCAGAATGCTGCATGCTAAATGCTATGAGAAAATAATCAGCTTAAAATGAAAATGATTTATTCCTCTAATGATGCTTTCAAAACACATCTCAAATGTTTTAATCTGCATAAACTCAAAAAAGAATGCAGCTTTTATAACAGAGCAGAAAGCTGCAGCACTTTAATCATAAAACGCACTTTCTTTATATTGAACATATAACTTACATTTTTTAAGGTCAAACAAATACAAACATTCCTTGGGCTGCACATAATGAAATTTTCCTGAATCAATGCCAGCATGACCCCAGCATGTCAGGCTAATGAAACGAGTAATGACAGTATGGAATAAGAATCAAGTAACAAAGTATTAGATCAGGAGAAAATACATTCAAAGGATATTGTAACTGAGCTAAATGAACTGTGAGCATGTTCTACCACTAGAGGGAGATGTTTCTCTTAGCAGAACAGCAGAAGAAACGCACGCTGCTTCCCAACATTCCAGGCTTTCAGTCCTCTCTAACAAATGAATTTGCTAATTAATGCTCTAATGATTATTGATCTGTTTTCATGCTGTTGGAGGCCCGTGAACAGAAAGGCTGATTTGATATGCTCAGTGGAGACTCTGCCGGATGAGGCTGATTTGTAAAGTGAAGGAAAGAGAGAGAGAATGGTGTTTGTACACAGTGATGGCAAATAGTGGTTTAATTTTTAAATGAAATAGTGTTCTGTGCAGGTACTTATGTGTATGTGCACATGAGTGTGTGAACGCATGTGTGACTTACAAGCAGTGCACGACAGTACGTCCCTCTCCTCCGTCATATTCCTCCTGCCATTTGTCCACCTGGTGAATGAGTTTGAGGAAGGAGCGTTTAGACACAGGAGTGTCTCTATACATGGGCCAGCCCAAGAACTGGAACTGCTGCACCATACGATACCCATCCTGAGGCTGGAAAGCAAGCACAGTCAAATCAAATCAACGGCCACCATCACTACTAAAAAGAAAAAAGGAAAAATAATACAATAACAAAAAAGTGTTTGGCCTTTAATCTGGCAACTTGGTAACATACCATGGTTGAAATAAAATAATTCAGCCTAACTTAATATTTTGTTGAACAACCTTTTGAGGCAATCACTGCAATCAAACGATTCCTGTATCTGTCAATGAGACTTCTGCACCTCTCAGCAGGTATTTTGGCCCACTCCTCATGAGCAAACTGCTCCAGTTGTCTCAGGTTTGAAGGGTGCCTTTTCCAGACGGCATGTTTCGGATTTAGGTCAGGGCTCATAGAAGGCCACTTCAGAATAGTCCAGTGTTTTCCTCTTGGCCTTTCTTGGGTGTTTTTAGTTGTGTGCTTTGGGTCATTATCTTGTTGCAAGACCCATGACCTGCAACTGAGACCAAGCTTTCTGACACTGGGCAGCACATTTCTCTCTAGAATTCCTTGATAGTCTTAGATTTCATTGTACCCTGGACAGATTCAAGACACCCTGTGCCAGATGCAGCAAAGCAGCCCCAGAACATAACAGAGCCTCCATGTTTCACAGTAGGGACAGTGTTCTTTTCTTGATATGCTTCATTTTTCTGTCTGTGAACATAGAGCTGATGTGCCTTGCCAAAAGTTTCATTTTTTGTCTCATCATCCATGGGACATTCTCCCAGAAGCTGTGTGGCTTGTCAGCATGTAGTTTGGCAAATTCCAGTCTGGCTTTTTAACAATGGTGTCCTCCTTGGTCGTCTCCCATTAAGTCCACTTTGGCTCAAACATCGACGGATGGTGCGATCTGACACTGATGTTCCTTGAGCTTGAAGTTCACCTTTAATCTCTTTAGAAGTTTTTCTTGGCTCTTTTGTTACCATTCGTATTATCCGTCTCTTTGATTTGTCATCAGTTTTCCTCCTGCGTCCACGTCCAGGGAGGTTGGCTACAGTCCCATGGATCTTAAATTTCTGAATAATATATGCAACTGTAATCACAGGAACATCAAGCTGCTTGGAGATGGTCTTATAACCTTTACCTTTAAAATGCTTGTCTATCAATTTCTTTCTAATGTCCTGAGACAGCTTTCCTTTGCTTGCTCTGGTCCATGTTGATTGTGGTACACACCTTGTCACCAAACAGCACAGTGAGTACCTGTAGCCCTATACATAGGCCCACTGACCGATTACAAGACTGTAGACACCTGTGATGCTAATTAGTGAACACACATTTTTCAGGGGTACCATCATTTCTGTCCAGGTTTCATGAGTTAATTTTTTTAAATAATTCTGCTGAAGAATGGTTGAAAAGCAATATCTGACTTTCATTAGTTCATTTTCATAGAATTTTTATTTATTATTACTTTTGTCAGATTTAAGTTATTTCTGTTATCATTGCAAGTTTTTATTTCACTCACTGAGGGGTACCAACAATTTTGTCCATGTGTGTATATGCTTAAATGACTCACAATGAGGAAATGGTGAGATGTAAAAGCTTCGTCAAAGGAAACTGAAAGTGTAGATGTTAATTTATAGTAAGGTAGATTACAAAGTGGAAGAGCTTTAGATGAGATCCACTTCCCAATCTTTACCTCAAAACTTAACTTAAAAGTACTACAAACAACTGTTTCAGTTAAACAGAACTTCTTTTTAAACAGAACTTCAGTTTTAGGTGTCATGTTAACATGTCCTTATGCCACAGGTCTGGGTGTCACTGGTGGGATGAATAACAAATTGTGATGGATGGAGTCAGTAAAACATCAGAAGGCTGTGTTGTGATTGGTGGAGTCAGTAAAACAGATCAGCAGGCTGTGTTGTAATTGGTGGAGTCAATAAAACATCAGCAGGCTGTGTTGTAATTGGTGGAGTCAGTAAAACAGATCAGCAGGCTGTGTTGTAATTGGTGGAGTCGGTAAAACAGATCAGCAGGCTGTGTTGTGATTGGTGGCGTCAGTAAAAAAGATCAGCAGGCTGTGTTGTGATTGGTGGCGTCAGTAAAAAAGATCAGCAGGCTGTGTTGTGATTGGTGCCGTCAGAAAAACAGATCAGCAGGCTGTGTTGTGATTGGTGGCGTCAGTAAAACATCAGCAGGCTGTGTTGTAAATGGAGGAGTCAGTAAAACAGATCAGCAGGCTGTGTTGTGATTGGTGCCGTCAGAAAAACAGATCAGCAGGCTGTGTTGTGATTGGTGGAGTCAGTAAAACATTAGCAGGCTGTATCGTGATTGGTGGAGTCAGTAAAACAGATCAGCAGGCTGTGTTGTGATTGGTGCCGTCAGACAAACAGATCAGCAGGCTGTGTTGTGATTGGTGGAGTCAGTAAAACATCAGCAGGCTGTGTCGTGATTGGTGGAGTCAGTAAAACATCAGCAGGCTGTGTTGTGATTGGTAGAAAACAGGTCAAAGTATAAGTAAGTTGTGTGTTGTTGGGGAAAGCCATACTAGGTCCTGATGATGTCATGGAGGCTGACACGATACAGTAATAAGCTTACAGAAGGTGAGACCAGGTGGACGTTAAAGCTAGTTTGTGTGTGTGTTTGTGTAAAACCTACCCGAGCAGCGTTGTAAATGCGAAATATCCTGCTGATGATGTCCTCTTCAAGATCAGCTGACACAAACTCCACCTGCAGCGGGCCATGGCGATGCACACCATTCTCTGGCCAGTACTGGGGACACAGCTACACAGACACACACAGAGAATTAACATGACAGCATCTGGTCTACCAGGAAAACACTTATAAAACAGTGTTCAGATCGTATATGCACATGCTCTTCTTGTAAACTTTCATATTTTGCCTTTCCTGCTGATGAAAGATTCCAAAGATTACAAAAGCTCACACAAAGGAAAGTAGTACACCAAACAAACGCAAACAGTAAAACAGTTCCAGCAAATACGCACATAAAAAGGAGTATTCCAGCAGAGATTTTTCTTTTTATTAAAAATTAATCCGGTGGAGCTTTGAATGTCACAGCGACAGTAAGAATAAAGTCATTTGGTCTTACAAAGAATCAGATCTTTTGCCTTTTCATTATTTATTCATATATTCAAATCATCTCCTATTTGATCGTTTCCATTAGAAATGCTCCATGCAGGCTACATACTTCATTTTCCGGCAATAGGCGAGTGATTGTGTTGCTTTTTGTAAAGGAATAAGTGATGAGAAGAGGATATGGAGCCTGTGTGAGTGTCTCTCAGCAGGGCCAGATTGGCTCTTTAGTTTTTGATATGTCGGGTAGAAAGACAGAGGCCTGTTCGTTTTGCTGAGAGCCCCCGTTTTCCCTTGCTGGAGTGCCACAGCTGAGAAGGCACTGTTTCAAAACCCACCTTCATGTGTGTGCACAGAAATAAGCATGCTTTGATGCACAAAAGCCGTGCTCATACATTAGTGAGGACTTCCACTAACTTCTTTTTACTGCAGCTGAATAATGCTGTGGCTGCATCTAAACCTAACACTAACTGTAACCTCAATCATTTGGGGTTAACAATGTTTTGTCCTTTTTTAAAAAACATCTTGTATTAAAAAGAGCATTGTTTTGTAGTGAGCACCAGCAAAATGTCTTCATATGTACAAAACCAACATTATTCAATCACGATAGATTCATCTTGTCCGCACAAAGGGCTAAAGACATACACAAAGGGAGGTCTGTGCTCACATAGTAGGAATTCGTGACTGGATTGGGATACACTGAATTTCTGACTGGGTCCACTAGGGGCCACAAAGTACCTGAATGCAAAAACATATAGTATGTGATATGTGGGAACTTACTAAGTAGGTGATTCTGGTCAGTCCTGCCATTGGTTATGTAAGGATGTTATTCATACTTATTGCTATTATAATGTTGTTCTCCATTGGTAAACAACAGTACAAGCTTGTCAAGATTTCTACATTTTAGCTAACAACTAGTTGATAAACTATTTACACACATTAAAGTCTGAACCCAAAGCGGCCAAACTGGCTGTTTAGCTCTTTTATAATGCCTCTATACCTCTATAGGTGTTATAACTCCAGTCAGATTTAGAACTGCTGTTTTTGTAAAAACCATGCATTTTCTGTTTTCTTTTATTTACACTGTTTACATGAATTTGCCTCAATCCAACAAATAAAAATGCATGTTGTGATGTAAACATAGCATTATGAAATAGCTACCAAAAGCATTCAGATGTTGCTTTATAAAAAATGTACATTGATCATGTACAGAAAGCTTACTGGTTGATTTGCCCTGATATCATCATCTCATTTAAGTTCCTTTTTTAAGTTCCACTACTGCTACTAGTAGTGATAACAACAACAACTTTATTATTATTATTATTATTTATACATGCCTTTCAAGATACCAAAGGACCCTGCACAAAAAACATTAAGATAAAAATAAAGAGACTGAAGTCTCTCTATATTCATTGAAGGCCTCTTGAATGCAAAGTTCCATTTCCTAGCTGCCTCAGGGTTACAACCTATTATATCGATGGACAGTGAAATGTGCATTCGCATCCTTTGACCACAATAAGAACAGAGGAAATTATGCTGAGACATGTGGTATATATTATTAATGTAGGTGGGTAGTGAAATGTCGAAAATAAAGCTCTTTTGAGGCTGAAAATAGTTGAGCAAGGGCATGACAAAATTGCTGTGCACTCTCTGAAATATCACAATAGTTCTAGTTAGAGCATGCACTTGTATTGTGAAGAACTGGATGTGTGATTTTACATAGATTTTAATAGAGCACTGGACAAGAAAAGACAGTGAGGACAATATAGTCGGACAAAACAGTGTCCTAACTTCTGTCTAAACTGTGTGCTTCTATTGGTTTAGGCAATGCCAGACAGCATGCTTCACTATACCTATTGCTGTACTTTACTACATGCCTGATCATTTACATTTGTCTAACTTGTAAAGCAGTGTTTGCACTTGCGAGAGTTTTCTCTACTAACAGTGTTGTACAATATCTCTCCTAAGACACATCTCCACTGTCTCCTCTTATTTCCTGAGTGTGTTAATAGTGATGAAAACCAGTCAGATAAAATATAACAGTGATGGTAGTGAATGGTAAAGAGACACAAGCGAATGTGTGGCTGTTTATTACGAGAAACATCGTTAGCACAACTACCTAAAGCATTTGGGAAATAGAAACTGAAACTAAGAAGAGGTGACACTCACAATATTCATGTTTATGCAGCGGGGTGTAGAGAGAGGGTCTGGCTAATGAGAAATGTTTTATAAAAGCAGTGTAAAGAAGTGTAAAGGTATTTTCATTCAATATAAAATTGTGGTAGGACAGATTACACTACAGAGGGCTGCCTCAGTTAATGACAAAGCAAGAATCGTTATCTGGATTATCCTAATAAAGTTGCTGGGAAGAAGTTTGGTAGTTGAGGTACGAACTAGAGAGAGAGAGAGAGAGAGAGAGAGTGAGATATATATATATATAGAGAGAGAGATACAGACTGTGTGTGTGTGTGTGTGTGTGTGTGTGTATGTGTGTGTGTGTGTGTGTGTGTGTGTGTGTATGTGTGTGTGTGTGTGTGTGTGTGTGTGTGTGTGTGTGTGTGTGAATTTGCCCCTGGTACCTGGTCCTTGTGGTGTCAGTGGCTACAGTCAGAATTTTGAATGAAAGCCTCCTCAGTGTGGAGAAGAGGGGGAGAGGCAGATGGGTTTGGTGGAGGTGGGGTGATTCTCTCCACCCTCTTGACTTTGATCCTGGGGTGTTATGACAGAGCCTCAGGCTGCTGCCCCCATAGCGTCTCACACAGACACACACACACTCAAGCAGGTAGGAACACACTGAACAGCACACTCATGCAGAGTCACGTACACACACAAAAACCATATCTCTCTCTTCCTCCCACACTCTGCCCACAAACACTCCTGCCCAAACACACGCTCCCTCGTGCGCAAACACACTTGAGTACATGTCTGCAAGGTTTATATATCTCTCCTAGTCATTCATTTTTAACCAGTCTGTCTGATTACTCTACAGGGCAGCTTTTGATGTCTACCCTGAATCGTTGGAATTCCTTCATCAAAATACCATTTTTCCATGTAAATAATATTTATAAAGAATAACTCTGGTGAAACGTCTCACAGGATTAAAAAAATCACTTCTTACAGACCTTTTCCCACAGCAATGCTTGAAGTAAACACCAAAACCAAAACTTTGAAACTTTTTAACTTTAGCTGCCTGTGATGTTGCTGTTAATGATGCCCTGAAGTCATGTCTCAATGCACATTATATGTATATACAGTACCAGTCAAAAGTTTAGACATGGCTTCTCATAGAGGGTTTCCTTATTTTTAGCTTAATTCTTTACTTTAAAATTAAAGGGAGGGCACCATATCATAAAATAGTACTCATGCCATTATGAAAATTATTCATTTTCCTCTTGAAAAAAAGAGAACAAAACAGCTTAGCTTGCAACGGAGGTTGCTTTAACAAGATGTTTTTAAGCAGTTCTGGACAAATTCTATTGGTCTGTTCATTACGAATATTCACAAAACTGAAAGGGTGATTAGAGCTTCTAAACTCTCTTTTTTAAACTGTCAGGATATTTATTTGTTCAGACATCCCATCCGTTGGAGCTGTTGAGTATAAGCCTATAGAGTCCCTAAAATAATGAAATTGTCACCCTTCGGGATTTTCCACACACAACTTCCCAGAGGGCATCGCTCGAAGATGTCCCACCCACATGTCCCCAACCACCCAATCAGCTCTAGGTCTCCTGAGTTCTAGCACCAGTTGACTCTAATCATTACCAGTTGCATTTAAGCCCCATGCATACACACACTCTATTTGCAATCCTGAGCATTTCTATCCTGTTTGTCTACTATATTTTCGCGCCCTTTGATCTCTAACTTCCGATCTCTGCTTTACCCTTTGTTTGACTTCGATCTACTTGTCTCCTGGCTATTGGATCGCTGTTTGTCCTTCGTCTATTCTCTCAGTCTCTTCCCTTTGCCTCGGTAGCCCCGCTGACTTCCTCTCCTGGTTCTGACCTCTGGCTCGTTTCATGACTCTGGCTTTGTTACATTGCTCGACTGTTTAATAAAACCTGTTTGACTTTTAGCTCTGCGCGCGTCAAACTGGGTTCTTTGTCCATGACAGAAATACAACAATTAGTTGGGTGTGTGCAGACTTTTGACTGGTAGTGTAAGTGCTTTGGGTAAAAAACAGTAGTGCTGGTATGGTAAATAAAATTCAGTGTCAAAGTGTTTTCCATGGCATTCGCTGACATTTAGATTCACAATAATAAAGTTAATAAACTCTCACTAACTCAGTACTGCGACTCGGGACTACACTGAGAGATATACACTATAAACACACACTACAAAACATTCATCGGTGGTCAACAAACCTGCTCTTGGAGATTTACCTTTCTGTAGATTTTAGGTCTAACCCCATAACCACTCAGTCAGTGGGTAATCAATTCAAATACCCTTGGTTAGCTGAAATGAGGTGTGTCATATTTGGGTTGGTGGTAGATATCTAGGAGGAGGGTTTTACATAACTTGTTTTGATTAAATTAATTTGTGTCTTGAATTATTTTATGGAATAGAATGTAAGCATGGTTATAGTTGCAGCCTCATATGATCCAGCCACACATCAATGGAGCATCTGATGGTAAGAAAGCCATAATTATCAGGATTTTTGTAGATTGCATTTTAACTGGCTATCCGCACAACCTTTCTGTGCAGTGTTTATCAGTCCAGTGGACACATGAGAACACAAACAGTTGCCTTTTGGAACAAGATAGTTACATTATATCTTCTGAAGGTATTGAGATTCCCCTGAAGCATTTAGCAGCTGTTGTATGAAACATATGAAATTTAGTGGCACATTTGTAGATGAGTGTTATGCATGTCAGTCAAATGGACTTTCCTGTCAAAGTTTGAACAAAAAAATGTTGCAGCCTTCTGACTACTGGCAGAAGTTCTACTGCTCACAAGACTACTGTAGACATAATCTTGGTGTGGCAGGTGTGGTTGTGGTCTAGCATGAGTTTGCACCATGAGAATGAGACCAAGGGCCTGGTTACACCTGGACTGTGTTTTAAGTGAACAAATTTTTACATCTCATTGTTCACACGGTCTTTGAGGTGAGTAGGACTGATCACTCTGCAAAGTGTGCAGCTGGACAGGTGGGGTACTCGATCTGGGCTTTCACCTGGGACATGGGCAGATGCATTCCCAAATGACCACTACAACTGCTGAAACAGGTAAGCTGTTACACAGTATTGTATCACAGTATTTGAAGCGTGGCATCATTAAGCCTTTCTCTATTTTGTGCATTGGGTGGTGGAGGTGAGTAGCAGGTAGTGGTTTTGTGTGGGTTCTGACCAGAGGGCTGTCATATGGGGCTGGGGTTTGGTTAATGTAATATACTTAAACTTTGATGGTAATACTAAGTTTTTGTTCATATCAGAGAGATGTTTATGGAGAATGTTGGATGCTGAAGAGTTTGTTTGAGTGATATATTAAAGCAATCCTGAGTCAGACACTTTTATTTGACACACTTTTATCAGTTAACATTGCTGCACGGCACTAATGCTTTAGAGGTATAGATGATATATTGATCAGCACTTGTGAAACTCGAAGGAATCTAATAAAACTGTACATATATTAATTTACCCTTTCATTTAAGTCTGCTGGCCTCACCTGGGCAGGGTCCACATCATTGAGCATAACGATAGATGTGCAGTGGTAGTCCAGCACAAGCCTCCAGAAGTCTTTCACCGTGTTTGGCAAGGGATGCTGGGTAACGATGAACGCAGAAGGCTGCTTATAACTCTATGTGTGTGTGCGAAAGAGAGAGAGAGAGAGAGAGAGAGAGAGAGAGAGAGAGAGAGAGAGATGGAAAATGTGAAGGCACAGAAGCACAAAAAATGATAGAATGGCTAATGGCATTCCTAGATGAGGCGCATTACTCCCAGTACGCCCATCTTACTTTGGAGAAATACAGAGTATATTCATAGTTCACCAATAAAACAATCCTTAAGTGGACTTTTTCATTAAAATGTGACAAAATATTGAATCTATATTAGTTAACAGTAATAGGTATGGAATGTTAGTGGTATGAAGTGAAAGCTCCCTGTGGATAATGAATTTAGAAAAAATCTTTTTTCTCTGTAGACGCCAAGCCATATTCAGGATTAATTCATTCTTCTTATTCATTTCTGTGTTGTGACAGAATATCTAATAAACCACATCATGACGAGGTACTAAAGTGTGACTTACAGGCAATATACAATTGAAAAATCACTGCCTTAAAATCACTACTCCATAGAAAATCGCTACATAAAAGGAATATGTAGTGTGATGCCTGATGCTTATTTTACAGTGTGTTAAGGTTTTCTTCTAAAATAGAGATTATGAAATCTCCATTCTTGGTGAAAAGGCACATACAGGGTGTTGCAAGGCAAAATAGTCCCCAAAGAAAACACCTGTTATTCAGATTTACCGTTTTGGATGATATGATATTATAATATATATAATATATTTATATATCTGGTACAAAGGCTCTAATACATAAGCAAGACATGTAAATCTTGTTAATATTAATAGTAGCTAAAGACGTAGCTAAAGCTAAAGAGACAGAAGAAAGAGAGAAACCACTGTATTAGAGGAGTGTGTCTCACATCCATGAGTGCTGCGTTGATGTAGTTGCTGCTCTCTCCATCAATGGTTATAAGAAAAGGTAGGCAGCGGTCAGGTGGGAGCACATCCATGCAGCGGTTCTTCTCATGGTTCCGCGGCAGCAGGGCAATGCTGCAGTCCTCCACACGGAGAGTTGGGGTCACCATGTTTAGAGTCTACGGAACCCACACAAATAGAATGGTAAAGCTCATATATTTTATATTATAGTGCTTATCTGTATATTAGTTGTTGGCTTTTTTTAAGGACATTACAAAACCCCTTTATGCAAAACTCTATTTATTATTAATTGGTCTTTCATAATCAAAAGACATGGGTAGCTTCCTCTGTCACAAAGAGTTTCAACCAATCAAAATCTCAAATCATGTCTTTTTGAAACTTGACATTAATTACTTATTAATAATTATTGTAACACTTCACTGAAGAGTAGTGCTCACAAGCTTACATGACACCTATATACGTCTTTCATTAAAGCTACACTGATAATTTTATTAAACTGGTTTAAAGCTGAAAACACATTTTAGACTTCTAACTGCTTTTTACTTTAGATTAAAATTATTTTTGCTTTGCTCTAATCATATACCTTATTTATGTTTATGCGTTTTTGTAAGTATCTAAACATTCATGACTAGCATAACTTTACCAAATGTTTCAATTTTAGCAATTTTAGCTTGATCATGAATCAAAAACATTAGCCCGTATATTACTGATGACAGAGCTTTGAACAGTTAACACATACAACCATGATAGTTATAAACTGCAGAATACAAACTGCAGAAAATATGTGGTTCAGTAGTGACAATTCTTACTGCAAAACATTGGCAACAAACCATGTGTAACAACTGCCAAGGATGCAGTCTCATTTCCTGCTCTTAAATGTAGAGGTGTGGCTAAAATAAACCTCTGCCTGTTTAAAGCTTCAAGTCTGTACTCTGGACTAAGACTAAAATTTAATTACAAATAAATAATGGATCCAAAACTGTTAAAGAAGCCTTATGACAACTTATGCTTAAGCTATCTTCACATAAACTAACTTCATTACATGTGGAAAGTCATTAAGGTGTGTCCAAGAGGCACTATGACTTCTATCAACTGGCTGGGTAATACTGTAATATACATAGGATGGTGAGGTGATCAGCATCTTCTCAGCTGACCATTTCTTTTATCTTATGCTTTTTATTTAAGTGTGCCAAGTCTAAACACAGCAATGCATCAGTCAAGGCTGTTATAGCAGTACAGTAGAAGGAATGTGAAGTTAACACCTCTTTTATTCACATTATGTACATAGTCCAGTTGGTGGACCAAAAATAAGACAGAATATGCCTTTTCCACTACTGTAACAATTTACTGTCAACTATTTTTTGTTAAGGTCATTATTTAATAACCTCTTGTTACCGCTGAGCATTTTTGGGCAAGTATTTTGTTTATGCTCCTCAGGGTCTTAGAACAAAACCTTAAATCTTAAAAAACAACAACAATACACTTTAAGTGCACTTATTTACATAGACCCCCCCTTTCTCTGTGCCACATTAACCTACCTTCACTTTAGAGCTACCATAATAACGCATCTATCAACTCCTCTGGCATTAGCTGCACTCCAAGACTAATACCTAAAATGTGTTACATATTAGGTAATGGGTCCAAACTCCAATTAAATAGCAGATTTAGATCAGCTAAAGATGATTTTGAGCTGGAGGGAAAGTGTGTGCTCATTAAAGAAATCTATATGTAGAAACACACTGTTCAGTTTGTCTACCCACTCTCTTACCCTAAACTCCTCTTTGATTGGACTTGAGTTGGTTTGTGGATCCAATCGGTTCATATCGTAGTAGACAGAACGGAGCTGATTGGCTGGAATAGTGGTATCTCCACAGAGACATGCTTCCAATATGGCATCATGAATGAAGACATACTGCTCCTGACAGGAGACAGAAAGGACATGTCATATGTTATGCTACAGCACAGATATTAAAGAACTAATTGTGGTAGTTCATTCCTTTATAATAGCAGCATAAATAAATTTAAAAAGCATATTTAACACAACTAAAACACATAATTGTACATAATATGTGTCAGACTAACTTTAGCTGTTATATATGTATGTTAGGAGACCCCAAAATAGTAAGGTACTATTAACCTACAAAAATATTATTAATTAAAGCAGCACTATGTAAGATTTATGAATTTGGAGACCTCTCTGTTAGAAACATGTAATTGCACCAGTGTGAGGAAGAAAATTCTGTCATGCTGGTTGTGCTTCAGACTTCAGGTGAATTGGTAAGATATGGTGTTTTGTGAAGAACGACAATCGTTTGTTAATTTTTCATGTGACTGCTCTTTATGTGGCTTGATATGAGATAATTCTGATCTGTCTTTGACATGTCAGTTGTTTGTGATTTGGGGCAGATCACATCCCAGCCGCTCATCTGCGAGGAGACAATTCAGAGCTTTGATGAAAATCACTGTTGAAGTGACATTTTGAAACAATCTGGCCTTGTCAGGTTTGACTAAATCATGACACACAGGGTCAGTGCTTCCATGATTAGGCGCCTGCGATTGTGGCTTAATGAACTCTGACCTTTCTGGTGCCATAACCAACCAGACAACAGCTGAGATGTCACAATCAACATCAACGCAAGCTAATAAAAAAAAAAAGAAGTTGGTCTTTTCGATTGAGCGCTCTCTTCCTAATGAGGGAACATCTCGCATCAAATTTGCAACACAAATCGCTTTCTGTTGTGGCAAATTATCACTGACAGTTCAAACATGCACATAAAAAGGTAACAAGCACCCGTAGGGTGACAGGCAGTGCCAACACGCACAAACACCTGCAAGGAAAAACGCACACACATGCACGCACGCATGCACACTTTGAAGGTCACTGAACTTGTGGAGGATGAATCAGAAAAGCACTGGCTGCACAGTTACTCAAATCCCAATCCAGACGTCATCTATGAAACATTTGCCCATTAAATCCAATGATGCTTGTGATCTAAACGGAATTACAGGGAAATGGTGCATTCAGCTAGTCTACGGCTCAGTCCAGATGGTCCGTGTTCAGAAAAGCAGAGAGTTCTTCAGCACCGCTGCAACATAAAATCGCTGAAAGCTGTAGAAGAGGAGCCAGCCCGCAGTAATATTTGCCTTTAGTTATTTCCACGCCTTTATAGCACTTCTAACCGCCCGATTTGTGTTGCACTCTAGGAGATGGCTGGCTCTTAAACAGGCAGGAAGTGCAACTGAGAATGTTATGGTTATTGGCTAAAGAGACATGATGGTTTTAAATAGGAACAAGCTATAAATGGATAAACATGCAGTTCACTTATTCTTTCATACATAGAGCCCCTTCTAAATCACAGTCACTTTTTCTCAATTTCCATAGTTCTTCCTTGCTATCTCCACCTCGTCTCTACTTTCCTGCGAGCTGCTCTGTTCCTTCTACCCTCTTTCAATTTCACTTCTCTGTTCTTCTGTCCAGCCTGTCATTTACATCTATATTTATAAATGAAGCTTCCCTAAGATAAACTGAAAGTTTAAAAGTCAGTACGCACCTCTGTCTGGACCATGTTTACCCGGCGAGATCGCAGCTCTCGGACACAGTTATAGATGTCCACCACGCCCTCCCTCTCAGCCATGTCCAACATGATGTCAATCACAATAAAACAGCCTGTTCGTCCTGCTCCCGCACTGCGAAAAGCCAACCACAAATGAAAACTCACTTACCTGAAGGCCCCTTATGAAATCAAACTGTTCATTTTAAAAAATATTTAACACAAAAATCATTGACCTATTAAACTTGTTCTGGTAAATATTAAGGGCACAAAGATTCTAATATGGCATCAAAAAGATACAACTAAAACTACTACCACATTTAAAGAAGTATATAGATATAGAACTCATAGAAAACACTGTCAGTTATAAAAAATGGACATCTGGGCGCATAGATCACTTGCACTGTGTGACAGGCATCCAACAAATGGGCACAGAAGATTGAGAGGTGATGGGAAGAAGGTTCCCGAAACTTGCGACTGATGGCCTCCTTCCACTTTTTCATTCGGCTGCTGTCGGTTCATGAGGTTTGGGAGCCTCCTTCCCACACCTCCTTGCAGCTGTCCTGCCTGTGGGTCAGGTGCCTGGCACACACTGTTTATATAATGATTTGTAGAAGTATGTGCCACTGATCTCTTGGTTTTAATAGAATATATATTGTTCTGAGTAAAACATATCTGCATAATATATACTCACATTTCTAAAACATAAAATATCAAAAAAATGAATTTGATCTGGACCCCATAACCTAAACGGTGCATTGCTACGTCACTTATAAAATTTTTTGCACAATCTAATTTCAACCCAGGGGGTCCACAGCATCAAACATTTTAGTCCCCTCTCTTCCTGGCTCTAACACACCTGATTCAACTCCCAATCACCAAGCCCTTCATTAGCTTAATGGGGTGTATTAGACCATAGAATGCAATAAATGCACAATGGCATGGTCTCCCAGAGGACAGTGGTTTGAATGATTTGAAGTAATCTACAATGACTAAAAACATCTATCCATTACAACAGAGCGATCTGCTACCTGCAGTGGACCACAATAGGGCCAGCATTGGCAGGTGATTTCGCCTTCACCCTGCGGATGAAACCCAGCAGGCCTGTAGCGTGGTAGGGTACACCGTGATCTGGCCAGCCTGTGAAATGGAACTGCTGAATCTCGCGGATCTCGTGGGCCCCCCTCTACAAAGACAAGACATTCCGGTCAATATGACTAAATGACAATGTAAAACCGGTATCACACAACAACAAATTACATCACCATAAGCTGTACTGAACACGTAATGGGGGCTGTGAAGTAGTGTACATGTTAAAGAGTTCTCTTCATGTTTGATATATCCTGACCTCAAATCCTGACAATGCTGTGAGCTAATAAGAGGGTCTAACTTACTAAACCAAACTGTTCAACTATAGATTAGAGTGAAAAAAACTTTTCTCTAAGAATGCTAGAGAGTCTAGTTGCATCTTCTGTGAACTCATAAAGCAACTAGACTCTAGGACAGAGTGGTTCTACAGCAAGCACCGAGTCTCTGGAGTGAGCTCTCACTAAAGATGATGTGTTTTTTCCTCTCACCTTCTCCACAGCGAATGTTCTGATGACGTACTCAGACAGAAGCTGGGTCTCTATCAGCGTCACCTTCATGTCTCTGTATATCTCTGTGTCGTCTGGCCAGTACTTACAGCATTTCACCTGAAACAAAACACAAGTCCAGTCAGTGCAGGTTGTTCAAGTACGTAACTTGAGTAGGACCCCCATCTGCTGGGAAGTATCCATTTTAAGAATATGTGATAATCATTTATTCAAATGATTAGGTTGTTAAGAGTGTAGAGCACATTAGTAAGCCTAAGCAATTTGTGATATTCAGTCAAAGTGAGATTAAGCATTTGTAACAACTAGCTATGCTATTTTCCTGCCATACATGTGGATATAGAAGCCATGACAAGATGGATTCGAACCGTTTGATAACGGATCGAGACAGAAAAAAAAACAAAACAACAACAAAAAAAAAACTGCTGACAGTGAGATGACAAGATGTAGTGGTGAGTAATCCAGATTGGGAAAAATCTTCCTAAAAGTTCTGGGGGGTGTGTTTACTTTCTGGACCTGGATTGCTCCCTATCTACATGTTGCACTGCTCAAGTGATTTTTGAATCTGGAATGTTGTCGATGTCCTCATGTAGTGGGTAATGAAATTATGGACTCTACACCCAAAATGATACTACATTTAAAGCTGTTAAACGGTCATATTTTAAGACCCAAGTAGTGCCCTATATAAAGGAGCTACAAGGCAAACATCATCAGTGTATCATCAATTTATTACTAGCTAGTTAAGAAACTCCTGTTTAATGCTTGTCAAAATAAGAAGGTGTAATTAATACCCTAAAATAATGCTGTGGTAGCTGATTGCAGCTGTTAATATTCAGTGTGTGGCTTTGCCTAGAGTCCTGTTACACTGTTACTTTTCTATCTGTGTCATTTACCTTCAGTGTTAAAAATACAGTGATCTACTTCTTGAATAGCTCCCTTCTTTGTAGAGTTTGTTTTTAGAGGCTCATTTTTTTAAAGTCAAAGAGATAGAACAGCAATATAGGACACTGAAGCCTGCATTAGAATGACTATAAAGCCTAGTTGACACATTCTTTAAACTCAATATCTATCTATCTATCTATCTATCTATCTATCTATCTATCTATCTATCTATCTATCTATCTATCTATCTATCTATCTATCTATCTACACTCTTCAAAGTGTGTTGAATGAAACCTAAAAGGGTTTTTTGGAACAATGACACTGACAAAATATCTCTTGTTATCACCTGACCATAATGGAAATGAATAGAATCACTGCCACGTAATGGAGAGGTTCTATACCAATTACAACCTTAGAACCTTACATCTAGGCAAAGGACGATTTATTTTCATTTGCCAACCATGCCAACAACCAAGGATGGAAGTCTGGGCAGACAGCTGTACAGTTGCACTGTTAAATGGAAACAACCATATGCAATACCAACCAACGGACCAAAAATCTGCCTTACACCTAACAAGTCAGCCTCAGCTCTGATCATTTTTCTTCTCAGGTGCAGATGAGTCTGACTAGATCCAACCCTTTCCCTTTAATTCTTGCAAAATCTGCTAATAGATTTCTCGGGTATCGACGAGAAGGTAATTCACACTTTAATGCTGTCTCATTCTCACTTTAAGCTCCACTAAATGACTTTGCCGCTTCCTCCTACGACATCCAATACCCTGAGCTCACACCTGTAGCCTGTCTGTGCTGTAATATTACACTCATAAACAATACGCTGAGATACTTGACACAATTGAATCAGAAAACTGAAAAGCAGTAAGATAATTATGACATTATTATGATCAGCAGCACAGCACGTCCAAATATCTAACAGTAGAACAATAGCAGCAGAAAATCTCCCTATATCTGACAAGTTTTTCTTCAGCTCTTTTTTTTTGTATAGGAAACACACAGTGCCGCGGCAAGATTCAATCTGTCCTTGGTAGCTCTCTGGCATCATTAAGGCTGGAAATGAGATTGGAGGATGGAGGGACACTCGAGGGGGTGGAGAGCAGAAGTTGAGGTCCCTTGGTGACACTTGAGATGAGAAATCCTCATCCCGAACTGCTCTCGCTCAATCTCCGCTGAGATTACATTAGACCACAGCCATTATATTATTCCATCAATTAAGAGAAGCATGTGTGTGGGTGGGTGGGTGGGAGATGTGTGCTTGTGTGGGGTAGGCGAGTTATGGACCGTGTAGACGTGCACGCACAATCGTAAATGGTCGAACAAATTGGCTTACTAATGCGGTGATGTGTATATCATCGGCTGCACATGGAAAATAAAAGACCCAGAAGATGCTGGAGGATCTTTATCATTGCCGCTCTTCTTTACTTTTTTCTATTTCACTGCAACTAAAAGGAGGTTTTTAGCTTAAAGTTAACTGCCATTTTATTTTAATAACAAGTGTATATGGGCTCGAGTAGCAAAAACGGACATGATGATGTCCATGTTTCTCTTTTTCTCTTAGACAGTCAATTACACAGTGCCTTTGACAGTAAGACAGATATATTTAAATGAGCTTTTTTCTAATGGGCTGCCTTGTATTGTGCCTCTTTCAAAAAGCCACAGAAAAACGTATAACATAAATCAGTGGGCATGTGGAGATGTAGGCGGTGTAGGTGTATGTATGTAAATACATGGGTTATCTTGATATTGAGGAGAGTTGAATTTAAAACACAGTTTGTATACAAGGTAAAGGAAAATGGTAGTTATATGATATGGGCCCTTTAAAGTACAAGCATCAAGTGGCCAAATTTGCTGATTTGCTTTTTGGCTGGTAAATTGGTAGAATCCAACTGATGAGAGAAACAGCGCATACTCAAATAAACAAATATTACTCACCACTGGTCTCTAAATATGTCATAGCAGCCGTCAGAAGTTGGAGTGCTAGAATGACTATTATGGTGACACTACTCACACACTCTACCAACCCACATGAGGAAATACACAGCTAACAACACTACATTACACAGTGTGAGCATACGCCATTTCAAGTAACATATTACATTTTGTTTATAGGGTGATCAAACTTACTTTGTAAGTTTTTTTGCTCTTCTACAAGCTAATAATTACATCATTACATTGCAATAATTACACTTTAGCCAAGAGAACTGCATAGGACTAAGGAGTTTTTCCCCTATCATTTACTTACCTAGAACCTATTAGCCATTTCAGTCGGATTTCAGTGATTTTCTTTCACTTGGCATAATTTCAGTAGAACTTGCCAACATGCTAGCACCTCACATTTACCTGGCTAATATCTAGAACTTAGCATATTGAAAAAAAAAAGCATTACAAAATAAGCGCAGTCTGGTGACTAGGTAACTACAAATATTGTCCAAACCTCACATTGAGCAGCCATGTCAGGTTCAGACATCATTTCTTCAACATTTGTTGGGCTTAGCTGATCCTGGAATGTCATTGTTGCATGTCTCATAATCACTCTTGCATGTTTAGTAGATTTTAGCTCGCACTTCCTCTGGTTTATTTTTCTTCTCCCTTTGTGTTTTTCTACCTACTTTCACAAAGGAACTTTACACAGGCCCAATGGATTCACTCGTGTTGCTGTGTTACCTGAATTTCATGAGGCCAGCATGAGAATAAAACGTAAGATGTTGTTCAAAGGCACTGACTGAAGATTAGTTTTTATTGATTGAATTGTTAGCTACAAGCTTACTTATTGGGCTATGATTAGAAATGTGAATAGCGATTGGGTCTCTGTTGGAGGGCGAGTTTGGGTTGAGTTTATTGTGCGTCGTGTCAAGTCAAGACTTTATTGAGCTATATCTGTGTTCTGATTCAAATTTCAGGCCTATTTAAGTCTGTACATTGTGTCCACTTTTGTCAGGCTGTGGAATTCTTGTATACACTGTCGTGCGGCATCCTTTAATGCATTAAAACATTTTACTC
Source organism: Prochilodus magdalenae (assembly GCA_024036415.1). Classification (NCBI taxonomy): domain Eukaryota; kingdom Metazoa; phylum Chordata; class Actinopteri; order Characiformes; family Prochilodontidae; genus Prochilodus; species Prochilodus magdalenae. The sequence continues at coordinate 949,195 of JAMWET010005878.1, forward strand.
CTTCTCCTTACAATGTTCTCAGAAACATCCTACAGACTTCATCTTCTTCTGTCTTTCTACCTGCCTTCCTCCTTTACCCACACTCTCTCTGTGCTCCCCCGTCCCTCCCTGTTTCTCCCCTGCAGGGTTCATCTGATCTGCAGCACATCTCCCTGAGCGCCTCTGTGCGGTATGAGGCAGATGGGCGGCAGTGGAACGCAGCGGTGGGTTTATGGCTCTCTGTGGGAAAGACTCGGCAGCCCCCCTCATAGACACATGCACCACCAGCCGCCAGCTACCCGCCGCCAGCAGGCAGCATTAGATCAGCCTCCTCCAGCACTGCAGCCAGCATTAGATCAGTATCACACGCTAGCCTGGCACTCACAGCCTACAGAAGGCCACATCTGTCCCAGTCAGGCCGCCACCCGCTTGCGAAGGGAGGGAGAGCCTGCCAGCTCCAAGGCTGATGCTGAAATATGGGATAAGACTGAGAAACAAACTAGTGGTAGTTTGAGAATTGGATATAATACACTCATTATCAAAACAATTTTGCGCAAAAGTTGTGCCTAGAAGGAAGTGTTGGATTACTATGCCATTTGGAAGGAAGATAAAGGCTACTAGGAGCAGTGAATGATAATGAATTTAGACTCATATGAGCAATATATATTGAGCTACACATATAGAAGTAGCGTCTCCAAGGGAACATGCCAGACGTCTCGGCAAGAAGTTGTAGAGTTTCCTAATGGTGTTGTGTATTAATTGGTCACGGCACGACATCTGGCACGACATCATTGCGGTCTTTGGTGATGTTGACAAGGTGTTCAGTTTCATGCTAATGGTCTATGTGCATGCAGTCCGGCCAATGGTGTTGGCACTAACAGGATGACTCATGGAGGGCATCGCTCCTCACTGAATGACCATAAATGTGGGTGTCCTTTCTTACGTCTCATGTGCAGCCGAGCGTGAAACGCATCTCTCACAATGTCAAACCTACCCACTGAGTTTCATTTCTGTTGGTTGATTCTTCGTGGGTGCAACTATTCTTTGATGATGTGTGTTATAACACTATGCTTTATTTGTAAAGCATCTTTCATATGTATGAAGCACTACATTTCTTCACAGACAAAAATACTGTAGAGATAATCCATTGTTAAAAGAAGACACCAGCTCAACTTAAAATTACAAGGTATTTGATTACACTGCTTTTTTGAGTTAACTCATCTTGAGGACACCAGAGTTCAGCCAACAATATTCTACCAATTCCCTTCTGCACCTCATTTAAAAAAAGAGTTGTTTTAGTTCATTTCCACACTAACTGGATCTTATTTCAACACACAATCCCATTAGACATTTTCTTCTCTAGGGCTTCTAGATATGGACAGCTGTGGCTTTGCTGGGCTTCAAGCTTGCAGTCTCCTGATGATAGGACAAAATGTTAGACAGCTGCGCCACTTGTGAACATGCCACTTTAAGCAAAGACACTACAGGGTAACAGGGTAAAGACTCTAACTACTAAAGGCACTATAAAAACTCCCAGCTGACTACGTGAATTACAACAATTCTATTATGTATTACAAGTTTTCAGAAATATTATGCTTAAATTGGCAAATGAAATATTATCTTCTTAAATATATACACAATTTTAAAAATACTAACTTGCATAGATTTCAAGATCTGAAATCTAAGCAGTAGACAAAGACAGATTTGAAAGTCTTTTTTGCTGGCATATTAGATTCAAAGGTTTTTACAGAGGGAATTTTGGCTCTCTCTTTTATCAATGTATAAATCAGAAAATATGGTCAACAGTCATTTTTTATTTTTGTTACAATGTTTTAAGGCAGAAAATGTTATGTAACTCAGGTTACAAATGATCAATACAATCAATTCTCTCTCAGCTTTTTTTTTCATTTTTTATTGGCCTTTGAAAAAATACCATTTTATACATTTGTACTGGAAACCACATTCCAGGCACAATATCTAAGCATATCCTTGGCAACAACCATAATCTACAAATCGCAAAGACAGCTTGCACATTAATGCTCTTCATGGAGCCATTTCAGCATCTGCTTCATTAGTCTTAGTTTTCCCTCGCATCTCCTCTCAAGTGCTGTCGTCTTGTGTGTGAAGATTGTAGGTGCACTTTTTTGGGCATTTTAAAATGATAACGATCCCACATAAAGTAACACCAGGAAGCATGCCACGTGAAGCATCTGAACAAATCACACTGTCAGAAACTGATACCAGCCTATGAGATTTACATTAACCTCGTGTAGCTGACGCTCTTATCCAGAGGGACTTACAAGGTTAATCATATTACAGGTAGGCCAATGCAGTGTTAGGAGTCTTGCCCAAAGACTCCAATTGGTGTTGCAAAGTAGTCACCCAGACCGGAATTCGAACCCCATTCTCCCTCATATGGTGGTGGGTCCCTGGCAGGTAGTGATGCTAGCCACTGAGCTACACCACACATTTAGATCTACCACCATCAAGATTTAATACTTAGGTTTAAATCCCCCTTTTTCTTTCATAATTGGTTGCTGATACAAAGGACATTATATTCCTTTCTTTTATGTAGCATGAAATAAGACATGTTATGGAAGTAAAATAGCTCAAAAACTGTACATACAAATATATAACACTTCCGGACACAAAATCTGAGCAACTTCAGGTGCTCCTGAATGGTTCAAACCCCAGCAAAGCCGTAGTTATTCATAAGTAAGTACACAACGAGGAGAAAACGTGTGATGGAAAGAGTTCCAGCTACAAAATCTGCATGCAGGCTAACACATGCAAAGTGACAGTGTTGGAGATAACATGGTAACAGATTACAGTGGTGTGATTCATTTTCCCTGTGTAACAGGTAATGACAGGTAATGACTTAATAAGAGTTTCATTACTCACATGACTCTACCTGAGCATCTATACATATTGGCCATGACTGTAACTGTGTAATTTTACTTTGATAGCAGGAGCCCAAGAAATGCTAAAATCTCTGTTAACATTCTGTCAAAGCATCTTATCAGACTAATCAAATATTATCCCTGGTATATTCCACTTGATACAGGTTTGGATGGGATTAATAGAGCAACACAGAAATAAAATAACAAGACCTAAAAATATATTTTCTCAGAAGTAATAAGTAACATAATCCCATTTCAGTTTGCAATGGATAGATTTTGAGTAACTGATAACAACACAGGTATTATTTTATGTCATACTATACACAAACTGTTAAAGTAATGTTTTGTAATGCAAGTAACCTTACTGTGCTTTAAATGTGCAGCTGTACAACAATATAAATGATTTATGATAATATAAATGCACACAATGGCATAATGAACTGGATCAGGACTACTGACATTAAACGCAATTAATGAATCCCTATTGATCTGAGTTCCCATAGTTTTGTAGGGACAGTGATGGTCCTCTCATTGGCACAATGGCTCATTAGGAACACAAAGATCTAGATCAGAGATCACGTCATCATGTGCGAGGCCAAGTAAAAAGCTATTTCATGCTTGTATGCTAATGACCCACAATAATTAGTCATTAGTAATAATAAGTTTCACTCAGTTCACAGCGAAGAACCTCAGGTTGCATTACTTCAGCAGCAAATAATCCTAGAAGTGTGCAACTGTCCAATTGGGCCAACCCATTTCAGTTTCAGTACCTTTGGTATATGTAATATTCTTAGGCAAGTGAAGTTTCTTGGAGTGTTTGAAAGCTGTGTTTTCTATTAGAACCGACTTGTGCAGGGTTCTAATCTACAAATATTCTAATCTATGAATGTTCTAATCTATGGATGTTCCAAGACACAGAAGTCATGTACTATGTACTCACCCTTCCAACTTCCACCAAGTTTGTAACCATTACAATGGTTGCCGTGTTCTCCTGCCAAACCATCCTCCAGAAGTCAATCACAGTCTCCTGCATGGGTCCTGTAAAAGAGTACAAACAAAGTGAATAGTATTCAAATACAGCATGTTGCTGCTGTCAGGATGGAACCTTGCATGTCCATATTATTTTACTACCTTACTATTTTACTAAGTTTTGTACAAAATGCACTTTATAATCTATTCTGATTCATAATCAGGTCAAAAGTTGTCCGCTGCTATAGGCTTATACTTATAACAAAGCACTCAACAAAACTGCACATGAAAATCATAAGCAGAGACTGAGTTAATGAAGTCCAGCTTGGCCAGCACTGACCGCTCTGCCCCTCCCCTTTTCAATTAGGCATTAAATTAATTTGAATTAATATTGTTTTTAATCAAGTACCACCGGTAAAAAAAACATGACTTGTGACAAATTAATTAGTGTGTGCAAATCCCTGCATAGGAGCTAATGCGCATTACCTGCAGCCAGAGGCAAATTACATTCAGCTGAGACTCCCTACAACCTCCTGATCTTCCTCCAGCTCATAAAAATGTCATTACAAAACAGCTGGGCCGAGAACTGACTGTCCACACACACAGACACACACATCCACATACATACTCACACAGACACTCATGTCAGCACACATATAGACTTACACATGCACAGAAGACGACACAAACCACCCATATACACAACACTCACAGACATACATTCAAAAGTTTTATTTAACATTTCAGGATTAGTTATTTAAGTTATTTAATAGAAAGAAATAATAATGTAATAATAAAGTAGAGATGCACTAACAATAAAACAAACTTACAAAAGGAACTAAGTCAGAGTACAAACAAAATCCTAAGCACCACAGAACAGTTGGTCATTGAAGACAATTAATTTCATTATTTATTTAGTTATATTTTCATCATTTTAGAAACTGAGGCTCAAAAAGCGCACTGATGTGCTTCTGCTATGTTGCTGTATTCTTGAATATTTGCAATGTGTAATTCTGGGCACATGAATCACACACTTGTGGATAAATACACAGCTCTGTGTTCATTAACAGAATAGTCAGAAAACCAGGCCAGGTCAAAACCATGGAAGCTAACACCAAGAACATGGGCAGAAGGGGTCAGGACCATGGAAGAAAACAATCCAAACAAAGTACAAATCACACAATTCAAGAGAGAAAAGCCAAAAATGAAAAAAGGGTCCAACACAGGCAACTAACTAACAATACCCCACAAAGTCATAAATGAAACAAATAGGTTGATTATGAACAGATGAGAGTCATCAAAATTGCAGAGAGTGTAATCTGGAAACCGGTTCTTGATTGGATGGTTCGGGACCAGTGGTAGTTATGTCAATGAGGTCAATGAATTCTGGGAGCTGCAGTGAGATGGGGAAGCATGTGCAGAGGGACAACCAGGAGGTGTGACAGAATGTCAGTCCTGTGAAAGAGGGGCTCTTTTTGTATTTTGATTCTCTGCATGAACAGAGAATATGAGCTGCTTGTTTAATGTTCTTTGTTCAAACATTTCCTCTAAACAAACCCCTCTGTCTCAAGTTCACTGGCCCACAGGGGAATTGTGGGATTGATTCCTGGCATGGCGAGCAGCACACAGGACATCTGTTGTGTAAGATTCAAATGTCACTCTGCAGTATGACATAATATGCTGACCGATCCACTAAACACCAGCCTGAAAGCAAGCAGCACCTAAACACATACAAACAACAGCTACATCATCAACAATTCACTTTGAGCTGCTGCACATGTTGCAGCACTGAGAATGACTTCAAATAAATCTACAAACTTCTAAGCTGTGTCCAGTGGCTCTTCAGCTGAATAATATATGCCACCTTTCGAACACAAGGAAATAACAAGCTCGGCACTATACAGCAAATATACACAGTCGAGTCACATTATTATGACTAATATCGAGGCTAAGTGCCGTGGGCAGAACAAACAGCAGCTAGACAAGCTGGGAGTGACTCAATAAGGTTCTGGTAGGTTGTCACAGGTATCTGGAGCCACGCTGAATGCAGTGCATCCCATATTCCACATCCAAAGATCCATAGAACGAACATGACAATCAAGGTGGTCTCCCAGATGCTAAATTAGGTTCACGTCTGGGGAGTTAGGGGGCCAGGGTAGTACTTGAAAGTCTTGGTTACGCTCTTCCAACCAGTGTCGGACATTTCTAGCCATGTGACGTCGCATTGTCTTGATGGAAGATCCCATCTGCCCCAGAGAAGACAATTAAGAGTGTATGTGATCTGCAAATATGGATTCATACAAAAAACTGTTGAGAGTGCCTTTCACATGTATGAGTGGGCCACAAAATCATTCCTCAGACCATAACGCTGCCACCACCAGCTTGTGCTCTTCCAGCAATGGTTGCAGGGTGTTTGTTCTCTGATGTTTCTTGACATGCCAACGGCTATCAGTTTGATGAAGCAGATAATGTGTCTCTTTTTGCATCCCTTCTTGCATCTCAGCTAAATTGCCCTTTTTACCCATGACAGCGATGAGGGCATGTGTGTAAAGACAGCCTATCGCATATCTTAAATACCCAACAAGCTCATGACACGTGACTTCCTTCATGAGCTATAAACTGCCACAGTCAAAATGAGTAAGAGGTCATAATAATGTGATATTCTGGTAGGGGTCTTCCGTTAGCAAGTTTCTCCAATGCAGATTTAGCCATGAGCATTTTTACTGTCTGTCATTGCACCTACAAACATGCTATTTATGTGTACTGGCATGCACAAGTATCGGTATCCCCATCACCAATGCAGGTACTGCAATTAAGTGCTAATACAGAAACTGTATTGGTATCTGAGCAAAACCATTAAGAAGCAACTCAATGCTACGGGTCTGAAAGGACGTTTCACAAAGCCTTTATAGAGAAGTGGTCATGAAGCCTTTTCTGGGAAAAAGAAAAGAAGAAATGTTTCAAATCATACAGAGAAGTTGCTGGTGCTCCACGAAAATGAACTGACCATCCCTCACCCCAGACCGCATCACTCTCATTCTTTCTTTTGCTTTCTCGCCACACTCCCCTTTTTTCTCTTTGTTGAGGCCAAGAATGACATTTCTCCTGAGTCACATGAGAGCCCCCAGAACTGCTAGAGTCACCAGAGCATCATCTTCAATGTGGGTCTCCAGCCCTAAATTCTCCAGCTTGTCACCAGACATGACTACAACGACTACAATGACCACAATAGAGCCGCCAGCATCTGGCTCTGATCATGAACTCTATCTCTCACTTTAACAGAGAACCTAGGGGTTGGCTTTATTTTTGCAATTACTGCCTCCTGGATTAATCAGAATGCCTCTAATAGATGTTCTAAGCTCCTTTTCTTATTAGCTCTGTCTTTCTCTTTTCATCCGTGATGGTTCTCTTCATTTCGAGGGTCCCTCCCCTGAGTCTGATTCCTCTCGAGGTTACTTCCTTACTCTAAGGGAGTTTTTGCCACTGTTGCCTCTGGCTTGCTCATGGGGGAACCCAGATGTCCTTTCCTACGTCTGTACATGGACTCTGTATTTTCTTTTCCTTCAAATAAACTGCTTTTCTGTGAAGCTGCTTTGAGACATTAGTTGTAAAGGCACTGTATAAATAAATATAGATTAATTGATTGATATTGATTGTGAGAAGTAGAAAAAGCGTCTTATATTGTGCTTTGGAGGAGGGGAAAAATATTCCTGCAGATTCCTTCAAAAAAAAAATAAAAAAACCTGAGAAGTAGCCTCGTCATGTCATTCTGGGCTTCCCTGTCTCCTCCGCTCTCCTGGACTCCATTTCCCAGAGGGCTATTCTTGAGCACGTCACTCCCACGTGCTCCCGATTGGCATCTCTGATTCGATCCGGCTCTCCGGAGTTTTAACACAGATGATTCTCATTAATACATACACATATAAGCCCCATGTCCTCTGGTGATTCTCCGCGAAGCTTTGCCAAACTTAGTTTGCAATCCTGAGCGTTTAATTCTTATCTATACTTCGATGGTATTGACCTTTTTCCAGTTTCCTGACTACTCTCTTTGCTCGTTCCCTCTCTGAGCTTGTATTCACCTGCTGTTACCGATCTTCGCCTCCTTTTACTCTTTCTCTCTAGCCTTGCCCTTCCAACCTGTCTGCCTCCGCTGCTAGCCTCCCCTGGTTTCCGACCTGTGCCTGTCCTAGACTCTGGTTTAGTTATTCCCCTCTTGTGTTGTCTTTGCTTGTTGCTTGTTTGGATTTAATCTCTTGTGTAAATAAACCACTTTGACTTTATTTGACTTCAACTCTGCGCTCATCATTCAGGAGTCTTTTGTCCTGACACGGAAAGCTGTAATAAAGGGAAAGACGTGTGTCTGGACTCTTCCCCTGCCTCCATCAAACCAGAGACCACACTTCCCATAATCCTTCTGTCCATGATGACATTATGCCAACATCACGTGTTCCACTTCTTCCAACTGCTGACTATATTCCTGCTGTTTGCTCTGAATATTAATTATGTTCACTCATTTTTAATTTACTTCTTTGTAAAAATACATGCTTTTGTCAGTCTCAAGTATTGCCAACTATGTAGTTGCAAACTGAGCATTCTCTATTGTTTGCTGTTTTCAGTGTCCTGTGTGTGACCCACCATTGTTTTTCTCTTTTGCCTCTTTCTTTTAACCATACTGCTGTTTTTTGGATTATCTTGGTTTTTTGACTCTATGCTTTTGCCGGCTCTGTTTTGACGTACTTTTGTCATCACATTAAACCTTTGTCATCTTTTACATCCACAATGCCTGGTTCATCAGTCTAACGTTACAGTTGTATTTAGTTGTTAAGGCTTCTTTGTAACTGTTGGACCAACAGTTTTTCTGCTTGTTTCCTGATGCTGAAAAATTAATAACTTAATACTCGTTATGACTGAACGATAGTAATACTACACAGGTTGTTCTGTTCTGTACTGCAAGGCATATCACAAGCATATATACATATATATAAAATCAGATAGAGTGTGTCTACATCATGCAGCTCTATTATCATTCTGTCCATCTGTCTTAGTTAAGCCAGGGAGCTTTGTGACCAGTGGCTGCAAAACATTGTTTCTAAACTAATTCTCTGAGATGAGACAAAAAGAATTAAGCTCAGATACAGATTAGATGTCTGGGGAAATTGCATGTAACTGTTTCAACTGTGTGTTCGAAAGCCCAGTTCTAGTATGGCAAGCGTCCCAGCTCATAAGAATGACCTTCTCTGTGAGCGTGGGGTGGTCGTGCATGCATGCAAGTGTGAAAGAGCTCCTAATTGTTTTACAGAGTGCTGCTCTGCAGTTTGATCCATACAAACGAACTAAATCACCAAATTAACACTGCTCAGTGAATCTGACTTCTGTGGCATTGATCGACTCTTGAGAGAAAGAGAGAAAGAGAGAACAACTCATTTGAGAAAATAAGTGATAGGTGGGCGTAATGTGAACAGATCCATTGATCTGAGAAGTCCAGTGATCTGTGCCAGACAGAGTGCCGAGTGTGTGATAGAGACAGAGAGAGGGAAAAAAAACAGAGAGACACATAAAGAGAGCGAAAAGGAGAGAGAGAGCGAGAGAGAGAAAGAGAGAGAGAGAGAGAGAGAGAGAGAGGGAGGGAGAGAGAGCGAGAGAGAGAGAGAGAGAGAGAGAGAGAGAGAGAGAGAGAGAGAGAGAGAGAGAGAGAGAGAGAGAGAAAGAGAGAGACACAGAGAGAGAGACAGACAGAGCACGAGAGGGTAGAATAATGAGGCTGGGTTCAGAACTAGTGCCTGGCCTGGGTGACTCAGGCACCATGGACGTTGTGTAACTTTGAGAGTGGGAGGGCAGAGAGTGAGAGGAGGTGAAGTCTTCAGCCAACACCCCGCACACACCCACACATGCACATACACACACTAACCAAACTGATTCAGAAAGCTGGAGCTAGCTCAAGCCAAGGCGAAAGAGAACCGTGCACCAGTATAATATAAAGTACACTGCTGACAGGAAACTACTTGAACTTGCACCCAAGCCTTCTACTGACGTTAAAGGGCCCATATCATGCATATTTGGGTGTTTTATACTTTCCCCAGAGGTCCACTAACCAAATAAAACAATCATGATTCCTTCTAACCCTCATGACCATTTCCCATTCTTTCTTTACCTCGTAATAATTATCAGGCTTTTTTTGTTATTGAGCCTTTAAAGATTTATTCCACATTTTTTTTTATATTTCTGGTTTATTTCTTGGCATAACAGTAGTTTACTGTAGTGAAACCTACATGCTTTTAAAAATATATATTCAATTATACTATTAAATAATATATTAAATTTACTATCCAAAATGACCAGTGAACCTACACAGGTCTTCTGATGCTCTAAGTGTAATAGTGATCATAAAGGCTTGGCTGCCCATGAATGGGCTAGACTATGCTGAATGTGCAGATACTTAAAACTGATCTGTTCTTTGCTTATGCTTCATATAGCTTCCACATACAGTACTGTGCAAAAGTCAGAAACCACTTTTGATTTATTTAATTTCCATGGCCCTCCACCAGACTGTTAAGATGAGCATTTAAGGCTTTCATCTTTATCAAAGGTATTCAAAGTCAAGCTTCACTCTTGCTTTAGATCTGAAAAAATTACAGATGTTACTTCCACTGTGAGACACATTCACACATTTGGAAGGGTCTGAAAGGATGTGTAGATGTCAAGACGCCATCACTGAGAAAGGGAAATAGATACATCAAACAAAGAAGCTCAGAACAATGAACTGACCACCGCAGGGTCCAAAATTTCTAGGGTGTGGGAAAGGTGTGGGAAATATAAATGGAGAAGTCTTTGAAACACAAAGTAAAAATGGAAGCAGGAATAAATTCAAAGTGTGAATACACTACATACTGAAAATTCAGAAATTCAAAAAGTTGTTGAGTAGTTTCTTGCTTTGAGTAGTTTCATGTTTACTGCTTTTTTCAGAATGCTAAAAAATGTATAACTTGTGGTTTCAGTACTGTGTGGACTAGAGAGTGAATGGTACTCCTGGAATGATGTTTGATCTTAGATCAAACTCTTATTTTGAATCATTAAAGAAAATGTTTTTTTTAATGATATTGACTCCAAAACTTAAAGAGCTTAGGAGCGAGTTGAATCCCCAAATGCATTTTAACCATATTTTGGCTGCACAGTTAGTTGAAAAACAACCACATTGCAACAAAACTTATTTGAGCAAAAATAAATAAAAACACAGGGAAACTTTATGCTGAAGTCTTGGGTTTTCTGGCAAAGGAGCAGGGAAAAATTGCAAACACTTCCTGTATCAGAAACTCCAGCTGTCAAGAGCTGCTGACAGTCATTCCTGCAAGCAGTGTGTCACTCTTCTGAAGACTGTGTGTGTGTGTGTGAGAGAGAGAGAGTGAGAGAGAATATGTGTGTAGTGCCATGTGAAATCTGCTGATATCCCCCTATAACCAGCAAAGTGTAAAAACTCCTGATAGACACAACCTCTCATCTTCCTGCTATCATTAATATTACATGTTAGCCACACTCACATCAGCCTCTCTCTCTCTCTCTCTTATTCTTTCTCTGTCTCTCTTTCCTCTGAGGACTATCATACCTCACCTGTAAATGATAAAACTGGTAGCCTACCACAATCAGCCATGTGGAAAAGACTTTGCAACTGAAAGAGAGTGAGCAAGAGAGAGGGGACGAGCAAGAACGAGGCAGAGGAAGACTTTTCCTTCCTTCCTCCATCCATCCATCTAATATCTATCTGCACAAGCTGCTTAAGAGACCCCCAAACCACAGCCTACTGCCAAAGCCTGCATCATTATGGTGTATCCGCGCAGTCTGAAGAGCATCTGAATATGAGTATGCGTGAGTGTGTGATAGGGTGTGTGTGTGTGACCCTGTGTTATTGATGAGACCTCCGCTCTAGAGGGGATTAAAGGAGCAGCTGCCAGTTTATCAGAACCTCCTGGACACACACCCTCTAAACCTCATTAACGCACTCACATATTCATCACACACACACTCCCACGCGAGCGGACTGCGGCTCCAAACTCCTGAGCATCATTAAAGAGCATCATTAAACAGTCTTGCTGGTCACTTGTAGTTTCTGCTTAAATGTGGAGAGCTTAAATATGAGGCTAGAAGCGCAAATCTAAAGTCTACAACGGTCTGCAAACACTTGCACACGTCTTGCTTGAGCAATCTGGTCAAAAGTTAACCAATGAACCAAAAGTTCAGCAATATTAATTAAAGCACATATATATTTAAAAAGAGCAATTCAGTTCAATGAACTTTCCCAAATCCTCACTACAGCAAGACCATATATGTGCCTTCAGCCTTTTTGACTGGGTTTACACAATGAAACTTTCATGCCGGTTCGTGTTAGTTGCGTGTCGTAGGTTCTATGCAGCATCATTTCCATGCAATTTGACAGTTCGCCAAAACAATTCAGAAACAAGCAAAGCTGTTCACAACACTTTAGATAACTCCATCATTTGATTGGCTATTCTGCAGGTATGCAGTTCACCATCATCAGAAAATTCTCTTTCTACCTACTCTGTGTGAACGTTTACTCTTTACTGGGAAAATCAGGAGAGTTAAAACTACATTTGGAAAATGCTGCACTTGCCGGCCTATCATCAAAGAGATAAGCTACTTTGCTGAACAGATGAGTGAACATTGGTCAAAATCTCAAGATTAACCTCGTTCATTTTGCTTTGATCAGCTAACATGGCTCATGTCACGAAAACACAGACACAAACACATTTCTAGTGTTTTTTTTTTTACACATTATTCTGTAGATCACCTGATTTAGTCAACAACACCATATGCAGCAGTAGAAATTCTACAATTAACAAACATATATAAAATAAACACAGAAAAACAATTTTTATTGCTGCATTATTGCTTGTTATATTATATTATATTGCTTGTTATATTATAGGTGGCATACAGCTTCTAAGTTGTATGCCACCAACTGAAATCACTGGCCCTATCATGGAAATACACCATTGAAAATGTTTTGGTTACACACGAAACTTGTTTCAGAAAGTTAAGCGACTATTGGTATGTACCTTTGGGCAAGCGGCAAAAATCTCCTCAAATCTGCAGTAACAGCTCGTCACTGTTAATGTGTCACTTTATAACTATAGTTGTTGTGGTTGTGGTTGCTGCATGTGGCTGCAACAGGCCTGTCACGTAAAAACACTATAGTTATTACATTTTCTAAAACATGCTTCATCAGTTGCTTCATTAGCCATGCTCTTGTGGAAAAACACAACAACTGCAATGATGCCGCTTCCTCGCAACCCACACATCCCCACTCTGCAACCTGGCAATGGGTTGTAACCCACAGTGGGTTTGACTACTAAAGACTGCAGCAACTAATGATATAAAGTCCTTCGCCTGCCAGACGAGGACAAGGTAGAGGTTGAGCTCACTGTAAAAATATTGTGGATACCACTGGCATAGATCAAGCTCCTCCCGAATGCAATGGGCCTACAGGGCCAGACGGATCACCCGTGCTGCCTTTTCTGGGTGTAATGCCAAAACTCCTTGCAATGCATCTTTGACGAGAGATGAAGACCTTATGTCAGCAGCTGCCTATGTGTTTAGCAAAACTGTCAAATTTTTTATAAAGGTGACACTCTTTCATCTTAGGGGTCTTTTGAACAGAGACAGCAGTCATACATAATATACCTAGCAGAGAACAGCGCTCTAAAACTCTCACTCTCTCCCACAGTGTTGCACGATCTGTTCTGGGCTTTCCACCTTCTAATTCAAAGAGACAGACCCTCCTTTCTCTCGTCCCATCTCTCTACCTTTTTCCCTCTCTCTGGTGTCAGCCCTCTGTCTGCGAGGTGAAGATGACGATGATGATGATGAATAATGCAGAGGTTTGAGCTTAGAGAGAATAACAATGTTTTTTTTTCTTCCACCCCTCACTCTGGTGTCATGGTCACTCTCATGAGAGGAAGTAGTCTTAGCATCAATTTCCTTTCTTTGGAGAAATGAGCTTACGTGATTAATCTGAAGAATCTGCCTTTCTCACACAGTGTTACTCTTAGTCATTTTGGAAGAGCTGCAGATGAATCGTCTGTAACAAAGATGTATGGAGATGCAGAGAGAGTAAGAGGGTAGAGTCCCCAGAGTCCCAATCAAGTGCCAAAACAACACTGCAATTTCAGGCACTCCCAGGACCTGAACTCTGAAAAGAGTCACTTGTGTCACCCTGTACAGACAGTGACCACCTCACTCAGCCTCACTCATCTAAACTCTCTAAACAGCACTGCTTCCCAAACACCAATCACAGTAAGCCAAATTATTCTAGCTCTAAAACAAGAAAACTGATTGGCTGTTACTGTTCACTAATAGAGGTGGAGACAGATCCTCACCAATTACAGACTTACAGCCTGCTCACTAAGGTTTAAAATGTTCTGGCTACAGGGACAAGAAAGAGTATGTCACTACTACACAGGTGAGGTAGAGAGACAGAGGTGCTCCCTCCAAAATATAAATTAAAATATTGAAATCATTTTTAAAAACAACTAGATATAGGTATGAGTATTATACACACCAGAACGGTGCAGTGAGTATGTCCAAACCAATTATGTGCTAACAACACAGCACATATATCTTTTAGTAAGAGGCAACATGTATAGGAAGACAGAGGGAGAGACAGAGAGAGAGACAGAGAGAAAGACAGAGACAGAGAGAGAGAGAGAGAGAGAGAGAGAGAGAGAGGAGAAGAAGAAGAACAGGCAAGGAGAGAGCTGTAGTAGAGGCAAGTGTCAGTGTGAGGGAAATGATGGGGAAGGGAACACTCTGGGAGTTTACACATGGGTGAGATACAGTACAGCAGACAGCATGAATTTATGCATGAGACAGGTGGCTACACAAGCCACAGAGAAAGATGTACAAATCAGTTACAGAGACACAACTGATATTCAAAACCACAGAAGGCAAGAGACAAACCTATAACGCACTCAGGCACGGCGGAGTTATCCTGCACAGATGAGCAACGGGAAGGATAGCCGTTACGCTAACATCAAGTCTTGGTCAACGTGTGCGCGGGTTAGGGGTGTAACGATACAGAGATTTTGTGAGTACTGTGGTAATTTGTACCAGAACACAACATGTCTTCCACAAAGTAAAAGTTTTGAGATTTGTTATCTCACAGTGGAAGGATCTTAGAGAGAATGTCTCCTCTCTCTCGGAGATGAAACCTTTAAGTACTGTGTAACAGAAGGTGGCGGTTTTGGTGGCTTACCAGCTCTTGCATGTGTTTGTTAGCTTTCTAGTTTTCTATCTTATGTTTAATGATTTTGTGAACGGCATCTCCCTCTAAGAAATAGTGCAGTATGGTACTTGGTTCACAATGTATACCGCATCTACCTGCATACTGATAGTAATGCATTGATATGCATATCAGAACACTCCTACTGTGTGCGTGTGTGCGCGTGTTTAGGGTATGTCTGCTGCTACTCAGACGTCCTCATGAGGGTGTGTGAGCTGCGTCCGCTATACTGAGATGCTGACAAATGTGTGTTTGGTATGCTAGCCGCTACACCAGGCAGAGAGTGTGTGTTTGGTATGCCTGCCGTTTTGCTAGACTGGGCTGAGTGTGTGTTTTAATTGAGACACGGAGGAATGAGGCATGCAATGCTCTAATAAACAGGTAATTATGCAACTCCCCTCTCCTCATCGGCAGATTGGGAAGCCATTAGAGAGTCCGCCGTATTCCAGACACACACACACACACACACACCCACACACACACACACACACACACACACACACAGTGGTCCTGCTGCAGCTCGGAACAATTAAGCATCCATCAGACTTAACCTGTGAGGTCATCAACCCTCGCCGGAGCACTCGCTCTCCACAGGCCAGATTAGCCGAGTGACAAACGCACAAGCTTTAATCCCTTTATTTATTATTCTGCTCCGCTCACCTCGGTTTACAGCCAGGCCTGATTAATCGCTTAGGATTCATGTACCCCACACCACCCCCAACACACACTGGTGTGCAATTTAATATGGTGGACTGTGTATTATAAATTCTATCATATTAGTGTAAATATAAACATGTATTATGGTGTGTTCAGTATATGATCATGAATGCACACATATGCACAAGCCCACGCACTATTGTTTAGCGATAAATAGTGATGCAGCTTTATTAAAAGACATGAATCCTGTAAAAGACGTTTTGTAATTATATTGTGTTTACTGATAAACATACTAAACATACTAAACATACAAACTGTTGTCTCTTCTGTGTGTGTACACTCTTCACTGTTTTTGAACTGTGTCACTAAAGCAGCTGTTTATTTAGACTGTTCTGTGCAGTGTCATAACCATGGCTTTTCTCAAGCTTTGTGCTGGGATTGGAGGGGCGTTGCTCCCTCTCCTTTTGTGTTGGAAAGCCAACCTTACCACCTGTGTGTGTATAAATATGTGCAGTATATCAGCTCCACTTACCATGTAGGTGCACTATGTCGTTCTACAATTGTAGCATACAGTGTCAGGTCCCTGTTCTTTAATGATGTGGCCCTCACAGGACCACCACAGAACAGGTATTATTTGGGCGGTGGATCGTTTAGGTGAGGCCAGTCATTCTAATGTTAATGTTTGCATTTGTCTTCCACATTTAACCCATCCGTGAAGTGAAACACCCACATATACACACACTTGCCTGGTGGGCAGCCCTAACCACAGAGCCCAGGGAGCATTTGGGGGTTAGGTACCGTGCTCAAGGGCACCTTAGTCATTACTGTTAGTTCAGAGAATCGAACTGGTGACCCTTTGATCACAAGGCTGGTTCCCTAACATCCAGCCCACGACTGCCCCAATCCGATTCTCAGCACTGCAGTGAGATACTGACACGTTGGCATTGCACTGGTGTGACTGGACCAAACACAGCAGTGCAGCTCGAGTTTTTAAAGACTTGTCACTACTGGTCTGAGAATAGTGCACCAACCAAATAATACCAATTTAGTTAGTTGCTACAGTCTAGCACCTATAGCCCGCTAGTCTAGCATTATGCCTTTCCAATTTGAAGCAGTACCAGGTCCACTAACAAACAGCCTTTATTGTCTCACACCATACATTACCTTCTCCTATGTCTTCCGTAGATAAAGCAGCCGAAAGTGATTGAACACAAATGTTTACCGGGACCTAGGCCTGACAGAATGCCAGAACCTTGTTGTGCGGTGCTACATAATTTATGCTTACAATTTTCTTATGAACTAATATTATACAATGTTATGAAACCTGACATTATATATTAATACATCCTTGTTTTTTTAAGTGTCATATAACAAAAACAATATAATATATCATTATTATTATATATTATTATTACAATTTATTAATCTATGCAAAAAAGAAAACATCAATAATGTTAATACGTGACTTGAACAATATTCAAGTTACTACATATAAAAAGATAATACATTCCATAAGCCTGTAAGTGCTTGTGTATGCAGTAGGGCTTGCATGCTTCAGATATTTTAAAGTTGACATTTATGCGACTAAAGTGGAGTCAGCGTTGCTGATGACATCATAAATAAAGCCATAAAAAAAGTATCAGATATTTGGAGCACTGTAGATTAGCAGCGGAATATTAAAATGAAACCAAACTCCACAAGTCAGTAGAGCAGGATGTGATGTACCCTTTTCAACCAGCCCTGGATCACATTGCTAGCCATGATCCCAAAATCACCAGATTCCTTATTTGTTATTTCCTCTGAGGGCTCCCAGCTTTCAATGTCATAATCACATGATCAGCATCAAGTTTATAGTTTGTAGTTAACTAGTCAACCCTAATATACTACTACTATTACTACTAATAATAATATCAGTCATTACGTGTCTAATAAAAATGTCCATTTTTGCCTTTACTGTACTGTAACAATGTCTTACCTTGTGTAGCAATGTAGTGGTTAGGCCTGTGGTAGCCCTGTGAGAAAATAAAAAGAGAATTGCCTTAAAATGTGACACAAAGACACATGCCTGAGGAGCTTAGATCTACTGATAGCTCTCATTCAATTTAGAATACCTGTCACCACATCTGTGACCTCTGACCTGTCCTTAAATGGCATAAATATAGTAACTCCACTGGCAGACTGACAAATGAGGGTTACAGCACACACACACAGAGCAAACACACATGGCCTACAGCTCCACTGGGGCCCTCGTGATGACAGGTAATAAATAACCTAGATAAACAAATAAATAAATAAAGTAAACAAAAGCGTAAAAAGTCAGCAATTTGTCAACAAGTCATTAGCACTGGGGCCCCGTTCTGTTTACTAAGGACTTTCCCCTGGAGACGTCACACACGCACACGCACGGAATACATCACACTGGACAAATAAAACTTGAGAGGATTAGCAGCTAATCCCCGGGAGAAGAGGCATATCGAAGGGATTATCAGTAGTTATATTGTTTTGTGAGTGTGTGCATGCGTCTGCAGCGTGTGGGTGAGGGCGTGTGTGTCCTCTCCTGAGATAGCAGTAGTTGGTGAAAGGGGGGGGAAAGGAGAAAGAAGGTATGTGTAGAGCAGATAGAGGGATGGAGGTACAGGCCTTGCCATTCTTCCTATCTCTAACATATTCAATTTAATACCACTCTGATTAACAGCTCCTCTGAGGGAGCCAAGCACAATCACAAACACCAAGAAATTGTCTCTGTCTCTCTTCTCTCTTTATTGCCCCCTCTCTCCCTTTCCATGTCTTGTTTTGTTTTTTCATTTTGTCCTTTTCCTCCATCTTTCTTTCCTTTCTCTTTCTTGGCCTCTTTCTCCTCATTCTTTTTCCATCCTACTCTTTATATGTCTCTTTTTCTTTCTTTCTTTATTCTGTCCCTTTCTGTTTCTTTGTCTCCCCCACTATTGTTCTGTCACTCCATCTCTCTACTCTTTACTTTGACTTCCTCTCTTTTGACCTCTCCATCTCTTTTCCCTGGCCCTCTTTCTTCTCTATTTCCCTCTCTTTTCTTTCCAGCACTCTTCTTATCTTTCTTTTTCACCCTTAACTTTCTTTTTCTATTTCTTCCCACTCTACCTCCATATCTGTCTTGCCCTTTTTGTCCACTCTCCTCCCTCATCCCATTGTTTTTTTAGACCTCTTTCTGCCTTTCTTTCCATGCCACTCAGCCCTGTTCACTCTTTTCTCTCTCTTTCCGCTTTTTTCTGATTTGTTTCATCCTTGTCATCCTCCAACTCTCTTCTTCCTTCTGTCTATCTCTCCTTCTATGTCTCTTTCACTCTACCTCTATCTCTTTGCCCCCCCCCTTCTTCCCTCAGCTCTTTTCCATCCATCTCTCTTTCTCATTCTCTCTCTTTCTCTCTCTCTCAGCTGTGCTCTAAAGACTGTCTCCTGTTTTAATGGCTGCTTTATCAGGCACCCCTAAGCACCGACTTGTTTGTTCTTCGCCATGTTCACTGTTGCTTGAAACACTTTTGGATTAACAGAACAGCTACAGTGAGGCCTGAACAAGTGCTCCTCTGTCGCTTTCTCTCTCTTTTTTCATTCCTCCTTTCTCCCCTCGCTGATAAAGGTGCATTTCTGAGCCATCAGAAACCCTAAGTGGTCATTATGTGGACTTCAGACTGTCTATGTAAGTGAATGTAAATGACAATCTACGACAATGACTGGTTCCAGCAAAAAGCATTCAGCTTCCAACAACCCTCCATCACACACACCCACACCCACATCTCCCGCTATAACAGACTTTCAGAAAAAGGAAGAAAAGAAAAAACATGAGGAGAGCAAGGCAAATGCATACGAATGTTCCAAAAGGGGTCTAAATGTAGCAGCAACGTGCCATCGATAAAGTTTATTAGTTGAGGGGGAGCTGCAAGAGGCAGGTTAAAAGCCTCTCTTTCTGACGAAGGAGAACGAGAAGGAGGAGAGGAAGAGGAAAAAGCTTCATCTATTCACCGCTCGGCTGAGCGGCATGGCTAAGTACCTTGCCAATGAGGCAGCCAGCAAAGCCGGCGAAACCTTTTCAATCACAACTCCCTTTAATATGCATTTATTCTTATCTAATAATGGGCCTGGGCTTTGTGAAGGACTTCACTTAAGCACTCCCCCCAACATAAAGAGTAATAAACTGACTGACAGAAAGAGTGCGGAAAGAGAGAGAATAAGTGAGCAGGATTGAGGGGAGAGAGAAGTCGTAAATAATTGAAGTTCCTGCATTTACAAAGTGGCCCACCTTGCATTATGCATTCACGATTGTCGAGGTAGGTTAAGGCATCCTAATAACCAGACTTAACAAATGGCCACATTAGAGGCAGAAAGAGAGGTATTTCTGAGCTTCATATTAAAATATGCTGCTCTGCTCATTACACTACTTTCTCCTTCCACTACAGAGACATCATTGAGGTAGATCAAGATACACTAGCTGACGAAAAGTCTGCAGACAACTGCTCATACAGCGGTATTAAGCAAAGGCATTAATAAGGAGTTAATACTTCTTTGCTGCAGTATTATCTTTTTAGGTTTTAGTAGAGGTTGGGACTTTGTTGTGAGGATTTGATTGCATACAGGCATAAGAGCATTAGTGAAGTCTGGTACTGATGTTAGTTTATCAGCTCAATGCCACTTCAATACATCCCAAATGTGCTGCAGAGAATGCAGTTTCACTGCCTTACAGCCCAGAGGTTTGGGGATGTTTACCTCTCTAAATGATGCTTTGCATTGGGAATGGTGGGAAATGAAATCGCTCTGTTGTTGGTATTAATTAGTTGAAGTTACTTAGAAAATGCATATAACTGGATAAAACTGAGCATGGTGTCAGATTTACAGGGGTTGGACAATAAAACTGAAACACCTGGTTTTAGACCACAATCATTTATTAGTATGGTGTATGGTGTAGGGAGAGTTGAGGTGCACATTTAATTCTGCCGTGGTTTGGGCAGCCGTGGTTTTATGTTTTTTGCATCCACAGTTAATCCTGTTGGATGTGGTTCATCCTTCTTGGTGGTATGCTGACATTACCCTGGATACCGTGGCTCTTGATACATCACAAAGACTTGCTGTCTTGGTCACAGATGCGCCAGCAAGACGTGCACCAACAATGTGTCCTCTTTTGAACTCTGGTATGTCACCCATAATGTTGTGTGCATTGCAGTATTTTGAGCAGAACTGTGCTCTTACCTGCTAACTGAACCTTCACACTCTGCTCTTACTGGTGCAATGTGCAATTAATGAAGACTGGCCATCAGGCTGTTCCAATTTAGCCATGAGACCTCCCACACTAAAATGACAGGTGTTTCAGTTTCATTGTCCAACCCCTGTACTTGTTTTTGACTAATAATCTAATTTGCATACTCTTCCGCTTTGGGCTGTCTTTCCCCGTTGACTACCTTATATTATACATTCTTCTTCCTTTCTTTCTTTGCTTTTTTACATTAGGATGTTTTTTCAGACCCAGGGCCACATGCTCTGTGAGTTTGGTAAGTTATGTCAAGTGTTAAAGCTGTTTTCAAGCTCAGGAGTGGTCTAGAAATTGGTGGTCTGGGGTTCGCTTCCAGCAAACTCTGGTACGGTCTGCTGTGGATACAGAAATGACACACTACCAGTGCAGGGTTCATTTTGTAACATAATTGCTCTTGAATTGAGTTAATGACTTAGCTTTGCTGTTAGTGACTTTAACAGTCACCATTTACTCATACTACATACATGAAAAAAAAAACTTCATGGGAAAATTAAATGATAAAGTTAAATGATTAGAAAATATTTCTATAAGTGCCATTTCTGTGTTCTAATGAACTGTGGGCTGTTGTTTTATTTTTAAAAGTTTTTTTGTGTTCATGATTTTTCGGCAGGCCTCACATCATAACTTGATGACACACTGATGCTATACTCCAGATGATCCCTTAAAGAGCGCATTAGCATTAACTAAGTCAATGGCCAGTGGCTACATTTCACATGACTCCTGTTAAGGTGCACCGGCCCTCATCAGACATTGCCTGCTTTGCTAATTTCAGCCAGGCTAATGCTGCTATCAGGTACACTTTAAGTAGTTAAGCCTACCCACCTCAAAAAACATGTGATTCTGGCTCTTCTGGATCAACGTGTATGTCTGTACAAGCCCAAAAAACAGAGCACTGATTTTTAAGACATTCAGAGAGTAGAGGCTGAGGACCCCTGGGACTGGTCTGAGGATCTAGTTTGAGCCAATCATTTTGACTGTTGATTCACTGCATCACCACCTGCTAGTGTGAAAGTATAGTTAAGCTAGTGAGCTGCTGCTTCAGAGCATTGGAAATGCTTTCCATGGAGATACAGGCCGCGTCAGCACATTTTTTACAGGTAGCCCAATCTTATCAACGCATAATGAGCCAAAGGGCTTTTTATCATTAACCGATATCTTCTTTAATAGCCTACAATGGATCATACGTAGTGGTTACAAATTCACAGTATGTACAAATAATAAGCCTTAATCCTAAAAAGTGGACAAAAACCTTAGAGTTTAAAGGGTTAAACACCAGAGGGCCAGGCTTCTGAACAGTCCATCTGTCTATTTTCCCCAGCCACACTGCAGTATTCTTTTATCCCTTTATTTTTTTATCCCTTTATTCATCCATTTCAGCCACCATTACCCCACTGTCAATGCTGGCTCTACAATTTATGCTGCTAAAGTGTCTTTCTGTCCACTCTCAGTTTCTGTCTCAGTTGCCTGTTCAGAGGTAATCAGTTGCCTTAATGTTATCAAGTTCATAAAACCAAAAGTTTGCAGAATTAAAGGAACAAATTTAATCCCTCAATGTAATCACAAACTAACTCAAAAAACACATGCTGTTCATACATCGCCATAGACAACTGCTGCATTCAATTGTGAGCTTTACTGTGAACACCCACTTGATGGTACATGATTGAACATCGGTATCAAACCCAAACAAACACCTTAATACTAGTAATACAGACCGGACTGATAAACGTAAATACAAAACATCATGTTTAAATTATAATAATCCATAAAGTGCAAGTTTAACCTTAAGCAGGAAAGTCTTTGCACCAATAATGTGGAATTGAGAGATTGTTGTGATGGAAGAAGTGATGGTAACTGCTGCACCATTCAAGGTTGAACAGCAAATCCCAACTGATAAGTAAGCAGTACCTGCAGCACTATTAAAGGTGAAATAAATGAGAACCCTGAAATAAGAAGCTGGCAGAAAAAAACCTGCTGCCAGAACAGCTGCACCATTTCAGGTAAAACAATATCTCAATATGAAGCTGGCAAATGAGAAGCCTGGTGTCCGTATGTGGCAGCTGCATAATTTGTGCACAAAAAACTGAACATTCCAGTAAATAAGAAACTTCTTAAAGTAAAGCTGATCAAGAAGCCTGACACCAAATAAGCAAGTTTTAGGTGAAAGGAAAATCTTAATTATGACCTGGTGAATAAGAAGTCAAGCTTCAGCATGCTAGGCCTGTTTGACTATCTGCCACTGTTATGTGCTGTACTGCGCTTCATCTGCTGAATCTGCATGTTCACCCACCGGCCACTTCATTAGGTACACCTCCTTGTATATACAGCCATTGTCCATTTGATCAGCTCCACTTACCATATTGGAGCACCTTGTAGTTCTACAATTACAGACTGTAGATCAGTGCAGCAACAGATAAACTACTATCTTGCTTCACATTTACAAGATGGACGAGTAAGGTAGTAACACACCACCATCACTTCAATGTCACTACAAGACTGAGAAAAAAAAGATTCTTTTATACACATGTTAAGTGTACCAAATGAAGTGCCCCGTAGGTATGTGTGAGTGAGAGCAAGAGAGAGATAGAGTATGCACTGGTACCTGTTTCTGTCCTGTTTCTCATGCTAAAGGTGCTGTTTGTGTGTGACAGTGTATGTATGTGACCCTTTGTAGCCCTTTGCCCCATTTGTCTTTGCTGTGCAACAGGAATATTGTTCATGTCCTGTGTGTGTGTGTGTATGTGTGTGTGTTTTGTGCTGTGCTCAATGTGTGTATGTGTGTGCGGGGGTGTGCTGTGACCTTTGCGTGAAGGCGCTGGCTGCTGTCTGTACTCACATCAACGTAATTTGCATTAATGTAATCGGAGCTCTGTTCTCCCTCCAGGCTCTGGAGACGCACACGAGAGTGATCATCTAAAAAACCACACAACCAGAAACAAGACACATTACACACCAGCAAGAACACAGAGACAGAGAGAGAGACAGACAGAGAGATACAGAGAGAGAGAGAGAGAGAGAGAGAGAGAGAGAGAGAGAGAGAA
The DNA here is from genome assembly GCA_024036415.1 of Prochilodus magdalenae. Taxonomy (NCBI): domain Eukaryota; kingdom Metazoa; phylum Chordata; class Actinopteri; order Characiformes; family Prochilodontidae; genus Prochilodus; species Prochilodus magdalenae. The sequence continues at coordinate 973,306 of JAMWET010005878.1, forward strand.
TTACAGAAGAGAAGAAAGAGGCAAAAACAGTTGAGCGGGAAAAAACAAGACAGAGAAATAGAGAAACAGAAAGAAAAGAGAATTAGGCACACAGAGAAAAAGACAGCGAGACATATAAGACAGAGAACAGAATAAGAGCAATCACTCCTTTCCGTTACAAACACTTTAAGGACAAAAGTATTGGGACACCTACATGTTCCACCTATCAAAGCTTTTATAACATCTCACTCTTAATCCATTGGCATTAATATGGCATTGGTTGCTCCATGTTTCTGGGGCTTTTTACAAGATTTTGAAACGTGTCTGTGGGAGGTTTTGTGCCTTCATTCAGAAGAACATTTGTGAATCTAACTGATATTGGATGAGAGGGTCTAGCTTGCAATCTCTGGTTATCTCAAAGGTGTTTGACAGGGCTGTGGTCAGGGCTCTGCACGGGCTAGTCAAGTTCGTCCACACCAAACTCACTCAGGTTTGCCTGTACGGACCTTGCTTTACACGCCACACAGCAATGCTGGAACAGAACAGGGCATACTATTTCCACAAAATTGGAAGCATACAGTTGTCTAAAATGTCTTAGTACGATAAAGCATTAAGATTTCCCTTCACTGGAACTAAGAGTCCAAGGCCAACCCCTGAAAAACAACCCAATAAAATGATCCCTCCTACTTTCAGCGCAATGCAGTCAGGCAGGCATGTTTTCCTGGCATTCAGCTAACCCAAACTTGTTCATCAGACTGCCAGATAGAAAAGTGTGATGTGTCACTGCACAGAACACGTTTCCACTGCTCCAGAGTCCAGTGGTGGTGCTTTACACCACCCAAACAGCAGCTCGGTGATGTAAAGCTTTGGTGCAGCTGCTTGACCATGGAAGCACATGAAGCTTACAGCATAGTTTTAGTACTCTGCGACCCCGCTCCCGAACTTTACTTGGTCTGTTAGTTCATGGCTAAGCTGCTGTGGTTCCTAAATGCTTGCACTTTTCAGTAAAACCTCTCAAAGTTGATCATGGAATCTAGGGGGTAGAAAATTTCACGAACTGACTTCTTACAATGTTGACATCCTATTACAGGACCGTGCTCAAATTCAGTGAGCTCTTTAGGGCCACCCACTCTTTCACAAATGCCTGCAAAGGCAGACTGCATGACCAGATGCTTAATGTTGCTTACCTGTGACAATGAAACCGAATGAAACACCTGAATTCAATTATTAAGAGGCGTGTCCCAATATTTATATGCTTTTCTTTTGTTTTCACACAGATATATTTAATAATGATAATTTTTTTCTCTATTGTTATTTACCACATAAATATATGATTGATTATTAGTAATTGATATCTGTATTCTCTTCTTTATAGTTGTAAAAATCAATTCTATATGTATAATATATATATATATAAAGGAGAAACAGAGAGAGAGAATATGAAATGAGAGAAGAGAATTACACAAATACAGAGAACGAACAAGCAGGTAATTAGTCAAAAGACAGAGAAGAGACAATGAGGGAGAAAGACATAGATGAAGAGAGGCAAGGACAAAAAAGAGAAACGAGAGAAAAAGAATAATAACAGGCCCGCGAGATAATAATTAATGAATGAAGAAAAAAGGAGAAGACACTGAAACACATGCAAGAAAGCTTAAAGGGTCCATTTCCAATATTTTTCTTGTGTTCGTCTGCACATGACCATTTCCACCTTCTATTCATCCCTTACAGTCAAACAGGCTGTTTTTGTTACCGTGGCTTTAAGACAGATATATGTAAATGTGCTTTGTTCCGAATGGCTTCACTGTGTTGTGTCCAAAGCAGTCTAGGATGAAGCACTCGTTAACTTGTACTTCAGCATGAACTTCAGACTAAATAGCCAAACGTATGTAAATAGGTTGTTTTTTTCAAAACAGGCAGCTTTTCCAGCCTGGTACACGTATATGCACTGCATGGATTGGCAAATGAACACTATGCTATGAAACTTTAACACTGTTTACATACTGCATCAAACCCTTCTGTTTCCTATAAAATAGAAATAACATGTTTTCCCCTGATATGGGTCCCTTAAAATAACACTATTGCATCATGCACTGAACAGTTTCTTATTTCTGCGTATATATTTCTATGTGTAAATCTCGTCTTCTCAGCAGCATACTTTGAGGATAGATGGACAGTGCTTGTGAAAGGCACGCTCTCATGCAGACAGATAAATGCGAGCGGGCTGTTCGGGCCTAACTGAGGGAAATTAATGTGTGCAAGCCTTGCTGATACGAGGAGAACAAACGCGACGGTGTGGTGGCGGGAGCGTGTGTGGCCGCTGGCAATTAATACACACATGCAATTATGTTTCCATAGCGATTCTTCATCCGGTTCTCATCTTTCTTGGCGGAGTCCCACGGTGCCGACTGTCCCTCGAAAAAGCTCTGAAAAAGAGTACGAGAGAAAGACAGAGATAGAGGAAGAGTCTTGTGAGATAGAGTCTTGTATCAGCTGTTTAAAAGTCACAAGTACATAGTCTTCTCCTGCATCCATTAAAGTGAAGGAAGCACAAAAGAATGAGGAAGGAGTGAGGGAAAGAAAAAAGAGTAAGGATCATTATCCGATGAGACAGCATGGAGGAGCCTCAGTGTGCTGTGTCAAAATCAGAGCCCATTACAACACAGGCTGGGGTATGTGTCCTGCTTTAAGCTTTCCCCAAGTGACCCTCCTAGCACAACCACCAGCTTCGCACGTCCCCAGTGAAGTACTTTTGGTGCCTGTGACCTGAGTAAAGTTCCAGCCTGTGGAAAAGCGTGCGTTTAGACGTCACAGACAAAAACACCGGATTGCCATTATGTCTTTGATCTTGATCGTCACATCGAAATTAACTGAGCCATATTCTATGCTCTTCTTGCATTTTGCATGTTGGTTTCCAAGGTCCACTTATGAAGTTTGTGGGGGTTTATGCATCAGAAACTGACATAATTCATCTTTTATACAATAATTTCCTCCCAATTATTCAGTCTAATTAATCAAGCTGTTTAATTCCTTTAAAGAGCCATAATCCTACATTTTTGCTGCATTTTCTTTTTCACTTTTAAGACATGCGTGTATTTTCCTACCTCTTTATCTAGCTCCTACCTCTATTACAATTAAACTGTTTGTGTTACTGTGCCTTTAAGACTGACAGAACAGAGGGGCTGAACAGTGCATGCAACCTTCGTGTCAGCAAGGTGGGTCTCAGCTGTTAAAGAGCTTAATAGGTGCATCTATTGACACCATAAAAACTCAACAGGCCATTTTTGTAGCTTATTGCCCTCGTATGGAGTAAGATTTTTAAAAAGTTTAACAATATTTACATACTCAGTAAAACCATTCTATTGCAAAAACTGTGGACAATTTGAAGCCACTTTTCCCGTTCCACCTTAAATGGTGCCTTATACATCAGAATGCAACTGCCTTACCAACAACAAGTTGGTCAATAGCGTTGTCTCAGAGACGAAGGCATACAAACCACTGTTCTATGGTTTGTTTTATTTTGCCTATTATTAACAACTGAACTTTTGGTACTCAAGTATAGCGCCTTGTGGTTTCTTTATAAATCGATTTGAACAACTATAAATGATGCAAACTATAGGCATTCTGAGAGCTTGTGATAGTGCTTCCCATTAAAGAAATCACTTCATCCATTTTGTCCAGTTTCGAGTCACAGCAACTGAGTGGTGTTATCATCATATGTAAGCAGCCTATTGCCTAATGGGCAAGTGGGCACTTGGTGGTGGATAAGTCACGCAGACATACTACAAGTCACGCAGACATGCTATATAGTATCAAGGATGAATAGTAACTGTAACTATAAGAATATTTACATACTACATCAGGCTATTTACCAAGCCTTTTTCCAAAAAGGAAGTAAAATTAGTTGTTTTTCTGATTATGAGGTCCCTTTAAGCCCAATTATGAAAATCTATTTCGGTAGTACAAACAGTGCGGGGATGTTCAAGGACTCCAATCATGCCAGGCTGCGCAAACATGATTTACAGGCATCAACAACAACAACAACAACTGCAAAAACAAGGCTGAAGGTGGTGGAAGTGCATGTTTATCTTGCTTCAGTCCCTCAGGAGCAAGGCAGCCGCAACTACATGGCTCATGCATATTGGAAGAAGGGGTCTACTAATGTTCAAGCCCTGTCCTGCTCTATCAGGATTAAAGGAGATTAAAAAAGAAACCAGAAGTCAAAAAGCTGATCAGTCAGTGGTTTGGACGTCACATGTCATGATGGGTCTCGTTCGTGTGAGGGGTTTTGGCTGAGAGAGAAAGAAAAAGAGATATAGAGGGGGACAGATCGTCACCCGAGTCATATTTCACTTCATTATGACTGCAAGATTAGCGGAATGTCTTCTCAGTTCTATCTGCGGGCTTTTTTAACACTCAGTCTCTTGCACTGTCTAGATGGAAATGTGACTAGCATATGGATTAAAAGAAGGCTTTTTACACTAGGGTTGATGAAAATATAGGCTTAGGCCTTGAAAGACAAGTTTGAAGACTTTGAAGAGTCTGTCCACACTGTTAATCAGAACAAGAGAAATGCATGCAGTACAGAATCAGCTAAGAGTCTTATTATGTTTGCAAATTTGGTATTTTAAACAAGGTGTGATATAGAACTACAGCAAAGTTGGGTGCAAAGGCAACTGATGCTGTGCCTCACCTTTGTTAGGACTACTAAATGTAGGAAGAGCAACATAAAAATATAATTTAAACAGAGAAATAAGAAATTTGTACATTAGCAAGTGTGTCAGTTTTAATGTCAGTGGGTTCATTTCGAAATTTAACAGCTCGTTAAGAAGACCTTCAGTAGCTTTAATGGCTTCCCATCAAACAGCAGTGTGAAGACGTAGCTGAGAGGAATCTGTGAGTACTTTTCTATTAAATGTTCCAGTTTTACTTATTTCTATTGAGTAACATCAACACAGATACAGTAGGGTAAAAATTAAAAACTATTTTTTTTCTGATCATCGTCCTTTTCTGGAATACAGTTAAGGGAAAAAATGCTGTTTTCTGTATTTGGCTCACCTTGGCTTGAGCACAGTGAATGTTGACATATGATTTAATGTGACACATAAATATCAGAAAGTGTAGTTGCAGAAATAGCTGCACCTAGTAGGAATCATCCAACAGGAATGAAACTTGGTGGGTGGGCTTGACATTATGAGACATGCAAATGATTTAAGTTTCACACTCTGCACGCATGCAACATAAGCAGGGGTGGACCTTATCGTTATACCTGACTGACCCAACAGCCACAATTGTGGACATTCAGTGAGCAGTGATGCCCTCCATAAGTCATCCTGTTAGTGCCAGCATCATTAGCAGGCAACTGTACGATGCATGACTACATGCATGCAGACTCTTACAATGGCTTCCCTTAACGCCACATCAATGTCGCCAAAGACTGCAATGGTGTCATGCCAGACTGTCATGGAGTGACACAGAATGGAAGCAGGTCACCTCTGGCAACACTTATAGTTCCCAGCATCTTCCCTTCAAATAGCATGGCAAGCCGATACTTCCTTCTGGGTGCAACTATTTGACGATGAGTGTATTTAACATATATGTGTGTCTTTTTTTAAATAGAAATACTCGTAGCTTCAAAGCACTTGCAGTAATACCTTTTCCTTAAGTTTCAAGGATATGAAGTCACATTGTGAAGGAGAGAAAAAAGATTTACTTCTGTATAAAAAATAGATAGGACAGCGGAACAAAAACTGAAGGAAGACGAACATCAAATAAAGCTATTATCACTTTGTGTGACTGCTCCACCATTTTAGGGCTCTCTCTCCTACAAACCTGCAAAGGAGAAAAAAAATTCTGTATTTTAATTGCAGTTTTTTGCCTTTATTTGGCTACACTGGGCGCCACACTTGAAGTACTCCTCCTCTTTGAAAGCACTCTACACTGAGAGAGAGAGAAAGAACAATTTTGACATAAATTCAAAGACGCTTCTTGAACAGAAGGAGAGAGTGACAAGCGTTTACGATCGCTGCGCAGCCTCGCAGAGAACACCAGGCAAAACAGAATAATTGATATGATTTCCTATAATTAATTCATACGGTAAAACTCAGTTGATGACATCTTAGTTTCTGTGGTACTGAGCGGGGAAATAATGATAAGCATATGGGTGGCTATCATTAGTCCAGCTGTGGAAGGGCTTCTTTTGTTGTGATAATTTTGCCCATATTTGCTATTCCCCTTTTCACTGTAAAGCCCCAAGAATAACTCAAACAAATTAGCATAGAGGACCCAATGCTGTCCTTAAATTCTGCTGTGAATTTTAATGATGTCAGCCCATAAAACAATACCTGTGTTTTCAAAACGCAGTAAGAAGTTCTCAGTTTTGGAGGAAAGTGCCCATTTTTCTTGCAGCTTATTTTTTTCACCTGTTTATGATGTTTATGTGGGTTTACATACCGAAAACAGCTAGAAGTTATTTTCAGATGACCATTTTTGAACCTCTCTTTTCTTGTAAAGGTAAACAGGCTGTTTCTGGTTTTGATTTGTTTAAGTCTGATATACAGCACTGTGTAAAAGTCACTCTCGGTTTATCTAAGTTACAGTCAAAATGGCCACCAAGGTATTAATTTTTCAGTGCAAGTAAAAAGCAGAACACATATTTAACATAAAATTACCTCTAGAACTAAATACATTACCAAAATGTTCACATTCTTCGCAGCTCACATTCTTTGAGGAAAACTTGCTTTCAGTTTTCAAATAAATCTAAGAATATTTTTCCACACTTCCAAAGTTCAGTAGAAAAGTTGGTTGCATTTTCTGTTTGTCAGGGTCCAAGTAATCTCAATAAAAGAGGTCTTATCAATCTATAAAGGTTTACTCCAGATGTCCAATCTTCTAGTGGAAATGCTGTTCTTTTTTTCTTGTCTAAGTGAAGGTTTCTTGACAGTTACACACATGATTTCAAGTTTAGTCGTCCCCCCACAGAGGAAGAATGGACAGAAACTCTTGTAAATGTGGTAGATCTGAAACTTTTTGTTGTTTTAGATCTCCTCTCTTTCTAAGATGAAAGCTTTAAGCAGCTTTAATCTAATGGGGGCAGTTTTGGTGGTCTACCAGATCTTGCACAGTTGTGAAAGATCTCATTCTTTCTCCTTTAATGCATTTTTGGCGACCTTTGTATTTTCATTTGTCCTTTCTTATCCTTGTGCAAGTTCTTTATGTAATTGCCTTATATCTCTCCTCAGAAGATCTTCCAGGCAGTGTAGATGCACACAAGAAAGAAATCTAAAGGCATTTAATTTGTGTTTGTGTGAAAATTGTAGTATTTTTGAGGGGGAACATTTTGTCAGTAAGGCCTTCAGCAACAGCTTTTGTGTGGAAGCTAAAAGTGGTTGGTTATAAGATCGGAAGGATCCAAGTATGCACAAAGTAAAGAGTAGACAAATTAAATATTGATAGTCAGAAACCACTTAAAATGACCATTAAGTTATTTCTGAGGAGCTACAATACAAGATACCCCACTTGCATAACTGAAGATCTGAAGAAGTTTTATGGAACCAAAAATTGCAACGTGAAATGCTCGTAGGGCTGAACTTTGGTGCAAAAATATCCTTAGCAGATTTCTTTGAAAAACAAAAGTAGGTCTCCTTAAAGTACAGTCCTGTTGGAAATATGGTTTTTGACTTTTTCTGACTGGAACTTAAATAAAGGGAATTTACCTAAGGGTAGTCCATGACTTTTGCAAAGCACTATTTAAAAACTGTATTGTGCCTCATTCAAAAGCAGTCTGGGCTGAAACTCTTCTTATAACTTTAACTTGAATAGATAGAGCTTAACTGCTCTAGGCTCAAAAGGCAAATAAATAAATAAAAGTGAATCCATCTAAACCATCTTTTAGCACTTTCATGGCTGTAAACAGAAACAATTTAACTAGTCACATCATTACAACCTGGATTGTAGCAAGTCATTTGGAGAGCACATCACAATTTTCAAAATAATGTGAAATGAACATGAGCTGAATGCGGTGACAGTAAAAAGGATGCTTGTGATGAAACGAAACACAAACAGCTCAAATGAAACCATGGTCAGCAATGTATCAATGACCCCAAATGACTTCCATTCCCGCATGTTGCAAACTTTAGTCGCATACGCACAGCGGTGAGAGCATGCAAGACTGGGTGATAACATTCTGAGAGCATCTGTAGTGGTGTCATATCATTAACCATTAGCATCCGTCAAACACAAGGCTTTGGCAGTGAGAAGACAGGAAGACAAAAAACATTTCACAGTCCACATGGCAGTACACAAAAACGGGCAAAAATGGGCAGTAAATGGGGCTTGTCAATGTCATGTGTTCTTATGTACATCTGTGCACTGTCAAATGTTTTCAGAACAAATCATGGTCTGGACACATCACATGACATAACACTAGTTATGCTCCCAATGCCATTTTTTTATATAGGGCTTATTCCAAGTTGCTAAGATGTCATTTGTCATGTTGGCAACACAATCTACTATGTCTAGCTAAGACAGCCTACCTTGTTAGCTAAAGGGACACTCTTGCCAAACTGAAAAATGTTACCATCCCTACTGTAAACACACCATCACGCATAAAACACTCTCAGTAGTATCTAGAGTGAGATTTTCCAGTTTTGGAACTAGGAGAACCCTTTTCTTCAAAAACACCAACTGCTTTGGGGTGGATTTGTGAAGGTGGCCTCTTAAAATGTTTATTTTTTTTATTAGCTGATGAATGCTAAAGGAAGCCAAACAGCTAATGTTCCCAAAATTGGAATATCTGAACTGTATCCATACAGTGATGGCTCTTTTCAAGTTTACCTGGAATAACCACTTTGTGTAAAGTTCAACAGATTTTTCCTGGGAAACTTGGAAAAACAAAGTCTTTGCATATTTAGCAGATGCTTCTATACAGATACTGTTAGTCTAGCTCACGATTTTTGTCAGGAAATGGAATCAGACACCAGTCTGTTGTGCGTAAGGCATAAATGTTATACAGTGTGTGAGCCAACTGCTCTAGTGCTCTAGTAAAGCAAAGAATTAAGTTTTTATGAACTAAAATAAGGAATGCAGTCTGCAGGATTGGTTAAATTAGCTGTGTCTTCAATTAAAAAGCTATAGAATATTGAAGAATACTGAACACAACCATGCATAACTTTAAACGCTAGTTTAAGGCCAGAATGCCCCTTTAGCTAAGTCCATGAACAATGCTTGCTAAAAAAGTCTACCAGGTTTAGAAAAGACCATTTCTAATGCTACCTGGACAATCGACCATGCCTTGCTAGGGCAACCAGTAAATACAGTTTTACTATGACTAGCTAATATGGACTTGGGATCTGCATGACTGGCAATAACATTTTTAGATTTTACAAATAAACCAAATGAAGCGTGTGCTTACCTCGTTGATCTGATCCATAGTTAAGGTACAGAACCACAAGAGGAGAGGTCAGAGAGAGACACAGTGTGTGAGTGAGTAGCTCTGAGGGGAGAAGAGTGCTATTCCAACTTCAGCACACACAACGCCACTAGCACAACAAATCACATACTCGGGGCATTACGCTACGGATACAGGATGGGTAGGATGTACAAAAGGCATATACTGAACCAGCACACACATTTGTGATACAACCCCTCATGGCTGTATCAAAGCAGAGGAAAGCAGAGGAGGTGTGTGTGTTAAGTATGTGTGTGTTAAGTATGTGTTTGTGTGTGTGTGTGTGTGTGTGTGTGTGTATTGTTTTTGTGGGTGCAGGAGAGCAGCATCAGTGATTTTGTCACCCTGCTACACTGCAGTGCCTTAATCCATTATGAATCAGGCCTGGAGGGCATCCATAGCCCAGGGCCCCCCACACAGAGCCAAACCCAGACAGGTGACACTCAGAGAGGCTGCATTATTCAACTCCTCTGCTTATTCTAACACAACAGCACACACAGGGAGATGATTACTGATTACTAGGAGAGAGAAAGAAAAAGAGAGAGAGAGAGAGCGAGAGAGAGAGAGAGAGAGAGAGAGAGAGAGAGGAAGAGAGAGAGAGAGAGAGAGAGAGAGAGAGAGGGAGAAGGTTATGAGGTTATGGGGGAACACCAGAAGACCACAGAAAAGAAGAGAAAATGAACAAAAGGGGATGAGATGGGGAAAAAAGACAAAAAGAAAGAAAGAAAGAAAGAAAGAAGGAAGGAAAGAATGAGAAGAGAAGAGAAGAGAAGAGAAGAGAAGAGAAGAGAAGAGCAGAGAAGGCCTAGGATACAGTGTGTGTGTTGATGCTGTTAAATGAATATACACTGAAATTGACAGTAATCTGGCATTTGTGTCAGACACAGTCAGATTACAGTAGCGTGTGTACAGTGTGGGGACTCATTTGCTTTCTCAAAGCATGAGATGACACATGACAACAGTGTCTTGGTTGTGTGACAGAGAAAACAGAACACACACTTGAGTCTGGTGGGCTTCTTTTCTTTTTTTTCTTTTTTTATAGTGTTCTGTCTGCCAGAGCGGTTGAACAAGGCTCCCTTGGGAGCTCTCTGTGTGAAGGTGGCATTGGCATAATCAGTGCACAAACTACAAAGCCACAGATACCACACAGTGCTAAGCTGGAGAGAGTGAGCGAGAGACATAGCAATAGACAGAGAGACAGACAGAGAGACAGAAAGACAACACAACTAAACACATTCATCATCAAAGGCTGCATTAACTTTCAATAACCAGTGTGTATATGGGGGAGATGAGCCAAGAAAGCAAAGAATGATGTAACAAAGGACTGAAAGAGAAGAAACGTTGAAATGAAAGGACAGATGTGTACACACAGGAGCAGAAGAATGAGTGCGAAAGAAAGGCAAGGATGAGGGTGGAGGGAGCCTACCTCGTACTCCTCCTTGAAGCCATAGCCTTCGGCACACTTCATCTGAGTGACGTGCTCAAGCAGGTCGGCCACGCGAATGGCTGGGTGCAGCTGTCCCGTCTGATAGGGAACGTCTACACCGTCCCGTTTGCGCAGAGAGTGTGTGTGCGTGGAGTGTGTATGTGACTGTGCCAGACTGCTGGTGTCACTCGCCATCGTCTGGGTCTCGTCTAGAAGGGAGCGAGAGAGAGGGCAGACGGGTCACTACAGCATGATTGGGCCCAGTTATGCTAGAGAATTTCATTAAGCTGTCTTTCTTAACGTCACACTTTCTTTTACAGTAGTTATTACATGTAACATGGTTATGTTTGAGAGGAGGAACACTGAAATCTCAGTAAAGACAGTATATCACATTAACTATTTAACCCCTTATTTATTTAAGACTATCTATTTTTTTGTTTTTTGTTTGAGTCTGAACACAAATTACAAACTTTGTTTTGTTGTTTTCTTAGTGAAAATATGTTAACACATCATCTAAGCAGTGCTCATCAGTACTCAGCAGTTCTTGATGGATTGGACTGGATGGGTTGGTGACCACCCTATAGAGTAAAGACTTATATGAAACAATTTTCTGCATTTTTTAACAGTTTTTAGCGCATGAAATACTGGGAAAAATAAAACCATACAGTACTTTGCTCTCTGTATATGAACTTATTTTCAATTGGAAAATCAACAAAACAAACACTGTAATGTGTAATTTGCCCGGGGCCTCAAACTTTAGAGCCCAAACAATTATGCTGTCGCTGTTGAATAAAATGTTTTGCTAATCGAAACTTTGTATCCCCAAGAAGATAACTTCACAGGAGAAAGGAAAAAATGTTCTTAGCTTTTAATGGAGAAATAATGTATTTCAAGTCATATTTGGACTTAAAATTTTAACACAGTGCAAAAGGTAGCAGGCAATTTCAAATTACGCCAAAAACAAAAACCGAGATGCCTGGTTTTCTCCTCCAACAGCTATGATGTAAGCTACATAGATATGAGCGTGAGTGGGCTTACTTATTTGCAGTTTACGGGGTTATAGGAAGCCTTATCTGTTAAAAAAATCTGTACTGTAAAAGAAAGTGTCCTTTGCCAGCTTTTGCTTCCCTTTCTTTTTTTGGATGAAACATGACACAAAGTTGTGGGGGAGGAAGTGAATGAGTGGATGCAGAGGGAGGGATACGGTCCATTCTTGCTCATTTACACCATCCTTGTATCACACTGCACAGCGGTTTGCCTGTCTCCGCTACTTGGCCTCTGGTAGCCGGTGCACTGAGATTTTGCTTCTCTAGATCTGAAATTCATTTCAATGGCAGGATGAGGCACAAAGGAGCTGCCGATCAATAGCAAAGCATGATGAGGGATGACCAGTGTGTGACATCACAATGACTGATGCCTCGAAAGCCACGCCTCCCAAGCACAACACGAGCACAGAAAAAAAACACTCTGAAATGAAACTGTAGCAATCTGAGTGAAAGAATAAGCAGAGATGAGGTGATTTCTCGGCGATTTTGGGGGGAGCACTGGTCACTCGTGAGCTGAGGAGATTTTTGCATGTGATGTTGTGACATGTCCACTGCCATGCATGTCAAAGACACATGGTGGCACGAGGGTGGGTGTCTGGGTGCGTGGAAGGGGGTCGGGGTGGGAGTGGGGGCGGGGCCAATGGTGGACACCTTTTTAATGGAACACACAACCTCCTTCCCCCAAAACAACAGGCAGACTCAGGAACTTACCATTAATGGGGACTTTTTAAGCAGATACATTAGAGGTTAAATGTGAAAAAGAGAGCGACAGAGAAAGAGAAAGAGAGTGAAAGAGAGAGATAGAAAGAGAGAAGAGGAAAGAGAGAGAAAGAGAGAGAGGAGACAGGGTATAAGCAACAATACACCAAAGAGCACTGGCACACTAGAGCTCTAATCACTAGCCTGAAAGCCTGGGTAGATAGTGGGGTGCTGCAGATTACAGGTTTTGGCTAAAGCGACGGGTTTGGACACACAGTGAAGGATAGAAAATGAATTTCAAAGTAGATACAAACATATACTCTACATTCTTCATGATTTGAAGATCTTTCAAGGTTGTCCTTTATAATGTGAACTCTACCGCTGATTTATATTTATTATCTGTACTGTGAAAACACTAAAGAAGTACACTTGATGATGTAAACGCGTATACCAATTACTGTGGGCGAGTTGCAGGTTTCATTAGCCTCTATTGTAGCATTAATGTTATTTTTCCTTGCAGTACAGCAACAAGCCTCTCTCAAAGCTACTAGTTACACGACTCTAGCCAACAGTCCTTCATTTTTAATAAGGTGCACTCCTGTTATCCCTTTGTGTTCTATTTTAATTAAACTTTCCGCAACGTGGGCTCTGGCATTACAAGGAAAAGCGAAGCAGATTTGTGCGATTTCGAGTAACAGGCTATATTAGCTTCAGTATATAAAAAAAAATGTATTATTCTATTTCATCATGGGATAAATGAATAAACACTAGCAAAAGAGGAACACAAAAACAAGTAGGGCAGTGGGAACTAGCCAGAGGCAGGAGCGACATTAAAAAGAATCGAAGAGGAGGTTGCTTTGGGAGGGAGAGTGGAGAAGATGGCGGAGGGAGACGGGGCATGGCTAAAGTTTGTCTCTTTTTTTGTTCTCCTCTCCAGCTATAAACAACACATTTTCCCTGAGAAACAACATCAAAAGCAATTCTCCAACACGAGAGATATCTCCACTAACAAAACTACAGAGCTACAGGACTTCTCATTCTGAGAATAATTTCCCACTTTCGTTTTTGCATGTTGCATTCGTGCAGACAGCTATGGGTGCTAATCAATTCACTGCAAATCTCTTTTGCTTTGTTTTTCCACACCCTCCTTGCCCTACAGTCCACTCCCTCCACATCCAGTCCACATGTCTGTCCATGCATATGAGAGGTCAGACAGGATGGGACATCACACGCATGACACGCAATGCGGATGGAATGGAGTGAAGCCAGCCTCGGCCCCCGGACGCCCACCGTCGGCACAAACAGGACGAGGAGGGAGGAAGAGAAGCAACAGGCAGGTATGGAGATGAGGCAGCCATCTTTATAGGACGGAAAAGAAAACCACTACAACCAACCAAACCAAAAAAACATGACCACAAAAGCACATTCCTTTGTCTGGCCTAACTTACTTCAGCACAAAAATGGCCTGTATTTCTGACTGTGTGAGTGCGTAGAGAGGCTTAGAGAGAGGCTAGCAGTCATTATGGAAAGAATGAACAAAAGATTTCTCTCACCTAAGATAGCAGTGGGCACAAAGGGGTCTGGCGGGAATTAGGATACGGTGGCAGGCCGGTGAGAGATGAGACAGAAAGAGAAAACAAGAGGAGAAATATACCATAGTCACAGTTAGAGGTGGGTGATATAACAATTCAGTACTGCGCAGAAGTCAGTAGGCAGAAGTTATCTATTTAATTTTTAAGTGAAAATGGCCATTTTTAAGAGGTCTTTCAACGGAGATTAGATTTAAACATCAAGGTGCACTTAGGATCAGAAACAATCCACTAATGTTTCTCCACAATTACGCAATAAGAAATAGATTATTTGATCTATAAATCCACTAATGTATAAGGTTCTTGAAGCTGATAGGTACTGCAATATAGCGAAAGTCTCTTTTGTAGTATATATATGTCAGCTGGAGGTGGAGCTGCCACTAGAGCCCCATTTTACATGTGTAGGGCTCCTCCCCGGACTGATTTGGGGAAGAACTGGGATGCTTTATAAACCGGCACTTCCAGTAAGAGAGAGGTCTTTGGAGAGACAATTGTGGCTGGAGAGCACTCGGTTTTGAACTTGGCAGTGGTTGTATTTTCAGTTTAGATTTAGGCTTTCACATGTTTAGCCTTGGTCTTAAATCACTAATCTGTCTTTAGCTTCATTAGGAGGCCACTAACAACTCACTTTGGGGACTTCCAGCAAGGTAAGACTGTCTAATAAAACACTGCACAAACCCTACAAAAATGAAATATCATGATATGTTTCTACAAGATGCATCACAGTACTATTTTTGCCATATTGCTCTTTCCTAATTACAGTCATGATTCACCTCCAGCTAAAATCGTAAGAAAGAAAGAAATATGAAAGAAAGAATGTAAAAAAAAGTAAAGAGAAATTAAGAAAGACAATGATGAAAATAAGTCTATGATAAAGACAGAAAAGGTGTTGGCTGCCACGCAGACCCTTTACATTTTGCAGAAGCAGGGTAGCCCAAGTCCTCAGATATTTACTATTACAGTTTGAAGCATCCTAAGAATAGATCAACAGCATTTATAGGCTATATAGTGCCGTGTTACCTGGGTAGTAGGAGTTGGGCAGAGCTGTGCTCAGTGTGTTTGTCTTCACTGTGAGGGAGCATGGGGAAGATCCAGCTGCAACAAATTCCATGCATAACAAATTCCACATTACAATACATAACCTTTAACAGAATGAGTTGCCTTACCCTTCCATAATATACTAAACTAGCATACATGCTAAAAATACATATGTGGCTATCACTGGCTAACAGCATTTGCATCATGCTATCTGGCCCCTAGATGCTTTCAGTATCAGCAAAGTTAGTATGTTTAGGTGAAGTATTTAATGTCTGTGTATTATCATACTCTGGATGAAGAAACAATAACCTAGTTCACCAAGTTCATTCTTTCTCTGATGCGCTAGCTGTGACCTGGGCTAGCTTCTCAGCATGTGTTTCTGTTAGCAGAGCTTAACCCGCTCACGGCCAGTGTCGACAGATCAATAGAGACATCCAAAGCTACCTCTCAGACAGCTATCCAAGGACACAGGGATAGAAGTGAGCCATCAGGGGGCCACTGTGGCTGCGCATGTTTGTAACTGTAATTTATTCGGGCACTGTTCAAGAATGAGAGTGTGTGTGTGTGTTTGTCTTTCACATGTCCACATGTGGGTATGTGTGAGCATTTAGGGCAGGGGGCTGGGGTCCAGCACAGTTTGGTGTTTATTAAATGCACTTACTAAACCTGGTAACTAACTGTAGTGTAGTATAATTACTTTGATTGAAATTTCAGCAAACAGTGCTAGACCCCAGTTCTCCGTGTTCAGAGTTTGATGTCCCGGTTTTAGTGGATTTGGGCTGGATTAGCAGGGAGATTCTTAGGGTCCTCAGCCAGAGCAGTTGGTGGCTGGAGGTCAGGGCTATATGCTCTGAGGTCATACAGTGAAGCAGCTGGCTCATTAAGCAGGAACAAAGGATGTGGTCGAACGGCTCAAAAACTCCAGCACTTGGTCACACTCAGCGGGGCTGTGGAGGATTATAGTGGGGCCCAGCCTCTCAGTAGAAAGGTGCTCAAGTCATTCAATCAGAAGGACAAAGTGTTGTCTAGGACCACTTAGTTGCCTCATCTTCATGTATCTGGATATTTTCCCAGTTTTTTTGTTCACATGAAAACAGACCTTGACAATTCAGTATTTTTGCCAGAGAATAATAAATAATACCGCCATGGGATTATTCTTGTTGCCACAGCTACATCACTGTCACTGCAACACATTTCTAATCACAATATTAAACACATATTCTAGATTTTCAATTTTAATTGGAAAGTTAAAATATTTTTGGAATCAGAGAAGAATTATAATATTTGCAATTGAGTTTACGCCCCATTTCAACGAACTATGAAAACTAAGCATGTAAACTTTTCAAACCCCCTAGTTTACCAGTGCACACAGAGACATCTGAGTCGTCAACTGTTTTTTGTTTAGATAAAGATCTGCATGTTTAAAAAACAGTGAGTTAATATGAGAGTTGTAAGTCATATGATGTTTACATCCAGACACATGTGGTGGGATTCAAGTTGGAGTGGCCATAAACATTATCTATTGATTTTTAACATAAATAAACAAGTTATTTCACTTAAACATTATCATTCATTCTTCATGATGCTAAACTGAAAGAGTACAGTTCTGATCCCAACACATGGAAACAAAACTGCAAAAAGAACCAGACCAACACTTAAATACATTTGGAGGAATGTGCTGTGTGCTAGTAAAACGTTTAATTCATGCTACTATTAACACTATGCCAATGGTCTAAAATAAATCTACTGCAGACTTGAATTACCTTCATGGTGCAAGAAATCTATTGATTTGTAATTTAGTCCAGGACATGATGTAATCAGTAGCTGAGTGACTGTGTGATAGAGTTGTAGACTCACAGCGGCTGTTTAGGTTGTGTGTGTCCATGAAGGAGAGGGCTTCGTCACAGTTGGTGCCCTGCTCTGTGTAGCTCTTGTCCATGGAGTTCACCATTACTGTCATCTCTTGCCTAGTGCTGCTCAGAGTCTCTTTACGCTTCTTAGCCAGTTTTCTTTAGAAAAAACAAACATCATATACATACATAAATACATGCAAAAATACAAACACATACAGGACAAAGCCAATATGCATAGCAGGTAAAGTCTCAGCATGTTTAGTCAATCATCAAATTACAGACAGAACCTTAGAACAACATTTAGGCATCAGAGTCCTTGTGAGGAAACCTAAAAGTATTAGAATTCTAATAAAAGACCAATATACAGGTTCAAATATTGAGGCACCAAATCATTTGACTCTGCATTAAATATGTTCAAATATGCCCTGGATTTCCACAGATGTCTATAAAATATGTTGAACCTCTGTTATTTTAAAAATAGGGAAAATATAGTCATTAAAGATAAGCCAAAATAATAAGTATTAAAAAGCCAGTGAAGTGTTTTACTGCTCGCTATAGAGGAAGATGAAAAAGCAGCATTATTTTCAACTCTAGACTAATCAAAAATGAGATTCAACATTAGAGTAATCAAAAATGGAAGACATAATGATCTGGGCCTGATTGAGAAGAAGAGGCAAGAGTCACAATTAAATTCTGATATAATTATAATCAATACCCCACCAAGACCCTTCTGGGAAGCAAGCGGCTTAGTAATTACAATGACATCGCTTCAAAAGCCCTATTTTTCTTCATATAGCTTTTGGAGTATCTCACAGTGCTGACTTTCCAAACAGGAGGGATGAATAGAATAATGAGTATATCAGGTAGCTAAGCTAAGCCAAATGGCCTTCACTAGGGACAAGAACAGGAGGGAGTCCTAATCGAATTGTGCTCTAGTGGGTTCATACATATCAGACACTAATTCAGTTGGCCGGCCTTTGTTTTCCAGAGGTTCCGATACACAAGGAAATGCAAATGAGGTAAAATTATCCAGCCAATCTGTGGGAGCAGAATTAGGGGAGGGAAGGGGGTCTATGCCTGAGGCTATTGAGCTTCTGAAACATTCCTCCTCCGTAACATGATTTAGAGAGCAGGAGGAGAGTCACGCCAAACCACAAAGTGTAGTAATGCTGGAAGTTCCTACAGACTACAGAACCCATTAAACATTGAGGTTGTGCCAAGTCAAAGTGATGTGCATTGATCAAATATTGAGGATGATTGATGAAGACCAGCAGGCATTTCACTCTTACACCGTATGAAACAAGGTACTCAAAGCCCACAACAACTTCTGCTATGGGTGAAGTGTACATGAGCTTTCATTAGGCCTGAGATTTTAAACCAAACTTGAAACACTGTGTCAGAGTCTTACACAATCTTACCCACAGCATCAAAATCTGTAAATAGAATCAGACAGTAGGCAAAGAAGTAAATAAATCTTGTTCAAAACGTACTTGTAGCCCAGATAAATTCTGTCCATAAAAATCTGCGGTTCAAAATTTGGTCAGAATCCAGCTGTAACTGTAGTGTGAACTATACACCAAATATTTTGTTAGAATCTGACTGCAACCTAATGAAATTCTGCTAGAATCCCACCGAAGAAATCCGTTACCATCTGATTGTAGTTAAAAAACAATAATCTGTCCAAATGCAACAGTTAACCAACAAAATAATTTCAGAATCCAACTGTAAGGCAACACATTTCTGTCTAAATCCAAACGCAACTCAAAAATACTGTCCACATCTGACTGTGGCTCAAGAAAACTGTGCAAAGCCAACTATAGTTTAACAAAAGTGTCAGAATCCATCTGTAGCCCAACAATGTTCTTTCTGAATCCATCTGGACAATCCTTCTGACAATTCCGTCAGAATTTGACTTTAGGCTTTCAAAATTCTACCCGTGTCTAGCCAACTGTAGCTCAACAAAATACTGGCTGAATCTGCCTGAAGCGCAACAAAGTGTGTATCCTAAAAAGATTCTGCCAGACTTAGCCTGTAGACCAAAACATCCTGTCCAAATCCAACTGTAGCCCAACAAAATACTGTCTAAATCCCACTTGAGCTTGACAAAATTATCTGTAAACTAAAAAAATCTGTCCTAATGTAGCCCAACACAGTTCTGTAAGAATCTAACTGAAGTGTTCTGTCAGAATTTAAGTGCAGTCTATCAAAGTTCTGTCAGTTAGTGTAGCCCAACAAAAACATGTCAGAATCCGACTGTGGCTCAAAAAAACAAAACAAAACAAACAAACAAACAAACAAACAAACAAACAAACAAACAAACAAACAAACAAAAAAAAAAACATCCTATTCCAGCTATAGCTTAACAAAATTCTGTCTGAATTCAACAGCAGCTCCACAAAATACTGTTAAAATGTGATTGTAGCTCAAACAAATTAGTTCAGAATGTAACTAGCTAATCCATTTTTCCAAACCCAACTACTACGAATATAAGTTTTAAAGAAAATGCACCTATAAGTTCTCTTGCAGCAGATAACTAATATAACAATCTAAACTAGCCTAATTATCAGCTAGTAAGCACTTCACTTGAACTAAAGCAGGGTCCATGCAAACAAAGCTGTCTCTTAGTTTCCTTTTGAAAGTAAAAGACTACAAGAAACCTGAACATGAAATCTGAGCCTGACCAGAGCTCAGGTTATATTTAAAAAATGACAGAAACTTATGATTCACGTCAGGGTTTGGTTGGATTCAGACAAATATTACAAGCTCTAACACCTGTGGCTAGAAGAGATAGTAATGAAGCTGTGAGAGTCAGCGTTAACCATGGCTGCCACCTCCCGTTATGCCCCCCGACTGGGTGACCTGTGGCTGTGTTTGACAGAGAGACAGGGAGAAGCTAATGAAGAGCGCTCCACGCGCCATTCTCCCTCATCCATCCTGTTTATTTCATTTAGCGTGCGTGCCACAGCCATATGGTGACACTTCCCCCGCAGCCCAGATCTGACGCTGCCACGCGGGACTAATAAATGAACAGTTCCTGCAAAGGCAAGTGTGAGAAACGCATACACACAATCCTGCCCCAGTGTAGAGTTCACTGTGATTTCGTACAATGGGACGGATCAATGTTTAGACAGAGGGAGCAAGCAGGAGTAGGCAACAGAGCACCAAAGACCTGTGGATATCACTAACATGCTAACTGTTAATTACAATGGAAGCAGATACTGCTTATGTAACTTGGCCAATGGCAGAATCTGTAAGTGTTATGAATCTCACAGATCTGTGATCCATTACTGTTGTGGTTAGGTTTGTGGTCAAGTATTATACTCTACCATATGTGCATGAAATTCATATCGTCCAACCTATCTGGGCTTTTTTGTCTTTCTTTTCAGGCTTCTCACAAAAGCTGTAAAATGCAATTTCCTCCTGTTTTGGTTGAGGTCTTTTAGATGAACTATGCATTTTCTTCAGTAACGTTGATGGAATATACACTATACCCACACACCCACACACAACAGTCAAGTGCATAGTCGTGTAATCTTTATAAAGATTACACTGGCAGCAGCATACTGAAGTTCTTAGTGACTTTAAATGTGACACTCTCAAACGGATACCACCTTCAGCACAAGTTTCTAAATTTCCTCTTTGCTAGGTCTACGCTAGTGCTGTTATTGTGAACCAGAAGTATCTAGCTGCAAGGTCTGGGTCTGTTTGTCAGGTAATGTTAATGCTGCAGCAAAAACATTTGCTGAATGATATAATTTCAACTTGTTGCAACAGATTGGTCATTACCAATTCCAGCATGACTATGTCCCAGGACATGGTTCGACAGGTTTGGTGTGGTGGAACTCTATAATTTTGGAAAGGGATGTCCAACAAGGTCATCTATGTGTGACTGTCAGGTGTTCACATACTTTTGACCATGCTATTTATTTCGATGGAATTAAGAACGACTGTTTCATTTTACATGCTATTTCTTGTTGTGTCAGTTGTACACAATTATTTGATATCAAGAAAGGTGCAGTTTGCTGTCTATTTTATCCTGGCAGGTCTGTCTTTGTGGAGAGGTGTGAATTATTTTCACAGCAGGGGCTCTCACCTCTAGGGGGCGGCCTCTGGGGGGGCCTCCAGAAAAAGGTTAGATGACAGCTTAAACAAGCAGAAAAAATGTCAATGATGTCGAGGCACTGCTTTTGTGAAGCATCACAAGCTATTTGTAGCTAGTTGTGAGCAAACAGCATCCTTGTGTGGGGAATCTTTGGCTGGCTACTCCTGAGTGAGTGAGTGAGTTAGAATCAATGTCCATCAAGCGGTTTAGCATTGAAAAGAGTAAGCTAATAGCATACACAAACACATGGTATAGATTTGGTCATGATAGATACTCATCATCCAAAAAAAGGTTGCCCCCAGAAGGAATAAACTGACAGGAATAAAATTTGGTGGGAAGATTTGACATCATGAGACATTAATGTTTCACGGTCGCCATGCATGTGATGTAACCAGGGACGGGCCTTATCACCGTACCTGACTGTCTATTTAAGGTTGTTCTGTTTACGTACTTTCCATTCTGACTCGAGTTGTTGTGTTGGTAGCATCCTTTTCAAGAAACGCTTGCCTCAGAAAGAAGTTCTAAAGCAATTTGAGCAGTTGGAAGAGTTTGAAAGGGGTCGCATAGCATGGCTCTGGAAAGTGGGAAGGTCTTGTCAACGTATTGCACGCCATGAAGGATCTGAGAGATCTCCACAAACCACAGAAAGAGAGAAGCGAAATATGAATTGACTGGATTGTTATGTCATGTGGTTCATCTTTCTAAAAGGCCTGGTGTCACTGCATAATGTTGCCCATTTTAATCTAAATTTATCATCTTCCTTCCCAATAGCATCACAGTCTGACACTTTCTTGAAGTGGCGTCTATTTGGTTAGTTCAGTCTACTGGTTACATAACAAGTACACAGTTATTAGATTACTCCTGTCCATTCCTACTTTCTGTTTACCCACCCCACCTCAACCTCACCCCAACCTCACAATGTTTCTGCTTGTGTGTGGTAAATGAGTAAAAGTTGCGGGGTTACCAGCATGAAGCTGGCGTATCTGCCTCTGTTTGCTTGGCTGTGGGGAGTGTCGGGGTGCTCTCTGTGGGTGCTGCTCACAAAATGAATCACTCTCCCATTTACAGCTCATTTATAAAGAGCACAGTCTGCAAATGACACTACACAACACACTTCATTACCAGAATTCTTGAGTGTAAGCAGTGCACGAGAGAAGGAGAGGCTGTTTTTTGAGACTAATTATTTTAAAGATTTTAAGACGTTAAGACTTTGCGCACTGGGGGAATTCCTCTACACGGCAAAACAAATGATAAAAATGATTAATAATCGGGGGAAAAAAAACAACAATGTTATAGCTACACCGACATCCTAAAGAGAATTGGCAGCACACAAATGAAATTTAGAGAAAGAAGTTCATTTCAAATGATATTTATTTTGCATAAAAGGTCACATGGTTAGGACAGATTAGCTGCACTGCTTTGTCAATTGTGAGCTTGATGGCAAATGCTCTTTTGTCATCTTCTTAGTTTTGATTAGTTAAAACAATATTCGGTAGCATCTTTATGTAGAGTCTCTAATCGAACATTAAAGCAGTCTAACCGAATAATGTACATTTTGACAAAAACTGAGCTACAGAGTCCCATGAGGTTAAATAAGATTTTTGCTTTGCTTTGTTACATGAAGCTTGTAGAGTTATAATTAAGACAACTCGATTCAAGTCCAAAACAAGACAAAGACCTGACAGATCAAGACGCATCAGGTCCGAGACAAAAACCAATCTCGGCAAGGCAAAACCAAAACCAGATTACTTTAGTAGTACTTCACCAGTCAGAACTGAGTGGGCGAGTTCACCTGTCAAAGCACATTGGTCTCATCTGTGGGGGGAACATGGACTATAATTTATTGTCCCCTTTATAGAAATGTCCAGTGCATTTAGCGAGGAACATAACTCTTCACTAACTTCAGCAGAAATCCAACACATTACCAGGCTCATGGCACTCTGCTTTGGCATCCTTTCCTATGATTTGTCAGAATTTTGAGCAAAAGGTAAATAACAATTTAAGTGCGGTTGCACACAGATACGTTGACAGTGTTAAGACTCCCACAGGCAGCGTGGTTGCTGTGTTTTGGTACACAAGAAAGTAGGTTGGCATACTCTTCTCTGACCGCAGATCCCTTCATCTGTTCACCCCCCATCACCAGCTTTGACAATCTAAACCTGCTGCTTTCTATAAATTCCACAAAAAAAAAAAACAAGGTAATCAGATTGTTTTATAACAGGCCTCCCACAGCAGTAGGTAACGCTTTCCGCTTAAACATTCTCCAAATATCTTCAAACTGTTCCTCCCAGCACAGGCAAATTCATTTACAGGGCTGAGATAAAACAAACAGCCTCGTGGGTATTGTAGGCTGCAGAACGGTGATTGTGATCTTGGGTATTGTAGGCGTGCGTGGCCGAAACAAAGGCAGGATCATTATAGCTGCTCGGACCTGGGACACAGTGGGGCATTGTGGGTAGCGTGCTGAGCGGAGGGAGCGAGAGCTGCAGATGAGTCAGACCCAGCAGAGAGTAAAAGATGGACTCAAAGAGTACAGACATTTTGAGGTATGAGGAAAAAGTTGGCCTGGATCACGAGAGAGCTTTACATGGACCATGAGTAAGTTTGAGCTAAATTTATAATGATGGTTTTTTAGCATTATTACAAAGAACAACGCAAACCGCTGTGTACTGTATGTGTTAAGAAGATGTCTGTATGTATGAGATTTTGGTTACACCAAAAAAATAGCATTTCGACCAAGTAGGTTAATGCTGACACACAGGTCATGCTGCCAAATTAGTTAAAACTTTGGTCTAAAAATAATAAAGTATTTAGACCTTTATTTACATGTATTTAATTAAAAAACATAATTTAAAACGCTGTCCCACATTGTCACTATTGAAACACAAGTTTTAGTCCATAGACAGCCTTATTCTAGCCTCACCCTGTATTTTGAATCAGGAAGTGAGACTGCATCCCTGGCCCTCATGGCCACATAGTAAGCAGTTAGATCCCATTGCTTTGAAATAAATGTGCCCGAAGTCTAAAACTCAGTATACAACTTGTATGACTCAAGACCTCAAGACCCGTGTGCCATCTGTTCTGTTCATACATGACCTGGACTCTAAAATGGGAAACAAACAGTGACGCAACTGAGGCTGAAATAATAATTTATATATTATATAAATGAAAAATAAATAAATATAATCAAAGCCTTTTGCTTATAGCCTAGCATGCTGCAGCATGCAAGTCTCCAGAAGGGTGAACTTTGTGCAAACCTGAAGTATTCAAGAAGGCTTCAAGGTCTTGCACCTGCAGTGCTAGACATGAGAGAGGCCTTTAAAGAAGATATCTTTAAAAGACAAATTAAAGCTTTTATCCCTTCCTCATCGTTCCTAAACTAAAACTTGTTAGAGGTGGTCTTGGAGATGCTGGTAACTAACTGAAAAGGAAAAATCAATGACCACCTTATCACCTCAGCAAACTGTATATATTGCAAGGTCTTTTGTTTAGTGTTTGCATTTGAATACCATGCCCAGGTGCAATGCCTCTTGTGTATGACCACATGACAGGGGGAAGGGGGGCTACATGCTAAACTCCACACATTGTGAAAAAGAAACCGAAAGGCCAAGAAACAACCGAAAAGGAGATGATCTGAGAAAAAACAAGTTCTTAAATGACGCAGGGAGAAAAGCTGTGGTAACATCAGTAAGATGTTACAATGGTAAAGAGAGCTCCAAGATACTGAAGTCAGTATCTTGCTTGAATTTTTCCATTAGACCTTAAATGCTGCAGTTACATTCTGCAGGTCCTATTCATCTCTATTTCAATCATTTAAGCATTTTCCTGAAGTATACTACATATTCTGCTCCTTTTCAGCTGTAAACTTGCTGTATGAATGTGTGGAGCCGCAATGAACAAGGCTTGTTTGGGAATTCATTTCTGTTAGCATGTTAGCATCTGTGTGCTAATCTTAGCTTATCTTACATTCATGACCTACGGCTTTGACAGAGTTTGTAAATATAAATAAAGACGGAATTGCATTTCAGCTCTTTTAATCATCTATAACTTTCCAAAAAGCACTAAGGGGAGGGTATATTAATTTTGCTGTTGAGCCTAAATATCAACAATTGTTCTCCAGCACTCCATCTTTAAGAACTGTTTGGGTTCTGTTCAAAACTACATCAAACTGTCACAGTTCTGGTAGTGACATTATTGGTTTTGGAGGGACAACATAAAATACTCTCTTTTTGCTTTAATAAAATAAACATAGTTTCGATATTGTATAGGGCCTATATAGGGTATATGGTCACTCAAAGCAACATGATGTAGTGGTTTGATGTCTTTGTGAATGTAAGACTCAATTCATCATTAAAAAAAAACTACATTTCAAAAACCTACGCCAACAACAGTACAATTATTAGTATTATTATGCAGTATGACTGTCAAACAGCCCAGCTTATTATCTGTGATTAACTGCATTATTTTACATAGGTGTCTCTTATTTAATCAAATATGACACTAAAAAAAGCTTTTTTAAGTTTAAAGTAATAATGATGAAATGATTTACCCACTTTAGTTTAATGTGTTAGGATCCAACTGAGCACAGTCATTTACAACTTTTCTGACCACTTTTCTTCTGCAAGCTTTTGGGTTTAAAAAAAAACTGTTGCCAGCTAACACACATTCATCACTGCAGCAAATTGTACAATCGAAGGCTCCTAAATACTTATTTACTTAACTGGGGTTTTTAAAACACTGCTGAACTGAGAACACCAACCAAAAACGTTCAGCGACCACTGATGAAGGACAGACAGAGGCATGACAAACACAATCGGTGCAGCAATAGAAGTCAGATCTCTCCCATTCTTTCCAAGACTTTACATTTACAAGCTGGAGCAAGAAGGTAGAAGTGTCTGAAAAAGGGGACAGTAAGCGGACAGTGAATGGACACAGTTGAACAGCTGAAAAACTCCAGCAGCACTGCTGTGTCTGATTCACTGTATCAGCACAACACACACTAACACACCACCACCACCACGTTAGTCTCACTGCAGTGCTGAGAATAATCCACCACCTAACTAATACCTGCTCTGTGGTGGTCCTGACCATTGAAAAACACTGTGAAAAGGGGATAACCAAGTCTGCAGAGAAACAGAAGGATGATTGTCTGTAATCATAGAACTACAAAAAAGTGCACCTATATGGTAAGTGGAGCTAAAAAAGGATGATACGTTTAGAGGTGTTCGTAATAAGGTGCTGGGTGAGTGTATTTCACTCTGTCCACAAAACCTGTGTTTAATAAAAATTTGCATCTTTATCAGCAAGCTAATGTTGTATAATGGAGTTTACCATCTACATTATTAACCTAAATGACCTTAATGACCACTATTAATCATTTGTTAACATTAACAGTCATCAATCAAAGGAAATGTTTAATATGTATTCCCCTAGCGCACACACACACACACACACGCATGCACGCACACACACACACACACACACACACACACACACACACACACACACACACACACACACACACACACGCGCACTTTGTGTTTATGGCAGAAAGTGGTGTAAACATGTATTCTGCTACTGAGAGCTAAACAACAGCTGAAGGTTGAGGAGCAGGTCTAGAGGCTTCTAAAGAATGGCAGGCCCAGAGAGCTGCAATGAATCTTTATTAATTTGAGCTAGAGTGACAGGGTGGGGAGAAAAAGAGGAGAACAACAGAGAGAGAGAGAGAGAGAGAGAGAGAGAGAGAGAGAGAGAGAGAGAGAGAGAGAGAGAGAGAGAGAGAGAGAGAGAGAGAGAGAGAGAGAGAGAGAGAGAGTGAGTGAAAGAGAGAGAGAGAGAGAGAGAGAGAGAGAGAGAGAGAGAGAGAGAGAGAGAGAGAGAGAGAGAGAGAGAGAGAGAGAGAGAGAGAGAGAGAGAGAGAGAGAATAAGAGTTGTCTTTCTCTTCATAATCAATATCTGGGCCTGTCCTCTCCACAGTCGGCTAATTCTATTTGCTGTGGTGAAGTCTGCACTCAGTTAGCCCTTGCACTCTCTCTTTCTCTCTCTCTCTTTCTCTCTCTTTCTCTTCACTCTCTCATTCTCTTCCTACCTCTCCCTCCCTTTGCCTCTATCACTTTCTCTCTCTACCTCTCTCATCTCTTTCTGCTCCTCTCACCATCTGTCTCTTTCACACTCTATTCCTTCCCCTTTCTCATCTCTGTCCTTCTCTCCCCTTTCTTTTCTGTTTCATGCTCTCTCTTCCCGCTTTGTTTGCATTTGCTCTCCACTCTCTCCCTTTCCCCCCTATAAAGTCTCTTGCTCCTTGTCCTTTCCCACTCTTCCTTACTGTTCATTCCTCTTTCTCCATCTCCCTCTTTCCCTCTCTCCTCTTCATCTCTCCCTCACCCTTTTCCCTTCCCACTCACCCCATCTCCCTTCCTTCGTCTTCTCTCTCCTCCTTCTTCTCTTTTGTTTCCCTTCTCTCTTTATCCCTTCATTGTTTTCTGTACCTTTTCTCTTTGGTCTTTCTCTTGTTCTAGCTTTCAACTGTCTCTTACTTTCTCTCCTTTATAGTCTCTTCAATGTCTGTCACTTATCCACCCACTCTTTAACCTATACTACCTCTTTTCTCCTTTTCCTCCTTTGTCTCTCTTTCGCCCTCGCTTCTTTCTTTCCGCACACTTCAGTTTTACTTCATGACACTCTACACTAATTAGCCTATTGGCGGTATGTGTGTAGGATAATACTGAGTCTGAAGAGTCTGTGTGTGTCTGTAAGCGTGAGAGTGTGTGTGCCCGCATATGTGTGTGGCAGGTTTATGCCACATTGTTGGGACCAAAACCTGGTAATATGCTCATGTTGTAGGAACCTTTTGTCCTTGTGGGGACCTCAAGCCTGTCAGGGTAAGTCAGGGTAAGGTCAAGGTTAGGGTAAGTGTGAGGTTAAGGTTAGGGTTAGCCTAGCAGTAGTTCTGGTTTGGGTCCCCAGGAAATGACTGGAAGTCTATGCAATGGCCTAACAGATCATGTCTGCGTGTGAAGAGGTCATTGGCTGTGGAAGTGTGCAGAGAAGGTTCGCTCTGACCCATCACAGCCACACAGAACAGACCGGGCCTGAGAGACTGAGACATGAAGTGTCTGACATTTCTCTCTCAATCACATTCTTTGTCTCAACCCTACCACTCATTCGCTCTCATCCCTTTCTTTCTCACCCAGCTGTCTCTCTCTCCTCCCATCTCCTTTCTTCTTCTCTCTCTCCTTTATCATTTTTCCCCTTTGTTTCTCTTGCTTTCTCTTTCTTTTCTCCCACGCTTCCTTTTCTCTTATTCATCTCTCTCTTTCTTTTGCACTTATTTCCCCCTCTTTTTCTCTCTCACACTATTTCTCAGCCTTCTCTATTTCTCACACATGCTGTTTCTCGATATCTCTCTTTCTCTGCTTATCTGTCTTATCACCCTCCTTTTCTCTCTCTCTCTGTTCATCATCAGCATGTTCAGGCTGTCAGTGAAACAAATGTGCTTGGCTTGTTCCAATTAGTGTGCTGTGTGTTGCGGCTGTGTGTTGCGGCTCTGTGTTTAGGCGTGTTCGTTTAATGAAGGTGTTCAAGCTGCGGGCAGAGTCTGCTAAACACTCCCACATTAAAGCCTCCACCGTCACTCCCAATACTATCAGACACACACACACACACACACACACACACACACTAGAGAAGATACATTGGATCAGACAGGACAGGGGGTGGGGCGTTAGAGACATCTCTCCTCCTTATCTCTCTTCATCTATTTATACCTCTTTCCAGTGGTTCTCTACTCCCTTCATCTTCTTTCTTTCTCTTTTTCTCTCTGTCTCTCACACAGGCTATGTAAATGCATAGAAGGGAACTTTACAATATCTTCATATATAACATTTAACCATACAGTCATAAGTATGATGCATATCTTCTTATGCACCTTTCATATCACATAAAATGTAGTTTGTTAATTTGCATAAATGTACAATTAGGCTTTGTGCTGAGTAATATGTTTCCATTATTTCGTGTGGAACAGAATACGTTTGTTTGTACCACGAATGTAACATATAAGTTACACATATAATGTTCAAATATACTACCCAGCATTTCAAAGGTTTGCAGTCTCACGTATTATTGAAATATTGTATGCTAATTACTAGAAGGCATTTTAAAGAAGCAGCAATAGTAGTAGTAGTAGTTGTAGTAGTAGTAGCATCATAGAAGAATCAGCGCATTGCTGGTTTCGGAACAAACCTGTGCATCTCCAAAATGAAAATTCAAAGGAATCAGTATTTTTGGACCAGTTCTTTCGGATCCACATGAAATCTGCACACCATGTAATGGGCAACATGTACTTTCAAATCATGTCAACCCAAAAAGCAATTGGTTCACATTCACATTGGTTTATATCCCGATCGGGGATATAATGTATCTCAATGTATCTACACTATTTATACATTTTATAAGCTCAACTTACCACATAAGTGCATCTGTTTCTCTGCATACTTTGTCAGCCCCATCACCTGGATAGTTTTGGTTAGTGGACTGTTCTCAACCCAGCAGTGACACTGAGGTATTTAAACACTCCAGCCACAATGCTGTGTCTGATCCAGCCCATGTGTCAGGAGACTGGCCACAAGTCACTGAACCATGGTCGGCAAGAGTCCTGGTTCTAATACATTTAGAAATTGAAAGCGCTGTGAGACAGCACACACACATCACGTCAGCTTCATTTGACTGCAGTGGGTTCTGATTGAAAATTTGGGTTGCAATAACTTTGGTGATGGTGCATAAGAAAATAGGCGCACCAAAGATGCAACCAAGCCCTGTCATCGTTCAGCTTCACCACATGATCCACCAACCACATAATACCTGCTCTGTGGTGGTCCTGCGGGGGTCCTGACCATTGAAAAAAAAAGTGATGGGGGGCTAACAAGGTATGCAGAGAAACAGATGGACTACAGTCCTTAATTGT
Source organism: Prochilodus magdalenae (assembly GCA_024036415.1). Taxonomy (NCBI): domain Eukaryota; kingdom Metazoa; phylum Chordata; class Actinopteri; order Characiformes; family Prochilodontidae; genus Prochilodus; species Prochilodus magdalenae. The sequence continues at coordinate 1,003,449 of JAMWET010005878.1, forward strand.
AGAATTACAAGGTGCCCCTATGCAGTAAGTGGAGAAAATAGAAAAGAAGTGGAAATTACATTGTAGTGGTCTTAATGTTATGTCTGATTGGTGTATATACAAATTCTACTCCATATCTACCCTTGTCATGAAAATGAATAAACCTTAATTCTTCAGTTTTTGCTTGTTTTAAAGAAACGTTAAAATATTTACAATTTTCTTTATACATGTAACTATTTGGGGTGCAAGGTTTTTTTTTACAATACCAACAAAATCTAAGGACATATATGGCCATATATCCGGCCATATATATTACAGGGGTGCTTTTCTCTGTTTTTATTGAGGCATTTGCTGTTGTTATTTTGTCATGATTGGACCTTGGCCCCCATCATTCGTGCTCTCTGTCAGGCTATAAGTGTGTTGGTGCTCTCCTTGGAGATGGCCTCTCTATACGCACCCTTACTGGGTGACAGGAAGTGTGACATGGGTGTCACTCCTACCCCCTGCTTATTGATGACATGACAAAACCCCGGGCCCAGAAGAGCACCTTGGCCCTGTTGCCACCGGTTACGACTCCTAACCGTATTCTACCCGGCAGTCCCCAGCCTCGCCTAGCAGTGTACACATGCCAATCACTTGCGCTGCTGGCTGGTCCGAAAGAGGCTGCCATGTCAATCTGGTTCTGAGCCCTGGGAGGAAGCTGAGGAAACAGAAGCTGAGGCATCACTGTGATTGGCACACACTCACTGAGCGCTTCAAAAACTCCGCAGAGCTCCCCACTATCAGTCATAACTAGCCTTCTTAAGCAGGAGACGCCGGAATGCTTCCTGTTCCTGAGCCTCTCCTCTCAGCCTTCTCATTGTTATATTCACACGCAGTCGGCATGGTATACAACATAGGAACTTTTCATCAATCACCAATTTACACAACGGGCAAACAGGTCCAATCAGCATGCATCTAACATGATCATGCAGGAAAAAAAGATCAACTTAAAATGATAAAGCAAAGAAGAAAATAAGAGGCAAATAAACAATGAGAAGTGAGGATGAATAGGCTAGGGGATGGAATGAGATGAAGCGTAAATTCCTGCTTTTCCAATGCCTGCGCTGACCAGCAGAGAGAACTGAGAGTGGCACCTTCCCACACAGTGCACAAGACCACCACCTCTCTTGCTAGTAACAATCTCAGGCAAAGCAAAAGGGTTAGCTTCCTCACTAGCACTGCGTGTTAGTTCATCATTCAGAACAGAGATGGAGGAAATGTAAAATAATTAGCGGGATATCAAGGTCCCCTTTCAACGTTGAAGCATCGATTGTGAGAAGACAGGCATTTCAGTATCAGTCTTTGACAAGTCAGCTGATAGAAAAATAATTTAGCCGACATCAGATTTCAAAATGACATTAGTAATATTGATTAAGTTTTTTTTCCAAGCTGCTTTACACAAATCAAGCTCCCATCATTTGAAATTCAATTCATTTCTTATTCTGAAGGTTAAGTTCTACATTTGAATTTAAGCTATAAAATGCCTGTCTATAGAAGGACCTTAGTAGAAGAGCTAGGTCTAATCATGCAGGAAATAGAGTACAAGTCTAGCTTGAAAGAGCAAATGCACTAACATTGCACAAAGGTGTTTACTTACAGGTAATAAGTGTAGGAGTGATAGGTTCTTCTGCCGAGTGAGGTGGTGGAGGGGTATAAGCAGTGGAGGGGTGGGGGGGATGGAATGGAAGGAAAGAAAAAGTAAAAAATATTAATGTTTGAAAAAGAGATAAAGATGAACAAAAGCAGACATGGTGGCATACGTGTGTGAGAGAAAGAGAGAGAGAGAGAGGTGTTCGGCCTCGTGATCGTGGGACAGGTAAAGTGATTGCGGAAGGGGGCCTATTGCATGCTCACTGAAACACTAGTAGACTATGGGCAATTGAAATGATTCTTTTTTTTTCTTATGCCCAAATTTCCATACTGCTGAACGTGTTTTAGAAGAGGTTTTGTCTTTGACAGTCTTTCCATAAATGCTAAACGACCACTCCAACAGTTTATTACTTAAGGCTAGATATACTAACGTTATGTCCCACCTGTGGCTGTCAGTATTTACTAAATAGAGGCAGCAGCTTTTTAGCACCTGTAATGAGATGAAAGGGGAGGTGAGTGCTGCTTTTGACTATTGCATATGCATTTATAGACGTTTTCCTCTCAAAGTGCAACAGACTAGGAAGAGATTAGTACACAGAAGCACTTATTTTGATTTACTATGGCTGAAAGTAATACTGACTTTAACTGATAAGCTATTATTTAACCTTATGAGCCATGGTTTGGTGGTGGAATAGTATGTGGTTTGGTTTGTCTTGTGGAAGAAACAGACAGTCATACAAACCATATGTAATTTTCACAGAGGTTTATGCTGTGCTGGTCATATGTTAATTAAGTTGTGCTTGTGTTCGCTTGTGTCTGTGTTCTACTTACTAGATTGAGCGGCTAAATTAGCCCCTGCCACCGGCACAAAGTGTCAGCAGACTGTCAGTAATTAGCATCTCTATTAGTAAATCTGCCCCTTAATCTCTATCTGCCACTTTTCGTAGCGTATGCTTGATTACCACAGACAGTAATTTAAATGCATTTTACTGTACTTAAAAGAACTGAAAAAACACAAAGAGGTGCCTATAGCCATGTGCTTTAGCACCTGCCCACTGTCTTCTATTTGCAGTCCCTCTGTCTGTTTCAGCAGATTTTTTTTTTATGATTATGAAAAACTGTCGCAAACTTGACAATGTTTAGAATTAGTAACACCTTATTGAAGGCAGCCTTCAGGCTTCGCAATGCCTACATAAACCTTTCATGACGGTTGACATCATCTTTGGTAGACTTATTTTGAATAAGTTATCAAATTATAATACTTGTTAAGTTGAAATGATAGAAATTCTGACCAATGCAGCCTTGATGACAACTGATGCTTGCTGGAATTACCCTACGTTTAAGAAAGTTTATGTCTATTGGGTTGCAAGGTTAATACAGCATTATGAATGTTGCACTCTCAGTGAAGTGCTACCAAGATTTTTAACATTTGAAAGTGGCCAGATAGTTTGACTTGAAGAAATCTACCTCTATAATAAGCATTATTTAACTTTTTTGTGCTCATTCTGGTCAGATCCAGGAAAAGAAGAACTGGTGCAAATACTAATTTGTTCAGCAACAGAGGTTGGACAGGTCATATCTTACAATAGGGCTAACAAGATTTCAATCACTGCACCTTCTGCGCTGGGCAGTGTCGGAGCAGGTATATCAGGGGAGATATTGTCTTTGAGCAGTTACATTCTGAAGTGTCTTGGTCTTGATTTTAGACGGTAATATTAACTGAACTGAGGTTAGATTTAACATGAGGATTAGAATGTCCTAGCACACTTCCATTTCTAATCTAATCTGGCTAATTAAACCAACATATTCAACGGCACCTGTTCATTTGATTAAAGCTATATTGAAAGGGGATTCGATTAAACTGGCTATGCATAGTGATCATAACCTTAGCCCGTCACTCAGACTTCATCAGGATAGAAAACGCTTCCTGAATGGAAATTCCAGCCAGGCCTCTATGGCCTTTCCCCAGCACAAATATGATCATTTCGAAATAAAGTGTGCAGTTGGAAATGGTGTTCCATGTTGCTGTGTTTACATGAAGGTGTTAAAGTGTATTGGAGATAAGGGGGTAGTATGGGTTATTGTAATGTGGTGCTTATATTAAACCTGCAGGTCTTTTCTTTTCGGCCCTCCCTCTGCGCTTTTACTGATGGGTGACTAAGAGACAACTGCTAATCTAGAACAAATGCAGAACGAGCCGACAGACTGTGTACGTGTACGTGTGTGAAATAGGACCTCAATATTTGCTCAGAATGACTCTAGAGGCCCCTGGGTTCTGATAGAGGGCTGTAGGGGACCAGGCTAATGCAAACTAGCCTGCAGCTAACCCATCACTCCTCTGCTCCACAGCTTTCATCACCATTTCCCTGTCATCTCCCTTTTCCCTCTGTTTCTCTATCTCGACCGTTTCACACAAAATCACTGTCTCTCTCTTTCTCTGCTGCGAAGTGGTCTCATGAAGATCTCCTGCGTTTTTATTCCAGAGTATTTTGAAACTCCAAGTTTGGTTGAGGGTGACAGATAGATGGCCTCCCAGCGTTAATTTTTCATCACGTCTCTCCCTCTCACTGCTATAAACTCGTTTGAATAGGACTTATCAACATAATTAGATTAATTATTCAGCATCACACTGACAATGCAGCGGAGCAGGGGTCAAAAAGAAATTGGAAGGGAAATCTATTATTAATGGCTGAAGTTCAACTGAGAAGACCGCCAAGATTTGTAAGTCTTTTAGATGCTTGTCTTGAAAAACAGGACTCTCCATGTACTGCATATCAATGCGATTACAAGATAATGGATTAGCAACTCTACAGTTATGAGGACTATGGCCCATTTTTATTATCTTACGATGTTTTATCTTTTCAGAATTTTTTAAGTCGGCCCCTCTATATTCTCAATATAGTTTGTGCCTGCTTCTTCTCCAACTCTAGCTACATGACCCAACACAGTCTCTGACTGGCAGTTGCAGTGATGTTTACACATTGATTAATGTTTTACACTGACGTTTCATTCAACGAAGTGCAAACAGTAACACTTTCAGGGGTCTTGGTCATGGACGATACGTCTCTACAATGCCGTTAAACCATCCATGTACATGACAACATCTTAAAATCTCCTTTAACTCCAGACTCATTATGAATATTTATGAGACTTACCACTCAGCAACTACTATAAATAACTCAGTAGTTATTATAAAACTAATATCCATAATTATGTATTGGTAATTCATGGCTGAGCAAAAGAAGATGACTATTTTTCTGGGATTTGCTGTGATTTTGTAATTCATCCAGTATATGTGAACATATGATATGAACAATGCCTGTTTGTGCTTGTGTTACTATTTCTTTGTGAGGAATGCTTACCGTTTCTTCATGAGCAGGACCACACCAAGGAAGATGATGACAAAAAGGAGAATGCCAGCGATGACCCCGGCGATCTTCACAGTATGGTCTGTCTGTTTTTCTGGCTCCACTGCGTTTGGCTTGTGGGTTGCTGCTCCTAAAACATCAAGGATAAACAAATGAGGAAATGCACCAAGAAAGCTGATCTTTTAAGGAATAAGGATTCAAATGTGTGCATCATTTATTTTCCACATAAATGAAATATACTGCATGAACACAACTACTTTCTTGGGAAGTAAGTTTTTAGTTTACACTGCAGGCTACTCTTTTCCAGTGGTATACAGTATAGTATCCAGTGTGTGACCAAAAGCTCTTCAATGTTCTATAGGCAAGGTGTTTGAATAGCTGGCCAACGTCAGGAATAAGCCCTCCAATCATTTCTTAGCAGATGCTGCTGCCTTTCTGGCTCTTTAGAGGTGCATCTGGTAAAATGCTGTGCCTGGAGGCCATGTACAAGACACCTAATAACATGCTTTCATATGTTTCCTAATCATTTAATTTTTATTGTATTCCATATGGGTTTTGACTAGTTTGACTGAATAATAAGCCAGCACTGTGTGGACTCTTTTTATTAGACCAGTTTTAGTGAGCTAATGTTTTCACCCATTAACTGTATGAAATAGAAATCAACAAGCCCACCTCCAGACCAGCGGGGGAAGTTGATGTGGCCTCAGTATTGCAGTGCATTAGCATTTGGACAATTTATGAATCCATTAACTTGTTCCGGCTACTTCAGTGGTTACATCCGTGTGAAACGCCCGAACTGGATTTTGGGATGCAGTATATTATGAAGACTTTGGAATATTTCACCAGTTCAGGATGTAATTTTGGTATTTTTAGTGAAATATAGATATTCATGTTGGTCATATACTGCGTACTACATACTACATTTGTGTACATTCAGCAGACAAGTAGTATTCATTCAAACACAGTCAAACAATAAACATGTGAACAATATTGGCCACTAGGACTGAAATAGGGATCCCCTGGTTTACTTCTTTTTGACTATAATAGTTAATTGCTGCTGTAATACAATTTATCCATAACAGATGTACACATTTGAATCCCTACTTTCTTTAGTGTAATGCCTAATTAAAGGCACTGTTGGTCTTCACTGTAACTTACTTTGGCATAGTAAAATGAAAGTGCTTAAGGCTTAGCAGTGAGAGCAGTTAGTGGTGATAAAGCGCGATAAAGCGTGATGTTCACTTAACCTGTCACGATTGATGCTATGAGAAGCGACAAATTGTTTTTAAAACAGTGTGTTTCTGGCTGGATGTAACGCAAGTGCAGACTTTTTTATTAACAATATTCTACATAACCTTTACTTTATACAAAAAAACAAAAAAATTACAAAAGCCGTATTTAATATTGTACAAAGCAAAAAGAAATGAAGTACTGACAGCTACTTTCATCAGAGCTGCAAGCACATTCATTGTGCACTGAAAGGATGAGAAACGGTTAGCATTACCTCAAGAGCTTTTCTGAAAAGACTACAAAAAAAAAGATACTTATGTTTTTCTGGAGGCACAGAATAACAATGTTTTCCATTTTTTGTTTAGTTATTAAATTCAAAACATCAGAAGTTGGGTTGTACTGATTTTAAAAATGATGTTGGTTATGTTTTTGGTTGAGTGTGGTTAGGCCCTGGGCTCATAGTTCTTCTGGGACTCTTATTTTGAAGGACTTTAGTTGCCTACAAACTAACAGAAAAACAACAGAGTGTGAGCTTGCTGGTGTACTGTGTGCTGCTGCACGATGTTCTGAGTTGAGCTTCCATTAAAGATGAGTATTAACCACATTCTAAAGTCTGTAAAGCCTGTGTGTTTAGTGACCACCTGTTTGGCGGTTGAATTACTCATTCCCTGCATAGGAGCGCAAAGTTCAATCCCAGCGTGAGCAAAGGGCTCATTATGCCGTCTCATATTACGATACCAATACAAATATGATCAATCATGCAGCCCTAAAAGTAGGTGTGCAAACTCGTGGATGACCAATGCAGAAATAGCATGAAATGAACATCTGTACACAGTTCACGTAAAATGCAGCACAATGTTGGCATTACTGTTGCCAAGATATAAACTTTATTTAACCTTGAATGTAAAGTACTGGAATTCCATTGAGACTTTTGGGCTATTTATTTGTAGGATCCATCAGGCAACGGTGGTTGATAATGGTGGAGCTATGTGTTCCTTTGCTTCCTGCCAGGGAGAGATAGCCTCAGGGAGGCAATATATGATAGGCCCAACACTGCCTCTCCTCCTCCCTGTAGATAAGAATGTCCCACTGTGTGTGTGTGTGTGTGTGTGTGTGTGTGTTTGAGGTGAGTGTTTATGCTGTAATGAGAAGCCATGTCAGCTCAGCCACCTGTGAATAGAGCGGTTTCCTCTGACAGTGAGTTTAGGATGACAAATGAGAGAAATGGAACATTCTGCCCAACTGTGTGTGGGTATTTGTGTGTCTGTGTGACTCTTTGTGTGTTTTTCTGCAGGTTTATATGCACTCCTCTCCAATCATGCGGAGATTTAACACTACATCCAGACGGCCTGTTAGTGAACGGTTTTCTATGTGTGTCTGTGTTTGTTTACATACGGATGTCCTGCAAGCATGGATGCGTAACAAGCATGTCAGATACGAGTGGAGAGTTTATGGAAGCGTGTGCGCTGAGAGTGTGAGCGTGAGGCGCTGTCACATACAGAATACATTGTGGGAGGTTGTGTATGCAAGCTTGTTTTTACACAGGGGTCTGACTGCAAATACAGAAGTAGGAATTGCATCAGTGCTGTAGTAAACTGAGTGTGTGTGTGTGTGTGTGTGTGTTTGTGCGCACACATACACGCCCACGCATGTGCACCCACACACACTCTCTGGGGCTCTGATGGGTGGTGATGGTGGTAGTAATGGAAGCGGATGGATAGAGACAGTCTTGGCAGGGTAAGTGTCTGACCTGTTAGTTGGTTGTCGCCTGCAGCCGGAGCGATGCGGATGTAGGGTGTAGTGAGCTGCGTCACTAGAATAGCGGCTGACAGAGCGAGATCCATAACAGCATGCAGGGGGGGAGAGAGAGAGAGAGAGAGAGAGAGAGAGAGAGAGAGAGAGAGAGAGAGAGAGAGAGAGTGAGAGATAGAGACAGAGACAGAGACAGAGACAGAGAAAGAGAAAGAGAAATAGAGAGAGATAGATAGAGAGAAAGTGAGGAAGGAGAGATTAAGGAAAAGAGGGAGAGCAAGAGAGTCAGGCAGTGAGAGAAAGATATACAGAAAGAGAGACACAGAGGAAGAGAGAAAAACGTGAGAAAGAAAAAAGTGAGGGAGAGAGAAAAAGACAAAGAGAGGAGAGGAGTGAGGCAGTTTGAGAAACATACAGAAAGGCCATGACAGAAAGAGCAATAGAGATTAAGAGATTGAAAAAAGAGAGATAAACAGAGAGAGAGAAAGTGAGAGAGAGAGAAAGAATGGGAAAAGGAGAGAACAACCAGAGTGTGTAAGTAGTTAAGAGTCAAGCTGAAAACTTCAAAAACAGTCACACAGTAGAAGGGAACACTGCTTCCCTCATAATCACAAGCACTACACAATTAGTCTTAATCAACCTGTTAATATCCGTGCACAGCATCAAAAGCCACTACGCTAGTATAACACTTCAGTCTACTACAGCTTTGTAATCAGATATAGAGATCTCACCTTTGGTGGCAACGCGAACACAGTCTATTTTAGTCTCCTGCAAAGAAAGAACAGAAAAGCATCAGACTGGAGGGCTGGTACATGCCATGTTCACTGATTTCTGTACAGTAATTGAACTGATTCTTATTTGCTCCCACGATAACGATAACCGACTGTAAAAGGTGACGACTGTATTTAGTCAGAGTTGTGTGTAAAATTACCATAATTAGCTGTTAAAATCAGTACATCAGTTAAGTACATATTTTAAAGGCAATTCTCTGGAAAATCTGTAGGAGCTGTATGAGAATATTGAAGCTGCCATTAGGACGCCATTAGGAACCTCTACAACTCCATGCTGAGACATCTGGTATGTTACATTAGCAAACACGGTGGCCCAAAACATAATACCGAGAGACTCTGCTTCTGTATGTGTAGCTCAATAAATATTAACCATATCAGTCTAAATTTTTCATTATTTATTGTTAGTGTGTCTACACAATTTCATGCATTACATGCTATTTTCTATTGGCTGGAAAATAATAATGACATTTTTTATCTTTTTTTTGAATGATCTTTTTTTATTTTCATTTCTGTTAAGGTGTTGAGTTGAGAGATTTAGATTTACCGTTTAAGATTTATTTTAAGCTTAAAATATATATCATTCAAATGATTCAACAATGCTGTAACATCTTAAGTTACTATACAAATAGAAAGAGCTTTAGTCCAGAGTATATCAGTGACACCCCCTGTGTTTTGGAGCAGGAAGTAAGACTGCATCCTTATCCCTCATGTTTACATGGTGTCAGTGTGTATGCTTAAGAACTGTCACTATGGAAACACACATTTTCTGCATTTAGATCAAGTTTTTTGGTGTTTTAATGTACAAATATAATGACTGTATGCATGTGCAGCTGTTTAAAGCTGTTTGCTAATCATGTACATCTAGCATGTTTGAGTTCTGCTCAAAATGAGCTACAATTGTCCAGACTGTAACAGTACATACTGAAATATTTAGTAAAGATTCATCAGGTACAACAACATAGAATTTTTTGCTGCTTTATTGTTAGGCCTGTATAGAAAGAGAAGGTCAGAAAATGCTGACAGTGCAATTGTAATGTTCGATATTAGCGTTTCATTATTTTTATTTTATACTTCGACCAGTAGTGGACAGTACTTTGGTCATTTTTAATATTCTGAGGGTTGCATAGGTTCACTAAGCTGTTTACACATCAAGAAAAGATTGTACTTGTTCTTGTCAGATATATAACTTCTATTATAACTCTGCAACAGCTTCAAGAGACACTGCATTTTACATCCATATTGTGCAACCCTGCCATTTACCATTTAGGACATTAGCAACACTGGCCAAACTATTCCTGCTTTTACCAATTGTTTACAGACTGAGCAAAACCCTGAAATATACTTCTATAGTTTTTGCACTATAATTAATAGTGTTATGATTCATTCATGAAAGGATCTAAAACTCTGCTTTCTGCTGCCCTGAGACCAAACCTGCTTGCTCGATATATTACAATTCATTACAATACAATATAAACATGAGCTATTTGCTTAGTTATTGAATGAAATGGCACATTTGGTGTCATGCGTAGTCCTTTCTTCCAGCCCTAACTAAAAGGAAGGACATTAGGACTGTGGGCTTTGATTAATTATCAGTCTTGAATAGACAGACACAAGGCTGCCTGGCTAAGTGCCCGTCAGCATTCATCAGTAGCACTAAAACACAGGTCTTCAGTCAATTAGGAGACGAGCTCTTGCTCGCCCGCTGACTGAGAGATAGAGGAGTCCTTTTAAAGAAAAGCACGTTGTGTCACTGCTGTCAGTCTAAACAGCAGCTTTCTTTAAAAGCACCGGGGAGAGAGAGAAATACAGACAGAAAGAGTAAAAGGGAGGGAGCGAAAGATAGAGGGAGAGAGTCAGCAATGCATTAAACAAAAGTGTGTTAATGTGTCCGATGGGCGTGGGTGCATGTGTGCCGTGCTTTTCAGGCAGGTGCACTCTGCACAATGTGGCCGTGTCACTCAAGCAGTCACTCTCCGCGAGAAACTTTTGCTGTCACGGCCAAAGTGCTTTTTCTTCCCTCTGAGAAGACTGAAAACCTTTCGGCCGGTGCTGCGTTTCTGCGGCTTTAAAAAAATGGCCCACAGTGATTGAAGGGTCTGGCAGGAGGGCCTTAACTAGTCATGCTTATTCATGTCCACGGTAACGTCCTTGCTTTCAGCTCTAACAGGAGCAAAGAGGAGGGCTGTTTTGTAAGACACAGTGAGAGCTAAAATGGGCCGCCTCCTGCATTTTTTGCGTGTGAGTGTGCCTGTGTGTGTGTGTGTGTGCCTGCCTACCAATCCAGTTTTAGGCTTTATTTGTTGTTATCATACCACACACACTGATACTGCTGTTGTACTTCTTTCAGATGCCAAATATCTGGCTGATTTTGGGCCCTCAAACAATTATACAGCTCTGCCCTCAAATACATACTTTATTAACAGCTGCTGTGATTAAATATATTTTTTTGTTGTGTCTGAGCAAAATGAAAAACATCAAGGGTTTATTGTATCAAGTCTCTTCACAGACTATCACAACACTCCAATAACCTATAAAGATCCTTGGGTGAGACTCCTAACACTTTACCCACAACATCTGCAATATAATGCTCTGGATAAAAGTGTCTGCCATAATGTAAGCATATGTGGCAAGTGTCAAGTAGAAAGCGTTGGTCTGTACATATTTCAGATCTACTTCTGCCACAAAATGATCTATGACTTAGCTTAGGCCCTGTGGTATTTACATCTGTCTTGAGTGACCTGTTCACACATGGACAACAAGATGTTCTGTGAGTCTCGAATGTGTCTCCATGGAGCACCTGTGTTTGACTTTCATGATTGCGGAAAAGGTTCTGTGCACATTAACTACAAGTCTCCCATTGTTGTCACACAAACCCTCCTGTTAGTCCTTGTTCATTTACATGTATTGACTGGGAGCACAGTTTTTATAAAAACAAACCTACACAGCTGCCTTTATCCCTGCTGTACTGACGCTGTTGATTAGGTGATCTTTTGTGGCTTTCGAGACGCACCAGGGCTTTAGTGTTTGCACTATAAATGTACAAATGTAAAACGCAGATATATGCCTCCCTAACCCCCTCTGAAAGTGTTTTGAGTAATTAGATCATAGTCTCTAAAAGGCACTGGACCACGTTCAAAACTGTGATCGATCAATTATGAATGGCCCACCCAAAACACCTGTGAATGCCAGGTGTAAACAGGGCCTTCGCTAAGCATATTATAAACCGCTGAAGTCTAGAAATTTTCTGCTTAGCTTATCAATACGAGTTTTAGTCCTTACATACAAAAAAACACATATACCCTAACAGTGTGACCTTTCATATGCATCCAAATAGAAACTGTCTGAAATTAATAACATTCTCTGAGTTTAGGCATTATGACAAAAACTGAGTGCGGTACAATTTCTCACTTGGCTGAGTGGGATTTTTGCCAACGTTCTGCAAAGCTTCTACAGTTAGCAGTAGAAACTTCTGCCAGTGCAGTACCCACCCCATTGGCAGTGCTGACTGCCTGGAAGTAGACGCTGTAGCTCTTGTGGGGCAGCAGGGGTACATTCCAGAAGCCGCTGTAGGTTTTATTGTCCCCCACAGTGAAAGGCTGAGGGGAAGGGATGCCCCCAGACGGGAACTCAGCTGTGAAATAGTACTTAGAGTTGAGAGATGTGGCGTTCTGGTAGTGGACAGGGACAGGATAACAGCGAAGGATCTCTGCCTCCCCACCACGTGCTCTTCTGGGCCTCTCCTCCTCCACCACCACCTGATACACACTGTGTAAGAGAGACAGAGGGAAAAAAGAAGGACAGAGAGTGAACATGGCATATGGGCCACAGGACCCTCTTCTCACACTGTGCTTAATTATTTTTTAATTGTTTTTGCAGCTCAGTGAAACAAGTGAAGACAACGAGAACATTCAGACACCACATCTTAAAATAACTTTATGTATAAACTATTACTCAGTAAAAATCTATAGCACCACAGCAGACATCTGTCGGTCACAAGCCCACTAAATTAACATGTATATATGAAGAGATATTACTTTAAAGATGCACCAGTCTCTCTATGAAAGAATAAAGCCAATTTCAATTTCAGACGTCCTCATTCGCGTGAACAATGGCCGACACGAACCGCAGCCGCATTCAATCAGAGCAGTGGGCTACTCCAGTCTACAACCCAATCTCCCTGTGCGAGTTCCTCTTTCATCTTCTCTCCTTTGGCGAACTCTCAGACATCACAAGTGTGTTCCATCATAGGTGCTTTCTTCACCGTGCCTCACTCAATCATGTCCAATATTCTAAAGCACTGCAGCCAGAAGAACAGAGCGGCTATAGTGCTCTCAGCAGAAAAGAAAATATAGCCCTGCCATGCTACTGCGGTGGCCATGTTTGCTATTTAATAATTTAGATCTTTAAAGGTCAAGTAGGACTTCACGCTTCTCTTTATACATCTACTCTGTCAGCTTGGAGGAAAAGCTACAGAGTCTAGAACTCTGCAGTACATCTCTCAAAAGCAATAGAGCACAAAGATTATCGTAAGACTCTACAACGAGATTCTTTTACACCCTCATATTAAAAGCTTTAAGATGATCTTTCATGGATGAAAAGGTTCTGTAAATGAGAAAGCACACCAGCATGGATGCCAAGCCTAAGGACAGTTCCTATAAAGCTGGAGCACTTAATCCTAGTCCTGAAGAGCTACCAACCTGGAGAGTTCAGTTCCAGCATGCCTGTCTGTAAAACTCAGAATCCCCTGAAGGTTTTAATTACTTGGACCAGGTGTATTTGAGAGGAGCTAAACTGCAAGGTGGTAGATCTCCAGGACAAAGCTTGAGCGCTCTAAAGCTCCAAAATTGTTGATATTAAAAAATTGAAGTAATTATCCTCTTCAGATCGAGTATGCAATTACAAGCAGCAATAGGTGGTGTTCTTAACTCTGAATTCATGCTTTTTTTTCTTTTAAAATGAACATGAATGAGAAATAATAATTCATATTTCCTACACACTGTGAGTGAAACACAGCATCAGGGAGAGTCTTTGTGCTAGTATATTATGTTTAGTTGAACATGAAGCAGAGGCGAAACATATAACTGGTCAATATTATTCTTCCTAGCAAGCTCAGCCTTGCTGATGTAAAATATATATTTTGGTAGAAGATTATATAAATATTTTTATAGGTTTGGATTTTATCTTTGAAACTATGCACTTGAAACTATGTACTTGTTTTGCTGCTTTGTCAAATCTCCTTACTAGATTCAAACTGTGTTTGTACTAGTGATATGCACAAGCACTTGAGTATACACTTAACAGCTGGAGGTGCTACGGTTCAAATACTGAAATCACTGCCTGGGTATTCGTTACATTTCATTGCAGAAGAAAATAAACAAGCCAACGATCCAGTGAAACTTTGATAGCATTTTTAAGTAACAATAAACATAATCCAAATAAGTTTGGATTTTCACAAACCCAAGACTACTTTACGATAGGAAATTTACATAATCGTAATAATAAAAATAAATAAATATATATATAAAACAGAAGAAGAATGAAAGTGTTGAAAACACAGAAAAGCTTTGAGGTACACTTTGAAGGATGACAGAGTTTAGCAGTTGTAGGGAGACAAAGGAAGAGAGAGATCCATAGTTTACGGGCCATAAAAGGAAAGATCTGTCTCCAAACATGAAGCATTCAAAACAGGGACCACCAAGAGGCCCGGAAGAAAGAACCTCAGAGTACGAGCAGAAGTAAAGGGAAGAAGGAGGTAAGTTGGTAAGTGCTTGAATGTATGCAAATGTTCAAGGTAGGGTAGCTGAAGTAGTGACACAGTGAGTCTGTGAGTAGTGAGTCTGCCATTCACATCATGCTTTAACTCAGCTGCCTTACACTTTCTCCAGTTCTTTGCTCATGCCAATAGAGCGAGGGGCCAGCCAGGCAGTGGTTAGCGGCTAGTGGAATGAATGTTGACTGATGCTAATCTGACCTTTGGGCTGGCTAATCTGTAATAAATCTAGGTTTGTTTGGACTTGCAAGCAAAAGGTTATCTGTGACTCTAAAGAGCAGGGTATATAAATATACTGTAGTTAATAAAATTACCAGATTTCACATTCAGGCAAGGCTGAAACCAGCTACTGCCCTTTTCCCGCAGCTTTCTCATTAAATACAAATCTGAATCAGCTGAAAACCTGCTTTTGCCTGAAGCATCACTACATGGAACTGTTGCTCTACCCTTATAGGTCCACGAACACCAACACAGGGTGCCTCTAATAAATAGCCATGATACAACAAGCTTTTACATGTTTACAAAGATTAAAACTTCTGTCTAGTCATCATTATGCCCCGTAGCTTTGAATCCCTTTTATATACGCTGGGATCTGTCACTGTGCCTCATGTGACAGAGAGCTGGGTCCTCATGTTTAGAGATGAAATATTATATGCTGAACTGTTTAGCCCAGCAAGACTGAGAGAAGGAAGTTAATTAGCATCTGGTCTCACTGTGAAGTCATAAGCCAGAGGTGAAGGGCCAAAAGATGGCAGGACTGCTGGCCTATAAAGATCAATGGGAGAAGCAGAGAGTGAGGATATGACAGGGTGTGAGGTTGAGACAGGGTGTGTGTGAGACAGAGAGAGAGAGAGAAACAGAAAGGGAGAGAGAGAGAAAGACGCCAGACAGCCTTTCAGCAGAGCTAAATGAGCGGCTCTAATGAGATGGGTGAGATCATTGAAAATCTTGTTACTGATCACCACTTCCCTGTTTTATCCAATATATTGATATTTTGCTAAGAGAATAGGCCCATCTCCACTGACATCTACTCACAGCTGGTAAGTCATAATTGAATTACTGACTACCACTGCACAGTGCAATATTAGTTAATAACATAAGCTGCCTGCCTTCAGAAAACATTTTAGTAACAGGCAACATAACTCTTGTCATTGATTTCAATGACAATAATAAACTGTTAGACAACAGACACCAACGTATGGCAAAGCACAAAACAATGCAAAAAAATATGGACACCACTGGTCAGTTTATATTTGGCTAATTTTCTAAGTGAAAATAAATTACACATCCTCTACAGAGAAGACAATTCTGCATATTTTAAGGCACACTGTTTATTAAAATAAAGAGGCAAAATTTATGGTATTTTTTCCTGTGCTTTTTCATACTCAGCATATACCGCTATTTTGCAGTAAAATTCCCTTTAGAAAATGTGTGACCTTTTTTTCACTTTCTCACAAAATCAATGACACGTTAAATTTGTCCAGGAATTATCAAACTTTTGCTTGCAACTGTGGGTAGTCGTGGGCTGGAGGTTAGGGGAACCAGTCTTGTAACCAGAGGGTTGTTGGTTTGATTCCCTGAACTGACAGTAATACCTGAAGTGCACTTAAGCAAGACACCTAACCCCTGAGTGCCATGGGTAGGGCTACCCACCAATCCGTGCAGGTGTGCTCACTGCCCTTTAGTGTGTAGGCGGGTGTTTCATGGATGGGTTAAATGTGGAAGACAAATTCCTCTGTATGCAAACACAAATACCACAAAATGGCCTAAACTCTGTATGACTGGTCTCACATAACTGTGTGCTGCACCGTGTGGGTAACAGAGTTCAATGTTGTTAACAGAACATACAGAAAGTGTCAGCCACTAGAAGATGGTCTGAGATGGAGAATCACATCAGTGTTAAGCAGGAAGGAGCAGAAATCATCACAGCTGTCAACTCATGTCTAAGGTTGTCAATTAGACACAGCGTGTTTTCCTTAGTTTCACCTTAAAGCATCATCTCTTTTTTATTGTTATTTAGTGCAGTAACTAAGTAACTGACCTGGGGTATGCTATGACAAATTGAGTTCACACAATTATGATTGACATTACTTTATGATCTACTTTTAGCTAGTACAAAGAAGATATGTCTTGAGTGGAGAAGCATGCTGACAACTAGCAGCTATGTTTCCTTTGAAGGCACCTGAACAGATGTGACTCCAGTAAAAGTTTAAACCCAATTCCACTGAACTTCTGTTTTACTGAGGGATCAAAACATAAATCTCCACCCACGAGCACACCTACAACAACCCAGCAACATGTAACAGTGGCAAAAAAACAAAATGTCTTGAATGAGGCTTTAATACAGTAGTTTTGCTGCATATCATAATCAAGCTCTATGGAGTAGGACTTGGCACTAAGGTTTCCTAAAGATAGTAATCTATCAGTAAGCATGGCTTTGGTTTATTCAAAGCTCATACACATCTCTGAACCTCGTACACTGAACAAGTGCCCTTCCGAGATAGAGAGGCATTTGGACTGTCTACTATATAGGAGGCAGAGTGTCATGCTCTGCAGAAGAAACGCCATGTATATATTTCCTTATGAAAAAAAAAAAAATCATGCATGGCATAAATGATCTCCCACTTCATAAGCCATATGACCTATAAATACTATTATACAAGATCCACAATGTGCACAGATACGGTGGATTTTCAGGTGGATTCCTAGCCAGTGAGAACAGAGCGAGTGTCTGAACGGTGGAGGTCTCCATAAAGCCTGTGTGAAACAGGATGATAGCTTGGGATGGAATCAGTCCGAACCCATTTCCACCTCTCAACTGAGCCACGTCCTTCTTCTTCTTCCTCTGTTACTGTGGAAACGGAGATTTCTCTCTGGTTTACCCATCAGAGTACTTAATATTCTCCATAAAATTCTCTCTCTCTTTTTAAAGAAAAGAGAAAGGTCTCACTTGACGTCTGTGCTTATGATGTGGTGATAGGTGTATGTGCCGTCAAGAATGATATTCATGGC
Organism: Prochilodus magdalenae; assembly: GCA_024036415.1. Lineage (NCBI taxonomy): Eukaryota > Metazoa > Chordata > Actinopteri > Characiformes > Prochilodontidae > Prochilodus > Prochilodus magdalenae. The sequence continues at coordinate 1,020,983 of JAMWET010005878.1, forward strand.
ATGAATAAGACCCCCTCCCGAAGCCCTCAGGCAAAATGGAGACTGCCAATGGCTATGAAGATCTAAAGATCTAAGATGGACGACACATCTCTCTCTCTGCTCTCCCTGTCACCGGTTTCATGTTTATGCTGAGGAGAAAAAGGCATTCCTTCATAAACCAATCCTATTACCAAATCACAAACTGGCACACTGTGTTACACATTACATTATGAGAGTAATAAATAGTTGCACTCTCTGGCAAAGACGTGAATAACCCATTGACAAATGTATAGTTTCACTGCGCTAAGCTTTCGGTAAAGGGCTTTCCATTGAGTGGAGACAATAAAAGGAAGGCTGTTTTTCCTTATCCTTTCCCTAACCTCTGTCATTCATGTAACCTTGTGTTTACAGGTTTCCTATCATTCATTATACATTCCATCTGTCTTCGTGAGGATCTGAAGGAGAAACAGCACATTATGAAGTGTTCAACAGAGGCAAATTTGTTTAATTACACGTCAGGTTATTTCTACCTAAGCACACTTTTATGAATGCCTGTTAGAACGCTGGGGAAATTATTGCCTGTTTGTTTGCCTGTGCAGTGCTGATTCAGTGTGTTGTGCACTGAAGCGGGTGTTGTTGTGGTGAAACAGGCACATGCAGCTCAGACCCCTGACTGAGCTCACGTGAGCAGACGGAGTGACACGGCCCACTCGTTTAGCCATCTGTTTAATTCGGCGTGGCGTGCAACAAAACAAAACAACAACAACACACAAATAAACAAACACAGAGACCGTAAGAGTTACTTAGCATGTCAATCTGAAACTGGAAACTGGTGATTACTGATGTGATTTTAACGTCAACTATAAAATCGTATCGGCCTTCCCGCACTAGCTGAAGGGATAAACATGCACCAAATGAACTAGCACACACCAGTCCTGGTCGTTGAGGCCCACTACCCTGCACACTTTAGTGCTTTCTTGCTACCAACTAGACATGAGCTGGCATTCAGACATGCGGTATACTGCAACATTAAACATGCATTTTAACATTGTCGACATTTTAAAACACTATTTAGCTAAACAGGCTGCAGTTTCTCATGAGAGGTCCGAAACACACAGATTGGCTCGGCTCTCCCACTGCACTTCCAAGCTCTGATCACATGATACTGTCCCTACTTTGATTGGAGCTTGAAAGTAACAGCCATAGCACAGCATGACTTGCCCTCATCATGTGCAAGAAGTAAAAGGCATGAAAGGATCTCAAACTTTACATAAGTAGTTTGATAAACTGCTACATTAAAAATCTACATGCTATCATAAAATGAAGAATATCATGTCCCTGCTAGCACACCTTAGAATTTATGTTGCAGTCCCTGCTATACAAAAGCTGCTGCTAAAGTAAAGGTTTTCACTTTAAGCAGCGTTTTATATTGCCTGGTATGGCATGTTTATGATGATCATGTGATGTAGCGCAGTAGATACAGGCTTTTGACAGCAATGACATTTGGAACACGCTGAAAAACTTGTCAGTCTTGTTACAGATACGGGGCCACTTGACTCCATCGCCATATTAGTGCTAAGACAGATAAACATGGCAGAATATGGGAAAATATCCGGTGCCAACAGATTCATATGCTGTGGGCAAAAACACACTGTGGGCTAAATGTGTATACTATGTTTTCTACCCGAACAGATAAAGTATTCAGGATTAAGCTGCAGATGCCAACAAAATCTAATTGATACACCTTTACAATTCAGAAGCACACATAAACACATAAAGCAATGCTTTTGGATGAACAACAGATTGTATGTAATTACAGGTAACTGCTGATAATGAGGCAAGCTATATATATATAAAAAAAGCTGTAAACTTCCCAGGATATACTTAGAATTCGCACTAATTACAGAGAACAACAGAACACCACCTTGCTGCCTTTCTATGTTCTCTGCTCTATGCTTGAAGTAAAAATAGTATTAGCTAAATATGACTGTGTGAGTTATCTATTCAGCAGCAGAAGTTTTAAATTAGGTTAATTAGGTATTTTGCTTTTTTGCCAACTATTTAAAGCTAACCAAACTGAGGTAATATAATCTTCAGTACTGTTGTTCATAAGCAACAGAATAGGAGCCACTCTCTTTACTACAAATGGATGGATGTGATTTTGTTTTCATTTAGTTAAATACACAGTAAATAAAACAGGCAGATGCTCACATTATTTTAGGTAGTTGCATGTTAACTAAAGTGTATCTTAATTCTGTAACTGTATGTTTATGTATCCTTAGTTTGCTAGGTTTATACTTTTTTGTTTATGAAAGTACACTTAAGTATACTCTCAGTAAACTGCAAGTTTGGTCATTTTTAGAACTGCTTTTATACCTATATTTAAAGTTTTCTTTAAGTGAACGCATTATATTTACTGCTACTTATTGGTTTTGCACTAAAAGCATAAAACTAGGTATCAATTTAGATTTGATTTTTTCTGCTCATTGTATAGGTATAATTACATTACTTTTATTTGGACTGTAGGTAGTCTTACACTTACAAATAAACAACATTTACTTAGGATTTCCAAACAAATATTATATTGGATGCCTTTATGTACTTCTGACTTGTGTGTATCATTTTAAGGTGGTCTCCTAAATTTTTTCAGAGATGTATAGCTTTGGTAGGCTAGCAATGGTCTTAATAACTTATTACCTAATCTCATCACAGGGTGGTTAGCCAGGGACAAATTCTGTTGGTGGCCATATAGTTTGGGGGCAGGGATAGGATGAAAGACTATTCACTTGAGTCATTGTACCCATTGACTGATGTTTATATACTACCTCAGTGAATGCATCTTATCTACATAGTTGTAGAGGTATATGCTCACAATGCAGAATAAATTGAATTTGATGTGTCGTTGATGACATGGGCTAATCCCCACAGGAAGCAGAAAAAGTTTTTTTCAGGGGCTGCATCTCTTCCTGGTATAGCTGAGGGCCACAAGTCACGGGAGAGGCCGGAATACACTCGCACACTCCCCCACCTGTCGCTCCCTTACTCGAGCGCGACATGACGTCTCCCACTGGCCCTATGACTAATTGATTAAAACCTCTGACTGTAGAGAGAACTGCCAGATCTGTTCTGCACTAGACGAGAGGGAGAGAGGAAGAGACAAAGAAAACGAGGGACAGTGGCATTTCCTTTTAAAAGAGAAGAGGGAAATAAAGATGGAGTGATGTGAGAAAGCCAGTGGTGAGAAGAGTGGAATGTTAGAAGCCAGTAGAAAGAAACCCACACAAACGGATGGGTAGAATTGAGGGAGGAGTGTGTTTCTTAGGGATGCAATAATAACCAAAAACGAGAACTGGCGATCACTTTGTGGGAGATACTGATACCAACAACCACTAACTCAAAACTAATTTACATTACAATCCTTATATAATAGCACCATGAGACAGGTACAACTCTAAAGAAGAATTATTAATCATGTTTATAAAGCCAGAACATCATGCATGAGAATTACTGTAAACATGTACAGTATTATCTAACTACATTCCAAAGCTCTCAGGCAATGTTACTCTAACACAGGAAAAATAACCGCACAGGTCAGTTTTTGTCTCTCAGTATAAAAACAAAAATATCGTTCAACATGATCCTTAAGGGTTATTTTCCTTCACAATACTCAAAATCCTAAGTAAGTCTGTAATTATCAGAATATCAGTACACTGTGCACTCAGTACTTAAAAAGATCTTGCACCGCTCGTTAACCAACATTATGGCATTACGCAAAATGTGGTGCAATCTTAAGACACTGTAGACTGCAGTTATTGACTACAGAAAATCGCAATTATCTTACATCCCATATTCAGGAACCGTGAAATCAGCTTGCCCCCAAACATCATTTAGTGTACACGATGCTACTCACATCAACACCTTAGAGGCTATAAATGCTCAATTCTGGACTGTAAGAAAGAGTCAAGTATGCAGTAAAAGGACTCTCAGTGCTTTTTGTCTGTCATCATCTCTATCCACTAGAACAATCTGTACCAACAAAGTATAAAGCATGGTTTAGTCCAGTAAGTTTTTTGGCATATAATCATAAAAATGTGCTAAGAATGCAGTTTATACCGAAATAAATCTCTTTATAAATAGCTTTATGTGCACATTCAACTCCCCTAGCAAAATGCTGCCTTCCATTAGAATCTACATTGAACTTCTCTATTATGTAGCAACAAGTATTAAGTGCTGAGGAAAGGATTCAGTACTTCTTATGTCCTTTAACTTTCCATTTTCCACTGACAGCGTTTGTACCCTGTTTTTTTGAGAGGGTACAACTGTAAGTGAAAGCTAAGTTACGAGATTTGCTCAAGCATTCTTACTAGAGGTATGCAAAGTGCTGTTTCTGGCACAATGGGAAATTAAACCTCCGATACTAGGTGTGTGGAGCAATGATGCTACCCCTGTGCTCCATCTAAATAAATATGAAAGGAATGAAAACATCAGTTCACTAGTCACTACATTAGCTAAATAACAGAGCACTCAGTTCTATTTACTTACTGTTATTTCAACGCTTGATAACAATGATGAAAGTATGCCGTTTACTGCTGAATGACACATTGGCTGATGCTATAGGCAACTGTTCTTACAATCAAAGATGAGAACAAGTGAGAGGAAAGGAGGAGATAGGGAGTAAGGAGGCAAACGTAGTCGGGAAGGGACCAGGACTCAGTCAGTGGTGGTCAGAGCTGTACTGTGGGCAGCACCTGTGGTGTGGACGGAGCATTTGCTGCAGGCAGCTCTGACACCAATTAGGGCCTTTCCATCCTGCCAGCCGCCAAGCGCCACGTCCGCCAATTATGGGGGATTGACTTGGCATCGACTGGAGAGTGACCTGAGAGTGCGATTTACTGTCTGCTGAGAGAGAGAGGGGGAAAGAGAGAGCAGGAAAGAGACTGTACTGTGGTGATGAGTGTGGTGTGCAGAGGGAGCATTTAAATCACATCACACTTCTTTCTCTTTGCCTTTCTCTCTCCCTCTTACTCTCTCTCTCTCCCGCGCACGCGCATTAACTCTAATCGTTTCCCCAAGCCACGCATCCAGCCGATCAAACAGGCAGTCCGTGCCACTGGAGGCTCTATATCTGCCTGATTTAAGAGAGATCCTGAGACACACGCAAAGCCTGACACTGCATCCTCTCTACTCCCCATCTGTAAAAGATGCTACTGTTTCAAGAGCTGCATCCCACTATACCACTCTCTCCATCTTTCGCTTCATAAGTCTCTCAAGCCTTCTGTATCTCTCCCAGGTGCATTTTAAAAACAATACAGGTGCAAACGGCGCAGGCACAGCTAACGCCTGCACTTTAATCTGAAACCTCTCAGTGGAACAACGACAGCGAGATATAAGACAAACCACAAACCATTTTACTTTGCAGAGAAACACACTGAGTCTATATTCTCTGGAACAAAGTGCATGGTAAAGAAGGATAGCTCTAATATGCTACGGTGCTTTATTGTTGAACTTTACCATAAGCAAGAAGACTGAAGCTGTATAAATAATATCATGAGGGCCATTCTAAAAAAATCCACAATTTTCCCTCAGCATCACTGTACGTCACTGTATGTGTTTGGATTAGGAGAAGCCATTTCTCTCCTGCCATTTTTTTAGAAAAAAGAGATGAAAGTCAGTCTCCTGGAAAGAACATTTAAAGAGGCATTTATCTGACACTCTTATCCAGAGCAACTTACAAGGTTAATCATATTACAGGTGGGCCAGTGTAGTGTTAGGAGTCTTGCCGAAAAACTCTTATTGGCCTAGCACAGCGCAGCCACCCAGTACCGGGATTCAAACCCCAGTCTCCCGCTTGTGGTGGTGGCATCTTGGTGGGTAGCGGTGTTATCCGTGGAGCTACACCAACCACAATTTACATTTAGTTGTTGAAGCCTCTGTACTATTCTACGATATATGTTAACATATGCTTCCTGATGCCGAAAATAGACAAGTTATTAGCCCTTTTTGACATCTAAGACGGCCTTTGAATTTTGAATTTCGGACAGTATTGTGATTAACGATTAAAGCTTAAGTACAAAATAGACATGTAAACTAAATTTACATGTAAAATAATCGTGTCAAATTCTAAATCTTTACTTGCCTAACGATGTTTTTCTAAAGTATTCTTAATGTGTTTACGTGGTTTCTGCCCCTGCATGACATATCATTATCTATAAAACGTTACAGATAAAAAACATAATTTACAATGTCTACTGCTTTTTCACATTTTGATCTATTTTTATACATTTTGATAGATAGGAATGTCATTACCACTTAAACTCACCACATAAGCAGGTCTATTTGAGGTGAGTTTAAACATCCAGGCATGTAGTTCGCATCTAAGCTAACAGACTGTGTTCAGAGTACCGGGAAAATTGGGAAATCATTGGTAAACTATTCCTTTGATGATAAGCGAACAAAGGAGAAGGTCCCAAAACGATGACAACAAGGACTGAGCTCAAGTTCTCTCAGCCCAATCAATTACATAAACACATCCTACATGAGTGCTGTGGCCTGCTGTTTCACAGCCACACGCTCAATTACCCTTCCAATTTATCTGTGGGTGTGTGTGAGACTGTGTGTGTGTGTGCACGAGAGTTATCAGCACAACTCGTCTTGACTCTTTTGCTCTAGGCTGGCATGGAGTGATGGGTGAAGGTGTGAAAAGGAGTAAGTGAGTGACTGGCTCGAACGATAAGGAATAGCGTTCCGAATCTCTCTTTCTCCATGGCAAACGCGGGACGCGTGTTTTAGGCGGAGGCGTCTTTTGGCCCGTTGCGGGACCGTTCTGAGCATTACGCTAACACCACATGACTGATAGACACATCAGTAATCCTCTTAAAACCTCCAACACAACGCATACTCTTCTTCCCCCTCTGGTCACAAATGTTCCAAGCAGCGCATGCCTGCGTGACAGTGTGTGTGTGTTGAAGAGTTCATGAGTGTCTGCGTTTGTGTGTCTGTTTGTACTAGCAGAGATTAGCTGTCATGGCCAACTACTGCTGAGGGAATTTTCTGTGTGCGTATGTGTGTGTTAGTGTTTTCTGATTACTAATTACATGAATATGCGAAATGACTTATGCTTTGCTCTCAGATGAATCCTGGCGGAGCAGACTGTGTTCCTGATCTGAAACATGGATGATCAAGCTGATATTCCCAATTCCCCACATACACCTTCTGTTTTTAACCCTAGTCATGTCCCTGGACAGACTTTACTGCACATTGGCAAAAATCTAATGAGAAATTCCAGTGCAACAAACTGTCAATACACATATCCCTGAGCTGCACAACTGCCTAAATGCAAATCTGATCCCCAGGGATATCACATCTATCCTTGCCCAGGTGTCCATGAGGACATAACTTGCCTGTCTCTCTGTGGATTGGTTGGACAGATCTGCCAGTGCAATGCTAGCTGTTAGCTTGTCTAGCGGAATTGGCATTTAGCCGTCTCCTTCAAGTGTGTTGAGCTGTGAAATGATGTTGTGTTACTAGCAGTTTAAATATAATAAATAATGAATAACAAAAATATTAACAACACAATCATAAAAATATATAATAATACATTATATATGTAATAATAAAATATATTTTTTTATCATTTTTAAAAGTTATTTGTAATAAATGTAACTAAATTGTTTGTAAATAACTATGTAATCTAATATCATATATCTAAAAACATTTAAATCAATATGATTGTAATTAATAGAAATATATAATAAATACAACAATAATAACTCCACCTCCATGGGTCGATTATCTGTTTTACCTGATCCTCCTACCAGTCAACATTTCAGAAGTGGTTTACTTTCTCCCCCTGAATTGTTGGCAGACAGCTGCTGTTAATGCTGCAAGTGTTTTTCCCACAAACCCAATCTGTGCGAGGATGATTACTTCATCGTCTTAAAGGGCCACAATGCGCTTGTTCCCAACAAACAGAAGTGCCGCTATTAAACAGCATAATGCCGGTTTAATGCCGTTTCATTTTTGTGCACTTACTTCATAATCCTCATAAGAATATTATTTGTTGCCTTAGCCATACAACAGGACTTGAATCTTCAATCACTCCAATGGCAACAGCAGCCTAGATTAAACAAGGATCTCTGTTTTCTGCTTGAGGATCAGCCTCTGTTATTCTGCCAGGGTAGTGTTTTCAGAGTTTTTGAGTACGGCCACAAGCTAAGGCTCAGTGAACCTGGGTGAAAGAGACAGCGAGAGCTGCCATCCAGAAACTTCTTCAAAAGAAAAAAGACATCCATCTTCAAAGGCACAGCACTGTTGGCCTTGTAGCTTATCCTCCCTCTCTCTCTTTTTCTCTCTCTCTCTTACATGCACACATACAGTGTGGCTACAATACCTCGATGTACACAAATGGCTCACATACACATATACATAGAGACACAATGTTATGTAGGTAAGTTAGAAAGTAATGTAGATATTCATATAAACACAAAAAATTGAACTTAAAAATTTACACTGTCTGAGCTTAATGCAGTAGTGTGCAATAACAATAAAGGCATCTTATCTTAGTGGCACCAGGAGTGCAGTTTTAGATGGGCATAATAAATCTGCGGGCAGACAGGAGCGTACTCTCCACAGAAAAACACAAAGTAAACATAACTAAGGTACTGAAATAAACTGCAGTAGGAGACACCATTCAACCTGAACACAGGTGCTCATAATAGAAAGAAACTACACTTGTACCTCTGGCTTTGCACACAGGAGCAATAATGAGCAACATGACCCTAACATACAGGTACTTTATGGCATTTTCACCTTCAATGGTAATGAACCCATTAATGATCTTGCCACTTTTAGATCTTGATAACTGTAGCTACTTTACCTAACAATAGAAATTATGCTTGGCAAACCTCTCACAGGTATGGAAATAATAACTCAGATATTAATTGATCGATATTGAAAATGTCATGAAAGTGGGCATATTAGCATATCAGTTGGCCCTATTAGTGGAAGATTCTGATGTTGGGCCAAACATTAAGGAGACCATATTTGGCCTCACTTCTTAAAAGGGGCAGCATGGATGCGATGCAGGCGTCTGTTTACTGATGTGACACAAGCTGAGTCGTCCAACGATGCTGCGTTAGCCACAGTTTAAAAAGATGCTGTGGCACCTCATGCATCATAGGAAGATTGTGCTGGCGTACACCTACCCTTGCAGGTCCAATTGGGGAGCAACTAAACTGCAGTTTGGAAGGTAAAGAGGGAAATTAGGCATAAATAAACAAAACAAACAAACAGATAGATAGATATGCAAAATAAACACTCTTATCTGCTGGGCCATGATGAACACTTTACAGACACTACACTCTACACAGACACACTCTGCACTGGGTGACGATAATGATTCCCCTATCATTAAATTAGCTCACAAACCGCTACTAATATGTGCTTCCTAGCATCTGTTTGTTACATGTTGGGCGCTAATTGTTTGTTGAAAATAAATTTTACAACGTATTTTTGAATGTAAGGTTGGGCATGAATCCAAATATCAATCACTCACCTAGCAGCATGATCAATTCAATTCAATTCAATTCAATTCAATTCAATTCAATTCAATTCAATTCAATTCAATTCAATTCAATACGACTTTATTGTCATTATACCAATACAGGGTTGTACAGTATAACGAAACACGGTCAGGCTCCTTCTCCAGTGCAGTTGAAGAATGTGTATATATATAAATAGTGTAGTGCAAAGACAAATAGACAAAAACAATGTGTGCAAACAGTACAGTATGTGTACAGGACATGTGCAAAGAGTAGCGCAGTATCAGTAATATGTGGTTTAAACAATATGGATATATATAGTGTACACTGCAGGTGGGAAAATAGTAGCTTAATGTTCAGTAACAGCCAAATTGCTTTGTACAGTATAGATAATTCAGTACAGATAAATAAATATAGACAACAAAACTGGATGTTCAAGTAGACAGGTATCTAGCAGTGTGATACAGTGGCATGTGAAAAATCTAGGTTAAACAATGATTATATACTACATACGCAAAGATATTGGGTGATGGTGTGCAACACACACAAACTCACACATCCATGTACACAAACACACACACGCTCACACACATCCATATACACACACACAAACACACACACACACACACACAAACACACACAGCTCACACACATCACTTACACACACATTTTAGGCACTGGCTGATGAAGCACCTGGGGCCTTTAGTATCTGAAGACGCTTTAAACTACACTCAGCACGTTTAATTCTCTTATTAAAGCAAATATCAAACTTGCATATCAAAAACAGCTAGCTTCCCAGCCTTTGATCACTGTGAAATCCAGCCATTGATATTTCTGCTTCATCAGCTTCATCTAATTAAAACAACTCTATTCCTATTAGAGCCTATGTACAAAACACACTGTTTTGCCCTTGGCAATGTAAAGACACATAAACCAAAGTCAGGATCTTAAAAGATTAATCAGAGTCTCTTTGGTGAGAGTGTGCGTGTGTGTGACTTTGTTTGAGTAAACCAAAGAAAGAACCCACAAGATAATTAATGAAAGCCTCCCCTCGTGCTGCCTCTGTAATTCTAATCAGCCTTTTTGTAATTACTCTACTGAGAGAATGCCACTCTTGCCAGTGGAGAGGTTGTTAATATAGCACCTGATTCTCAGCAATAACAAAGAAATTGTAGAACACAGACAGAGATTAAATGTGGGATTGGAATAAAGAGATTTTTGTCTTTTAGTTTTCATTCTAAAAAAAAAAACCTCAACAAGTCGGCACTGTGGCGTGCAAATATGACAGTCAGATTACCGCTGGAGATTGGGATTAAATAAAATGAGTATTCAATAGAAAAATATAGTAAAACCTTTCAAATGTTCACGCATAATCCCGTAAATCCTAACTGTGTCAGACATCCTCAGATTATGCTTTCCGTACATGAAAGTAATTTAGTTTTCCTGCTTTTCTCGACGTGGTTATGATTTTGTGCGGTTACGAGGGCATTTGTTACGCTTAGTAATGTGGTGCATTGTGCTAGCAGCGATAACAATAATAAACATCCCCGTGGAGTTCAAAAACACGCTTGCTGGAGCAGAAGCCAATGTGCTGTCCAATTGAAATAAATGAGTGTGTTGACCCCAGGGGAAAAACGGCTTGTTCTCAATCTGCTGGGGTTTCTGGATCCACATAGCCAAAGTGCTCCAAGATTCATGAACATTTTGTCGGGCAGACCTCCAGGACTTGGGGTAAGGCTCAGCTGAACCTGCCACTGTGTTACACAGGAAGTCCAGACCCTCAACACCAGATTCATATTTCTGAGGCCGCAAAGTGTGTACTATTTACTAATGAGGATGAGCGGAGAGAGAGATAGGGTGCACGTATATGTTGGAGGCTCAGCGACGGCCAGCGGCTGTAGTGGCACAGACAGAGTGAGCAGATGAAAGCAGTTCAGAGGAAGAGTTCTCCCGAAGCCTCACACACATAAACCCACACACACACACACACACACACACTACTTTGTTCTCCGCTTCAAAGGCCAAAGCTTACTCAGAGGGATCAAATCCACAAACAATAAAGGGGAAGAAAATAGATAAAAACTGTTTTGAAAATGAAAAAGCAGGGGAAGGGGTTTAGCTGGGAGCTAAATGGAGTCATTACCGGTACAGATGCAGAGTCACTGGCAGCTGCACTGAGCTGTCCGGGCCTTTTCACAGGGATTCTCAGGTTCGGGCGCAGCTACCGCACGCCTTTATTGGCTCTGTTATTTGTCTCTGTGTGAAGTGTAGTTTTACATGAACTACACTTCACACAAGTAGCTGTGATAATGCCTAACTATAAACAGTGTGTGGAAATGTGTATGTGGCCATATGTACAGTACCCACCAAAAGTATGGGTACATCTGACATTGCACAACACAGCTTAGCATCTTTTATTTGTCTGTGTACTATACATTTAAATATTAACTAAAAAAGTCCAAAACTACAAGACAAAAGTCTATAGTCTCATTGTGGAAGACAAAACCATCATGCTCCTACTACCTAGCCACTGCCGATAGTGCTGGGGCAGCTTGTTGAGCTGTTCATTCATGTGAGGTTAAATTAATCTACCACATTTGTTCATGTTCTTCTGTTTACTGTTCCAGTTTGTTGGTAATTTAATAAAGGCCTGATTTTTCACCCTCCTTTTTTAATTTTTAGGACGAAGTTCTTGAAAGCTTTTTTTAAATAAACACTGAGACATTGAAGGATGGGTTTTATTTACCAATAGCTTTATATGTTTTTTTTTAAAACAAGAAAGAAACGACTTTAGTTTTTTTGAAGAAAAGTAATTTATTGTAGTGTTTTTTTCCTAAGTATGTGGTCGAGAAAGGCACATTTAATACACCTTTGTGAAATCAAATTAAATCCAGCATCTGAATTCTAAGAATTCAGCGATGACTAAAGATAAACTAAATACAAATCTAGAGATTTTCAGCTTTGTCAGATCATGTTTTTTACAAATCAAATGAATAAAGTAACAGCACGCTCTGAGATAATCTGCAATTAAACAACCCAAAAGCCACAGCTTTGTATAGGTCTTAAAGGGTTAACCCCTCAAAATGCTTAGAACCTGCCACAATGTCCAAACCACTATCACACGCTTTTACGGCATAGGAATAACCCAGCTGGTTTGCACGAGCATACAGTTGTGTTGAGTTTTTAAATAATAAGGCTTAGGATGTCTTTCAGAAGTTTAGGGGTGTGCGTCTAAATAGTGTTTTTTTGTTTATCTGAGAGACAGAGCTTTGTTAGGAAGTTTGCTACACACTTTGATGCTAGCTTTACCTACTGTATGACTCTTTTCTACTGATCTTGAAAAGCATGAAACTCAGATTGAAGGCAAGGAACTGAAAACAACACATTGGAAGAAAAACAAACAAGCAAAGAATATGAAATAAAATATAGTACTGTTATATCATTACATTAAGCATTACATTATAATGAGGCCTTTTAGCTGGCACAAGAGTCAGTTCCCTGCTGTCTCTGCTGTGTATGATTGATTGTTAGAGTCAAATTTTCCATACAGGACCTTCCACACAGCATAAGTAGAGCGTACTTTATAATGCTGTATTATAATACTGGAGCATCCCCCTACTGGTCACACCACTACTAAAAATCTTGGGAGGTGTGGCCACACAAAGTGCCATGCCAAGAGAATCAGGGGTATTACGCACCCCTACATAAAAGTAGCAAAGTAGCAATAAAAATTCAACATTTTTCATGAGCATGCATGTGTGTGTGTGTGTGTGTGTGTGTGTTCTCATACCTGACTGGTGCTCCTCTGCTTTGGGCAGGTTTGAGGAGGACTGTAACAGTGCTGTCTGTCTGGTTCAGAGATGTTTCCTGATCATATGCGGGCATAGAAGGAGCTATACATGCAGACACACACACCGAACAAAAAAAGAGCATGAGAGGCAATAAGACAGGCTGTCGCGTCAGTCAATAAAAGCCAAAGCTCTCATAAAAACACCACTCTTCTCCAGTTAAAGAGGGTGCTTTACAACCACCTGGCTTTGAGTCCCTCATCTGCTCCTTGCAGAAAAAGAAGCAAACTTATAAAGACAGACACACAAGCATCCATCAGAGATAGATATACAGATCGGCAATCAATTTTTTAGGTCTCCTGAAATAAGTATGTATGATTTT